>JALPQI010000362.1:0-13096 GCA_025490895.1 Thaumatotibia leucotreta
GATGAACGTTATATTTTATTTAGAAGATTTTGTGAACCTTTTTTCACGTTTATACAAATTAAATGTAAGCAACTCAATAAAGTAAATTATTTGTTTCTCAAAAGAGGTAAGCCTCAAAGTAAAACAGGAAAGTCAGCGAATTTCTAAAAGGGGAAATAATTAAGAGTCTTGAATCTCTTCACGGGTTTACGTAAATAATATTATGCGGACTACATTCAGCTTCGTTTTGATTGAATTTTAATTCGTTAGGAAATTGATTTAACGCCAGGTTAGTACTGGCGACCCAATTCTTGTTGTAATTTAAAAACGGGGTCGTCATGGAATACAAACACTGTTACAAGAGGAATTATCTAAGTTAAAGATATTTACAAGTATAAGGTTTTTCTAGTAGGTAGGTTAAATTAATAAATAAAGTATCCTGGGATACTCCTATACAAATCAACCTACTACAACGATAAGGTCAATTTTAACATCTTAAAAATATTTACCTGTAATTTCAATCTTTCTAAAATGGTTCGTAGAAAAATGGTGGCCTTGTTAAGACCTGTTATTCGTCTCATCGAAAATAAATAGTTATCATTGAAGGACACTACTATACTTACCCCCTTATTCATAAACGTCTGCTAGCTTAACAAGCCGCTAATAATTGATTGTCCCTTTCGGTCTTAACAATTCGTCCATAAGAGCAAAAGAGACAAACAATTATTAGCGGCTTGTTAAGTTAGCAAACGTTTTTGAATAAGGGGGTTAATGTATGTATATCCCCAGTATTAGATTTGATACTTCCAAATTATTATGAGATAGGTATTTACAGATATTCAAAATTATGAAAGTAATAAATTATAAAGTTAATTTTAAGCACCGTGACAATTAAATAAAAAAAAACCCTTACGGATTGTTACCGAGGATGTTGCTGAACATATAGCCAAAAAAATTTTTTTTTAACCGAAGGCAGCTTGCGTTATTTAATGTTTATATGGCATTCATATGTGCTTAAATGCCTGTTTCATCAATCCCAAATAAAATATAAGATAAGATAAAGATTTATTTGCTGAGGATACACAAGACATTTTACAATTTAGGTACAGATCGTAAGTACAAACAGTTTCGAGGTAAGTATGTATCCTGTCGGGTGACGACATGCATTTTTTTTTCTTAAAACTACCTATCTAATTAGTTATACATGCATATAACACAAACAGTTATCATTTGGTATACACCGTGTCCAATAAGTTCGAATACACATATTATTTTACCTCAGTTCTAAAAATACAGGAATCACAGGTTATCAAATAGTAATGGAAAGTAAAAAGTATTTTCATCTTAGGACTGATTTTTCAATCCTCGGTTAAAAATATATGTTAGTTAAAATTATTACCATCCTTATCTCAGGTCATCAGTCAATAAAGGATAGAGCTAAAATTTATTTGACTGATACGGTTAACAGGGGATTGAAAAATCAGTACTTAATAAAATACAACCACAATGAATGTGCCATATCCGCAGTGTCTAAGAAGAAAAGAGTATAAAGTGCCAACAAAATACTTGCTCGGCATGCAGGTGACGAGTTAATTTTTATTACGAGAATCCGTATGGGGTAGAACAGACTTATCATGTTCAAAATTGGCGATTGTGGGTACCAAGTATAGAACACATTCCGGGCTATCAGAAAAATGGCCCTAGGTTCCAGAGCTCACTATCGACCATGGCGTGGGATGCAGTATGTAAGCGAGTTACACTGCCTTCAGTACTTTTAGATAAAAGCGTTAAAATTAACGTTTTTTTCTATAAAACCGAATTTGCGGAGAAGATAAATGCTCCTAAGTTTAAAAGGTGCTTGGGAAAGAGTATCATGTGTTCTAACAAGACGCAGCTCCAGCACAGACGGCAATGGGCGTTCCAGCGTGGTTTCAGACTAAATTGGCAGTTTTTTTTAGCCGAAACATGAATTGCCATGCAGTCCTCCAGGTTTAGGTGTATTAGATTATTTTGAATGGTAATACATGCTTTAAAGACTACATTTTTATAAAATCAGGAACCTAGATCATTTCAAAAAGGTTACCAGGGGTATTTGGGGTCAAATGTGAAGAAAATGGTGCGTGCCGCGTAAAATCCGTTTGAAACGCGTTTGAGGCTGGTAAAAAAGTTATAGCTGGAGTTATTCCAAAATATTTGTTGTGAGTATAGTATATAAGTGTGCCATTCATAATACATAATAATAATTGTAGGATCTTTTTGCCTATTTGTTTTATTCGATATTTGTTCTGTATTCGGATTTATTGGACACGGTGTAGATACCTGTCAGATAAATGTTAGCTATCTTTTGCGTTTGATGCGTCGGGAAAAGGATACTGATATTTTATCTGACGGATATTTTTTTACGGGATTGCGAAGCAGGGCGTAAATCAATAATGATTATTTTATTTGTTTGTTAGTTGGGAACATTTTCTCGTTGTATTAATTGCGATGGTACTACGCTGAGCATTTTAAGCAAGGCAGCTGCCACGAAGTCGGTGTAAGGCTAGGTAAGTACAAATAGTAAATGCCTAGTTATCTAGATTATAATATTTTGTCGTAAAGCAAATGTTTATTTGTCAACTGATCTTTCTGTATTGCTGTTCTGTGTAAATCACTTAGTAACTTTCTGTTATTATTTTACATCTGTCGATTTTACGGCCCAACGCTCCAGGTCAAAGGAAAGACAGATACGATATTCAAAAAAGAGTTCTTACATTATCTCAAATAAAACCAGCATTTTGTGGACTCTGTTAATGTGCTGCTGTTATGAATGTCGGGGATAGGCTATGTACTTAGGACAGTTACTGGTAAAAAAATATGTTTTGTGAATCCTGTCTTTGTTTAGCGCTAGTTGAGCGTAAGAAAATAATTATACGGACAAATTGTCGAAGGAAACAATTGATGAAGTATAAAATAATTATCGACGCAACGATTGCGTTGGCTCTCGACTGTGACTCCAACGGAGATACGCTTTAATTGGTTTAATTAAGTGTTTATTTGGAACTTTATGTAAAAAAACAAGTTGCAAACTAGCCCTAAGTATTATTAATATTACCGGTTGATTCAGAATTAACCCATTTAAGCCAGGATAAAAAGGCATAAAACCAGAATCACTTAGCTTTAGATACACTACCAGGTACGAAAACAGATACGACATCTTAACTCAATCCATAATTTTGAAATCTCAGTTATTCAGCACAGCGCGTAAACCGACTTTACTTTAAATAAAAAAATAAATCTTTGTTTGCTTTATACCGCAGTTGTAAACTGACTTAAGTAGAAACTCGTATTCGATCTTTTAGCGAAGCTCTTATTTTGTATTCAGAAGGTTGCTTTTGTGGCAGTTGGCTTATGGAAGTTAAGGCAGTGCACATTTGGGAGACTATAAACGTTTTACAGGTGTAATTTACCCATTTCGTCCGACATGACCTCTTATTAATATATCAAAGCTATCCGAATGCTGGAAGACACATTAGTAAATATCTTATTACTTTTTAAAATGATTGTCTGTATTAAGTAGTTTCCACAGGTGTATTGACTTTATGATTTTATGATGGGCACACGTTCCGTTTGACAGTATGTGGTAGCCGTAGGGGAGGCCAGGGTGCTTAGACAAGTTGCCAATCGCTAACGCTTAATCGTCAATCGTAAACGAAAGGCAGCTAACTGTCCTTGTCGCACTATTACGAAAGAGTGACAGACAGGGAAAACTACAAACTACGATACGCTACTAAGCGCTAGCGATTCGCAACGTGGCTAAGCATCCTGTGATGTCAGTAACAGTGATATTTTACAATTGTCGTACCTGTTATCACGTTTAAATAGGGGCCTGGTGAATTTTTCGAGTAACATAATATGTAAATCGTCGGTTGACAAACATATCTCAGTATGAAAACTCTTAAAAATGTAGTAGGTATGCCAATACTGAAAAAGAAACTGATTTTTACGACCTTTATTTCTATCGAAAATATTATGCACTTTTTGACTTAACAATGGAATTCCCTATTTTGCCTAGTTTAATGATCAAATAACTTTAATTTATTGACTATTAATGCCGATTCATGTTTTTTTTTAATATATAGGTTATTTCGTTTTCACTCGTTATTAAAATGTCTGATTTTAAGTAAAATATTCTACGTTTGAAAAGTCGATCCTTCCACACTCTGCCATTGTGTAAAATATAACGTAAACAGAACAAGTTGACTACTCAAATGAAAACCGCCATTCCCGTTTCAGTACAATATTACCCCTTTTCTACATAACTTACGTATGAATATAAAGGACGCTTCATACTGTTGCGACATTTTTATGATACTTGTTCTATGAAAATCCCTCAATTTGTGCGCTATTCACTTTATGTTTCATACATTTCTGTGACGCTGTGTCAGTATTGCTATTCAAAGCTTTAAACGTCAGCCTCCGTAGCTGAGTTGATAGCGACCCTGCCTACGAAGCTGGAGGTTCCGGGTTCGAATCCCGGCGAGGGCATTATTTGTGTATTTATTTACGAGTATCACAAATATTTGTTCCTTGGTCGTGGCTGTCTATGTATTTAAGTATTTATATGTATCTATCTATTATATATATCGTCGCCTGGTACCCACATCACAAGCCTTAATTGAGCTTACCGTGGGACTAGGTCGATTTGTGTAAGATATCCCAAAATATTTATTTAATTATTTATGAACTCGTCAAACAGATGATCAAGTAAACTTATAAAAAAACTTAGTTTATAATCGCTAGAGACATGCCATTAAATTAAAATTAAACAGTCACGTATGTACTTAGTAAAAAGTGCAAGTACAAGTTTCTTTTTATTGTTACGAGTTTTTACAGATTTTTTTGGTTCGTTTCGAGCGTTATGGTTGAGAATTATTATTAGTGAATTTTTTTTATCCTTAGTGGTTATGCTTTTATTCTAAGCAATTTTCGTTATAATTCTTTATATTTTACATAATATATTAATCTATTTTAAACATTTACAGTATTTTAGTAATTTTATAATCATTACCAATTTAATTAGTCCACATAAATAGTAACACTTTTCAAATGAAAATATTTATGTAAGTTAAAGTCGAAAAGCTTTTATCTACGTGATTTTCTTTGCAAGAAAAATAACGAGACGTGTACTTTAGTAATTACTATGTACTTATTTATAGGATGTTCTAATAACTACTACAAGCCAGCTAAAGTTAATCCCACCGGATGGGAGCAGTACTTGCTAATCATAATAACTATCGAGCTATAGTGTTTCCTTATGTTTGCGATAAAATTAATCTTTGTGAGAAAATTGAGAAAGCGGTTTCTCTTGAATGTTTAGCATTCTGTACCTATTCGTATTCGTACCATTTTATAAAAGGTAAATTTAACCGTTTTTGTATATTATTGCCAGTTATATAGTAAGTATTTATGCCTTGCTTTATTTGTTTCTTATATTAAAGCTTTTCTAAGATATATCTACTCGTCCCTACTGGTAGTAAATATTGGAATTGAATTTAGCGAAGGCCATTAAGAAGGTCCGCTATAGCTTATAAAGGAGTAATAGTACGATCTACTCTAATTCTTATTTTATCATTCATAAAAATACTGAAATAAGAGTTTTAGGTTTAAAGTTTTGGGTAGGAAATGGTAAGTACATGTAAGCATCTTTTTAGTTCCAGCGTATTTTTGAGGGCGGTTTTATTATTATTTTGAAAAAAAATGCTTGCTTTATAGTAGTGTAATTATGAAATACAGTAAAAGAACTTGATTCAACGTGCCGTTTCGGACTTTGTCACAGTGATAATCAATATAATATTTACTAGGAGAGTATTTCCCATAGAGTTGTGAGTTGTCACAGCCATGTACAGAAAATTAACGTTACCTTACTAAATATTCTATATTTTTATATATCAACTAAAAGCTCGATGCAGGTGCTACTTCACAAATAAGTATCAAAATGTACGTCGTGACTCGTGACACACCTGTCAAACTAAATAAGAAATACCCAGGAACGAAAGGGACGGATCATTACCAGAACCAATATAAATCTACGTTAAGCGAGCTTCAGGGTGGGAGGCAGAAGGTCTGAGGACTGAAAACCCGATGGAGAGATGTCAAGCCCGCGAATCATGGCCGAGCTTCGCGTAGGGCCGAAAGCCCGGAGCGTCACGATTTCAGTGTTCTCTTACGCCGGACGATTACTCGTCCCAACTGTCTCAACAACGAACCGGAGGGCCCGGGGCCCGATGGTTAGCTTCAAGTCAGTAACGGCCGAAGGCCGAGCTCCGCGTAGAGCCGATGGTCCAGAGTTTAAAAAGAGATTTTAAACGCTAAATAACATCCCAGCATGCAAATAAAGCGACACCAGGCTATCATCAGCTTATCGACCGGAGGGCCGCAGGCCCGACAGGTAAACCTACGCTGTCGGCTTATCAAGTCAAGGGCCGATAGCATTCTCCACGCGAACCCGAGGGCCAAAGGCCCGAGGATATATCGACGGTAGAAAGGCTAATTGGCTTAAGCGACACTTTGGGCGATATTGAGTTATTTATATCATCGGAATCGGCAGATTTTTCTCCGTCGATTGAGCTCGGTTTCATAGCGATCAGACGATTTTGATGGCGGTTAACACTTCTGAAATTTGTTACAGCGTTAAAAAAATCAAGGCATGAAGCAACACAAAAAATTGCATTTTTGAATGAAACGTGACTTGACCCACAAACATGTTTGGTTGGTTCCCGCTTAAGCGGTTTTTACTTTCCCAACTTTGCAATTCGTTTTGATTTGAACCTTTTGGCTTTACTCCATCACACACGAGAATAGTCGTTTAAGTCAATTCAACTTCAACAAAAAAGTGCCACCATAGGCGTTTGAAGCATTTAGCCTCCATTTAAAATAAAAGAAGCATGTCGCTTGAACCATTTAGCTCTTCCCAATTTTTTAGGGCATGAGTCGCTTCAACCAAATACGTAAAACCCTAAACCATAAAATGTATGTTACTTAAGCATTTTGAACCTCTTTTTACAAATGAGAATGTCGGTTGAAATAGAATATTTGTTTGACCTGTGTCATTTAAATCCTTATAATAAAATCATAATGCATCATATCAGTGTAGCTTAAATCATCAAAAATTTCAATGAGAAACTTTTGACTTGGCGGTACAATCACACTCTTGCCGCTGTCGGTGCTTTTTGAGCCGCTCGCCTATAACTACCGCCGCCCCCCGCGCGGGCGCGTCAATCACTTGTAGTCTGTGCCGGTAGGCGCATGTGCCGTAGTGATTTGTGTGTGATACTGAAATCGTGTATTTCACATTATGAAATAATATAATTATTTTCATTGTTATTTCTTGATTATTTAATAATAATTCAAGTTTAAGTCTAAATACTTACTTACGTATTTCTGCCGCTTATATTGTAAAAAAAATGACTACAGATATAATAAAAATTAAGATTAAAAAATGTAACGTAACTATCAAGCGTAGTAATAAATTAATTAAAGATGTTAGGCAAAAAGAGCATTTTTTTCCAATAAAAGCGACAGAAAGGTTATTGCGGATGAAACGCTGTAATGTAATCAATATCCGCAATTTTTCTAAGACTGATTCTGCCAAATAACTATATAATTATGTTATTAGAAGCAAATATTTTTCTTTATATAGCAATAAAAATTGAGAAAAACGATTTTTATTCATTTTGTTTTAGACCTGCAGAGTAATTATACCTTTGTCTCTAAATATCCGAGCTTCAACCACCATGTTTAATCATATTCATAGAATTCCTGAGATTTAAGCAATCCGTTTTTCAATGAGTGTGTGTCATTAAGTCAATTAGAATCGCCACTTATTTCCATTAAAGAATCGCTTAAACTGTTTAGCCTTACCCTGTTGTATAGTAAAAATAGCGCTTAGCTCATTTAGCCTTCTTTTTAAAAAAGTGCACTTGTACACTACAGTCATTTGACTTGCCTCCGGCGGCAGACGCAGTTGGTATTTGAACCAATTAGCCTTTCTCTCATTTTTAGCAGATTTGTCTTAAGCGACCTTTATTTCGAGACATAATAAACTAATTTTATCAAGGTAGGAACCAAAGTATGCGCCTTTATATCTTGAATATTTGATGGCAGTTGCGTTACAATATACCTGTTACTTTTTTTGTAACGATTTTTTTTCTAAAAAATAAAACTTTAAACGGCTCTTCTGTAAAGTTCATAAAATGTCGGTTAAGTCAATTAGCCTTTCTACCGTCGAATACAACCCAGGCGGTCAAGTGTAGCGACTCGAAGGCCGCAAGCCTGAAGGTACTCTGTACCAGACATACATGTCGTATGCGCCTGAAAATTTTTAAACGTTCCCTCATTTTCTCCAGGATCTTATTATCAGATCTGGACCCAAATGACAATGGAATGGGACCAATACGAAGGTTACCCTTTCTCCGGTTAGGTATTTAAAAAAAGGTAAGCAATCTTGCAGTATCTTTTTATTGAAAAATGCATTTATTAATCCAAACTAGGTACAATTAATGAATCAAAACAAATGTAAATCACTGTTTTTTTTCCTTGTTATATTTTGTATATTTGCTAAAACTTATTTTCTACTCGTAGTTTTCAATAAAAAGATACAGCAAGATTGTTTACCTTTTTTTAAATACCTAACCAAACAGAGTATAATGTCTCTTCATTGGTACCTAGTAAAAACGTTTTGGATACAAGTCAGTTTAGATTATTGGTAGGTACGGGCTCGGACAAATCATTTGCAATTGTTTTATTGCATGCAATAAAATACTGTTAACACAGAACTTCGCAACTATTAACCATTATTCATGGAAATTGGCGATGTGGACCTATTGTTTAGAAAGTATTTGCACATTTGGCACATTTCTTTATTTGTGCAATGTTTCGTTTTCTAAAGCATACCGGTTCGGAGTCATCGGTGATTGTTTTATAGATACTACTTTTGAAATTGGCAACTTGAACAATTGGCATACAAGGCAACCTGAACAATACGCCGACGAACTGTACAACTTCAATAGCCACTGATATTTTGGTTTTTTAGAATTCCAGTAACCATCGGGTTCAATACCGCTACCTACACCAGCAGTGTTATTCACTAAGGAAACCGCCTTGCTGTCAGCGCTGTGTCAGCGCTTCGGCAGCGTCGAGCCTAAAAATGGTATTCACTAATGTACTTCAAACGATACTAGTGCTCGGCGACGAATGCGGCGTAAGCTGGAAGTACACTGCGTCGAGAGTTTGACGTTTAATGTACGAACTTCGTATTCTCTAGCGAAAAACAGCGACGAACTTGCCCACAACCTCGCTCACAGCCTCGATTCCTAATGTCAAATAAAACAGCTAGGATTTTAGACAAGGCTATCACGACGTCGAGCTCGTTGACGAACGCAGCGTCGAATGTATGAATAAGAGAATAGTATAGCAGCAATAAATTGCTACTTTAAAGCTAAATACGAACTCGAGTAAGCCAATAACATACTTCTGGCTTGTTTACACCCCTAAATTTACCTAACGGAATATTTCCCAAGTTGGCAAGGCAAACACGTTAGTTTTTCTCGGCGAACGGATTAAAGCGTGGTAGCTCAGGCCATAAATCTATGGATTAAACTAACCTATCGGGAGATTGCAATCTTGCCGTCCGCGAGTGCTTCTATCGATAATTGTACCGATATCGATACCTACAAAAAGGGAGCGCTAAAAAGTTGGAGACTTTTTGCGATTAAAGTTTACTGGGAATGATTTAATGGTACACTTTATATACGGGGACGTATCGCTGCCGTGGTGCCGTGGGATGTAAAAACAATAATTATTCTTGTTTGAGAAGACATCGCATACTATTTAAGTATGTGATCTATCTATTGAATGACTAGTACAAGTGGTTTTATAAGTGATTTAAGTAGGTATGCTATTTATTAAAATATAACAACGGTTAATTAAGTTGCTTTCAATATTTCTATTGTAACTATATTAAGCATGTTACCTATATGATTTATTAAAACATTATTAAACATATTATATACAAATTGACATATAAAATGTACAACTCGCTTTTGACTTACTCAAAAGGGATAATAAAAACGTGTTATAATACGACGATAACAAACATCAAAGGTAATATAATATTTATTACTCTTAATATTATGTCTTGCTTGATAGAAATCTGAATATATGAATCGCACTTAACAAATAAATAAATATTATAGGACTTTCTTATATAAATCGTCTTAGTCTCACGGTAAGCTAAATTTAGACATGCTGTATTGATGCTAAATTTAGATATGAATATAGATACCTACATAGAAAACATGAATGTCTGTAGAAAAATATTTTTGTTATAAAATAACAAATGCTCTCATCGGGTTTCGAACTCATGATCTCCAGCTATGCAGGAGGAGTTACTATCCAACTTATCAAGTAAAAATATATTGAATTGTTCAATTGGTTAGCAATGCCATTTCAAAGGTTACAAAATTTTAATGTGGGCTCATATTCGATAGCCATATTGAAATAACTTTGTGTAATCTTATACCCAAACAGCCAGAAAACAACTGAATGAGCAATATCAGGTTACTCAAGTGAAATAATGGATTCGTCTTGGTTCTTTTTTGTATGAACTTTGTCATACGATTTACGAACCACAACTGTAAAAAGGAATGTGCTGGCTTTGTATTTATTTGAAATTTATTGGTAGATTAAGGACTTGTGCAATAAAATACAATTATTACTTAAGAAATGAAAATTAAATTGTATGATTGTTCTCAATACTGCTGTGAGCCTTGCGTGTCTTTAGACCAGTTAAAAGTAAGGTTTCATAATAAGTTAATTGGCCGTCACCAAGAGATCTGTCACCAATCTCTTTCTATCATACAGTAGATATACTCATCTCACACATGTTGCGAATGCGTACAATGTTCTTGTAACCTGAAACAATCTTAATTTGTTTCTATTTACTTTTAAAGTCGAAGAGGTGGGAAGTCGTAGGTAATAATGGGATATATTTTTATTTACCTATAAGACTTAAGGTACAAATAAGGCTTAACTTGCATCTGCAAACGTCTTAAGATTTTTTTCGATAGCTTTGTAATCGCCGCAGCTCACTGCAATAAACTATACATATACAGGACAGAAATAACAAAAAATAAACAGTTAAACCTTTCTTATACAAAATTCCATTATAAGATTTGATTAGTCTCACTAATCAAGCTTTTTACAACTGCTTTATGACTATTAGAAAACTGACTTGAAGTTTAATCCGGCATCAGAAGGCAATAAATCTATTGTTATAAATCATAACGTTGTGCGATAAAATGTTGGCTTCGTAGCAATCATCTATTCGATACGCAATCATTTGTCGCCACTTGAAGATACATACGACCAGAATCTTAAATCAATTCAAAGAGCTTTTGATAATACTAAAAC
This sequence comes from Thaumatotibia leucotreta, assembly GCA_025490895.1. NCBI lineage: Eukaryota > Metazoa > Arthropoda > Insecta > Lepidoptera > Tortricidae > Thaumatotibia > Thaumatotibia leucotreta. The sequence goes on from JALPQI010000362.1 coordinate 11,431, forward strand.
ACACAACATAAAAAAAAAATACCCATTATGAAACGCTCTAAGCATCAACGATTATTACCTTGTTGTTGTGCTAATTATAATTTGTGTTGTACAAAACTTAACATAACAAATACTATAAACATCAGTAGTTTATATTCGTATTTATAGAAAAATACTGGCAAACTTCGAATAAACCGTAGGCGTACCACAATGAGCACGTCACAAGCCAGCCTTTGAGCTGTCAGCCTCTTGAAGGAACCGGGGCAATTACATTGAAAACCTCCGCTGGTATCTTTAAGAATAAAGTCTGCTAAGCACATCTTGGATATTTAAATATGGTTCCGCTTTTAAATTCATATTTATTTAAAGTAATTGTGAAAACATAAATCGAATTATTTATTAACTAAATATTTTGATTTGTACTTTTATTTTTCCCCAGTAGTCACACTACTTAATACTATATAAATTATAAAAATTGGATGTCATATACCAAAGAAAAAACGACCAAGATCACCAATGTCAGAAATGGGAAAGCACCTCCCATCCACCTCGGACGTTGGTGATCTTAGTCGTTTTTTTTTTCTTTGGTATATGACATCCAATATTCATATTTATTTAATCTGTAAATATCTCTTGCATGGAATTCGTCCGTGTGGTGTGGTGACAGAAGTAAGAATATATTAACATCACCCCAGCTCTTCCCGCGGGTGTCATAAGAGTTGACTAAGGGATTGAAGTGTCACTGCCCATTATTTGATAAACGATGATGGGCAGCAGCGTCATCATAGTAGGTGAAATGGAAAGAAAGATCACCACGCAGGTCTTGGGGACGATTTACATTGCCTACTTATAGGTATTACCATCACCTACAAAATGGAAGGCAGAAAAATTACGTCAAACGTATTTTACTGTGGGTCTTGATTGAGAAAATGATGATGTGTATAATTCCAGTCCTGCGTAGTGTCAAAGAAATAACCCCATTCAACTCTTTCAGGCAACGAATTTCAAATTTTGCTGAAATTATTGTTATTTTGTGTAATACATATTCTTCAAACAATCTAGAGTACTTATATCACTTGAGCAGATGGCCGATGAGGTCAAAAAGTGTTCGAGTAGGTACTTCACCGCGGTTTGGCAAACGAAGTGTAGTCCTACACTGCTCTCATCCTACACCCACAAGATATATTGACGACGGACTGGAAACGGGCTGAAGTGATGGTACTGTGATGGTAATTATGATGTACTTACTTAAAATGTACACGTTTTTGATACAAACTTTTAACACAATTTGAACCTTATTCGTGGGATGAACATCAAAAAAGCTGCAATCACTTTTGTAATTTTTTTAATAGAATTCTTTATAGGAAATTTTAAGTCAAGAATTTTAAAATAACATCTTTTTCATACGGATTTTAACAACTCTCTCGGGGTTGAAATATTCAAAATCGCTTCTTATCGTAAACATTACATACATTACATAAATAACCTTCTGTGAACATTTCACACTTCAGTAGTTTCGGTTCTGGGCTGATTAGCCAGTCAGACAGTAAGTAAGGTTACTTGCATTTATATAATATTCATAAACATCAGTATCGCAACGATTTGGGTTTTAAACCAGAAGACGAACATTACGAGATTTTATTCTGACACATTTTGCTTTTTGATCGCTTACGTATTTGCTGCTTTC
>JALPQI010000363.1:0-17787 GCA_025490895.1 Thaumatotibia leucotreta
CGAGGCACTAAAGAAAAAAAAAAAAAAAATTATACTGAAATAGTTTCTTTTTAAAGTATTTTGTAAGCCATTCCTGATTTTCTTCATATTTTTGGACCCACAGATCAAAAATTAGCGGGAGGCTTTTGGGGCTTTTATTATTTTTCAAAGACCTACTCAATGATACTATAGGATTACAGAAAAATAAAAAAAAAACATCATCAACAGTCTCTGACAATTGATTAATTAATCACTCTCTACATCTCGTCCATTAAATACAAAAGCGAATGAACTAAACAATCATGAAAAAATATTTTATTGCAAAAAAATTAAACGCTTATATTTGACGTGGCACTAAGACACCTGTCGACTTGTTGTTATAAAATATCAAAATTATGCAGGTGCCCTTTGAACTAGTACTAGACTAAATGCCCGACGAATGAGCCACGGGCACTCGTTCGCCTGGTCTAAACACCTCTAGCGCATATGCTCTAAGAATCAGTTCAGGTGCGTTCAGACCAAAAGAGCATTCGCTTTTCTATCCCCCGCTCTCGTTACACAAGATGTGATTGGTTGATTTCGTAGAGCGGGGGATAGAACAGCGAATGCTCTTTTGGTCTGAATGCACCTTTAGGTGCGTTTAAACCAAAAGAGCATTCGCGGTTCTAGCGCTCGTTCTACGAAATCAACCAATCACGTTTTGTGTACCGATCGAATTTCGTAGAGTGGGAGGTTAGAACAGCGAATGCTCTTTTAGTTTGAACGCACCTTTTCTTGGATTGCGTTCTAGTTCTTGGATTGCGTTCTTGCTCGTTGATATTTTGGTGTAAACGCTGAGAAAGAACTTCCGTTTACACTAAAAGATCAAGAATGAATGCTCTATTCTGGTTCTAGCTCTTTGTTCGCTTTGTTTAAATGCACCTTTACATGCATGCAGAGCAAAAGTGCATTCGCTGTTCTGTCCCCCACTCTACGAAATCAACAAATCACGTTTCGTGTAACGATCGAAATTCGTAGAGTAGGGGGATAGAACAGTGAATGCTCTTTTGGTCTGCATGCACCTTAATACAAACTTTGAACATTTTTAACTTCATAACATCCGTCACTTGCATTCCGCTTCCAGAAAAGAGATAGATATAAAATATATCGATTCGTTATTCGAGTTAGAAACCTTCATAGTAAGGCCCAATTTTTTTCACTTTGGTTTTTGTGGGCAGGCAAAAGCACTAAGCCATACTGCCTAGTAGGCACCCAAAAAGCGGGAATGAAAAATTCGTACTGATACAAAATACTTATAAACTTGTATAATAATATTAAACTTGTAATAAATCTAATATTATTTTAATCCTATGAGTATTTCATTACTCTCTATCTTAAATTAAAGTAAAGACAGCAATATTTGCGCGAATTTTATTATTATAATTTGTTTTTTTTTTCTATTGTGAACGAATAATTCAAAACGTATAGTTTCAGAACGCGATTTTATATTCTATAAAAAGTTAGCGCGATTGAACTTTTTAAATGTTAGTCGTGATTCCGTTTTCTTATAGACAAAACATAACTTTTAACTAAAAACTGTGTTTAATATGAGTGAATCAAGTTACGAAGCCGATGTTTTAACTCCTCAAGAGTAAATTTTGGTGTTTTCTTCCTTTGCGTTATAATAATTATGTTCTCGCCGCTGAGGTGATATTTGCATGGAGATAAAACATAACTTAAACTAAAAAATATGTTTAATATGAGTGAATCAAGTAACAAAGCCGATGTTTTAACTCCTAAAGAGTACATTTTGGTGTTTTATTCCTTTGCGTTATAATAATTATGTTCTCGCCGCTGTGGTGAAAAGTTGTATGTATCACACGAGAGCAAAGATATTTGTATCTTGTGTCTTTGAGTCCCTCACTGCGCTCAAAATTCTAATTTAAATTATAGAATCTTTCTCTTGCTCGGGACTCAACATCAACACTCAAAACAAAAATCTACTTTGCTCTCTAGTTGAACAAATACATATTTCATTACACTTGCTTTCTAAGCGCGCCATATCGGCGGGGAGGAATTGCGTTCAGCAATATGGCGCCTCTTTGTTGTTATATGGGAAAAAGAACTGGTCCCTCGCGATCGCAAGCTTTTCCGTATAAGGGCACTGTGTAAGAACAAGGGCGTCCGTACCGATTGTATTTCTTCGCGGTATTTCTTTGCTATCGGTTCCTGGGAAAGTGTTTGCAAGAGTCCTACTAAACCGCTTCTCTCGACTATCCGAGGCACATGTGAAGCGATTTTCTCGATTCGGCAACTGCAGGAAAAGAGCCGAGAACAGGGTCAACTGTTTCTCGGCTTCGTCGACCCTGAGAAGGCTTTTGACAGCGTGCCTCATGAAGCCCTCTGGGTAGTTCTGAGCAAACTTGGTTGTAAGGGGAAGTTTGTAAGTATTCACTATTCAGTGGTTATTTGCTGAAGTAATTTTTCATTTTTAATTAATTCAACAGTGAAAAAATAACGCCCGCCATTGTCTAGTAAGTTAAATTTGGGCTAAATGTCCATAATTGTCTACTTTAGTTCACGGATTAAAAATTACCGTATGTATATATCGTACATTGTTAACGAAATAGGTACAAAAATGCAAGCGAAATGAAAACAATAGCGATTTTCATATTCACTGTGTAAACGCTGCGACAGATAATTGCATAATCTCCACTAATGGAATGAAAACACTAATTTCCTTCGTGCAGTCGGCGGGCGGCTCGTGCGAGCGCTGCTGCGGTCGTCACGTCGCACGCTTACGGCATTCATAAGCGAGTACTAGGGTAAGTTCTCCAGTGAATGAACAAATCCAGTGAACGAACAAAACACATGTTTTTTTCGTAAAATAAGTTTTCTGTACATTTCTACTACGCGTTATATTTTTTTTTCGGGTAGGAATATTATTTGACAAGTTCTGGTAGCACTTACATCAACTCATATGCACCAGTGTCCAAATGGCGATGATCTAAAGTGGGCACGTTGCGCCGGTTCGTTTTTTATATGGAGGTGTTATAAGGATTGAGGTAAGCTTACGTTGTGTTTAATGTGTTATTGTGTGCGTTTCGTGCATCTCCCAGGTACAGTGCGTGTTTTTTTGAAACCGGAAGGTTATGATCATGCTATTAAAGTATAGTTTAATGTAATTTCGTTTCAAATAGTGGTTTTAAATCCAGTGTTCTATAACTAGAACTCAAAATGGCTTAAAACCTAGTGACCGAACGGGGGAGTTCATTCACTGGAATTGCGTGATTTATTGTTTGTTCCATATCTGACGTTTTAGGAGTTGTAATAAGATTTGGTTTTCTATGAATTGAATAGAAATGTGCTGTCTAGCAAAGGGCCAGTGTTCGAACAATACTTGTTATATCAAAATTTTAATGAACTACTGCAAACACAGTTAGTTCATTAATTGGATTGCGAAAACCAGTGAATGAACGAAATCATTTATTTTGTATTTTGTCTGGTTTTAAGACATGGAAAGGTCAAAAAAACATTTAAAGGATTCCAATATGACCAAGAATCTCTCGACAAAACTCTAAAAGCTGTTGCAACTAGTGAACTATCAAGTGCCAGTTTTAATATCTCAAAATCAACGCTATTTAAATCACCGAAATTGTCCAAATTCCAGCCACTGAAGAAACAAACATAAATGGATCTTTGGTTAATCAAAAGTATTTAAGTGCTATAAATGATATGCAGAATGAGCTCAGTTTACTTTTTAACGAAAGCGACATATAAGATCACTCTTCAATTGTAACGGAAGAGTTAGTTGAACCTTCCCAGAATACGCAGAAATGTGAAACTGTAATTGATGTCGTTTAATTATGTTTATAGTTATTATGTCTCATTAAAGTTAAAATTCAATTATCGAATATTACTAGCACTCCCAATTAAAAATAGAGTACTTTTTGCATTTTAATACATTATTTTAAGGTAGTTCATTCATTGGTTTCATTTGTTCATTTACTAGAATTTTGTGTTCATTCACTGGTGATTTTCCATTTTTGCCCCTACAGTCAGCTATAATTTAAAACTGTGCAGCACTAATGCAAAATAAAATTGATTTTAGAAAACTACAATAGTGGTTTACTCTGTAAGAACATTCATATTTAAATTTCATTATTGCTCCCAGCCACAAAAAAAAAATTAAGTTGAAAATTTCCTTAAGTGTTCATTCACTGGAGCACTTACCCTACTGCTCGAGATTTAAGCCTCATATAAATAAAAGGACACATTGCGTTTTTATGGTTCCGTCGTATGTATGTCGTACGCCCAATTGTCAGTCTGTCTGCCTGTCCGCAGCATAGCTCAGTGGCCGTTAGTACTATTGCAACTTGGTACCGTTAAACATATAAATCACGCCAATAAAGTGGTAGATTGTAATGTAGAAATATGGATGTTGGGTACCTCCACAACCAGTAAAGTAGGGATGATTTTTTTTGCTGTAATCCTACAGTGTGGGTTATTGTCAAATAGGTCTTTCAAAAAGAATAAGGGCTCCAAGAGAAAGATTTTCTAATCAATATTTTCGGAGATAACCGCTCCAGAATCAAAAAAAGTTTTCTTGTCCTCCGACGTTTGATCCGTGGGCCCAAAAATAATCCGTGGGTCGAATAAAATCATAAATTCCGGAGTGTATATACAATTATACAGGGCGTCCCACGGCGATGCCACATGGAGGGAAAGTACCTTAAATATCATAGATAGCGTACTTTGCTGAATGAAGATTTTATTTTTAAGACTTAGTAAAATTGCATTAAATTTTTTTTGATTTTTTTGAAAAAAATTGTATTAAAAAAAATATCGCCTTTCAGAGGAAATTATCGTAAATAAGCATCTTACAGAAAGAAGACATTATTTCGATTGAAAAAACAAATTCCAACTTGTCTCCACATTTTTTTGATTTTTTTTGAAAAAAAATTGCATGGAAAAAAAATATCGCCTTGTCAGAGGAAACATACCTTAATTATCGTAATTGAGCATCTTACTAAAAGAAGGCATTATTTCCATTTAAAAAACAAATTCCAACTTGTTTAATTTTTTTTTTTTAATTGTATGGAAATAAAATATCTCGACGTCAGAGAAAAAATACCTTCAGTCTGCGTGCGTAACGCGACATGGTCTTGAAATAAAAATAAGAGCTAATTTATAATTCACGACGATATGTTAAAAAATAAAGAAATACCCTGCAGGGTGTCAGTAAACTGTTAATAAGTTCCATATACTAATGTACAGAGAATTACACGTGTTGAAACTGTTTCTCTAAGAAAACACTACTTTACGGCAAAATATTTTTTAAGGTTAAAATTTATAACCTATAATGTGCCCTGCATTAACCTCGTACGTACTTTCAAAAAATGCGTAGATTCAGATCAAAACCAGATACCACCATGGGAACCAGTTTCTCATGGTTCCCAAGAGTCTAATGGTTTGAATATGACAACAAGGCCTCAAAATATATTATTTAACTAGTTATCAAAATAACTGTACTTGATATTTGGAGTTATGTCCTTTTTAAATTGTAGTATTAGGAATAGGTACATTAAAAAAATAAACTATCTCGAAGTCGCGCTGTACAGAGTACCTCACAGTTGGAGAATAAAATATGAATATTTTCACGTAATTTTTCAGTTGAAAGTAAAAAAGGGTAAACGAACTTTTAGAACACAATCTTGATTTTATCACCAACTTAAAACCTTAAACCTAAAGTTAACATACAATGTTGGAATTATTGATATTTATAAATATTAAAGTAATAGTACATTACTATAGAGGACGGGAAACGAAGGGTTACAGGGCAAATAGATATACGCGGGTAGGAATACGCGGCCTGTAACCTTGTTTCTCGCCGAGATTTGTATACAGCGTGGGTATTTGATACGGGCGAATAATTAATCCAGCTATAATATCTGATCCTACGAGTCGTATAAGATAACCATTTCGTTAAATTTTGTTGTTGATTAGGTGTAATGATTTTTCTAAAGTGCAACCCAGCAGCAATGTATGCCGGCCAACTGACATGAGACTCGTATGACGTTTAGATACTTATGTCTACTTTAAGTAATGTGGCTACCAGTGGATGCAATACATTGCGGGCTCAATTATTTTGTATGAAAAAAAAAATACCTTAATTTCTAAAATAAATTTATGTAAATAGGTTCCCTAGGTCCGATAGTAATCGCCACTAAAATATTCGCCCGTATCAAATACACACGCTGTAGTGCTTATCTCAAACTTAGCATGAAATAAAACGAACTGATTTCGCCGAACCATACTATTTAATTTGTAAATAAACCAACAGTACAGTATCGTAAAACATTTAAAAAAACATTCGCGGCTAACTTTTTTTGAATCTGTTTGAGGTATCCTTTTACCTGGTGGTATAGACATTAGTTCTTAGGTTTTTTTTTCTCCGGCTGAATGTCAAGACCTAGTGTCACAATTTGACGTTTCAAAACAAAAGATAGTTTGTTTGCAGTCCTAGGTGTGAAATAAATACATGAAATCTCTTTACATCATCACATTCATCTTAGCATATGACACCGGATACATAGTATTTCCGGGTTTAATTTAAAGTAACTAACATCAACATTCCGTACCAAGTTTGAGAAAAAATATATCTGCGAACGTGTACGACTTCAAATGCTATGGAAAGTCAGCCATATTTGTTTACCGTTTTTTTACTTTTAACTGAAAAATGGTATAATCAGACTGTCAATATCATATTGTATTTTGTCTTTTTTATGTTATAACCATAAGATACAAACTAACACATATTGCTTATTTTAATGGTAAGTCATTACTGTCAATATTAGTGTCAGTGCACATTGAAAGCTTATACCTGATTACAGGTTACATTACTCTAGATGGAACCACTATTTTCATATACATTTTTGAATTTGCGACTTACGAAATGCACATCTTGAAAGAGTAGCTGAGCATTTGAAATGTACCTATAATTAAAAAAATTATAATATACACACTTTTACCTGGAAGTTACATAGTGAATATATATTCATAATCTGTGGAAGTTTAACAATTATAATAAAGGTGAATTGTCTAAAAATATATACTTACATACATGTTAATTATTTTGATTTCTTAGGTTGAACATGCAAGGGCGGAAGAAACACGAAAGTGTTAATTATACCCACTGCATAAAATAATTTGACTATATATAACTGATAATTTCTCACCACAGTTACATATTCTAAGACATTTTGGAATAATTGAACCCATAAAAACATTACATAATTCGAACATAGTTCGAACTAAGTATAACGTTTTAATATGAAACATACATAAAAAAGGAGATGTTTGTGGTCAGTAAACTGATTAAACCTCCACAGAACATCTTCTATATATCTCATAAACGGGGACAAGTTTGCAAGGAGAAGAATGAATTATAAGGTGGAAGTACCAGTACAACATGTTAATTAACATAGAATATTTATTTGAATCACGATATGTTGCTTATATAAATAAATCTACATAAAGTATTGTCATGTGTTTTGGGAGAGTAGTTTGTAAGTTTTGTTAAGCTTAATATTAAAAATTCCCAAAATTGCAAATTTTCTTAGTCAACTCCATTGTACGAGTAAGTGTCAGGTGCTTTTGCTAGCAGACCCAATAGATGACACCTCAGGACAAGTTATATTGTCACATATTGGGACAATGAAAATATTAACACTAGTCACAGTCCTACTAAATGTCAGCCTGTCTTAAAATTATACATTTAATTTAGATATAATCTAATTATTTCAAAGTTAGGATATAAAGCACTAAAGCAACTTACATTCATCATCGTTTAAATGCTATGAAGACGAGTATTGGTACAGCGTCGGGTACTAGTACTTCCACGTTATAAAATTTAAATTCTATTATTTAGACTGAATTTTATTTCTCTCCTTGGTTATACCTAATCATTTATTGTGAGTGTGAATACAGTTATGTTAATTGCTAAATTTTAATTGAGTTAACGTATACTTTTAACGAATCTGCTTAATATATTGTGAGACAGTACGCTTATAGGCGTTCGCGATGTAGGCTTAACGAGGGTTAACGTATGCGGAGTGAAATTTGGACAAATTTTGAACAACTAAAAACAAAATAACAAAATAAAATTTAGCTTGTATCTCAGTGCTAAATTAATTTGTATACATTTGTTAATTAAATTGGAAAGTTTTGTGGGGTTTGGCATCTTTCTTTAGAAATTATGGCCAATTAAGTAGAACATTGTCGCAAAACTGCATGTATTTTCCACAGGACACATTTGCTAAGGCCAAAATCGACGATAATTCTGAATTTTTAGAAGAAGGCAAGATTTCAAACACTGTTTTATAAAAATCTCGCATTCTTTTCCTTTCCAATAAATGATATTAGAAACCCTAGTGTAATGTAACATTTTGGCTACAGCCACTTTTCTGAAAGAGCTCGAATAAAGGAAATTACGTTAACCCGAATCACAAAATCGAACAGGGAGCTCAAAAATACTTCTAAATACGACAACAAAATTGATGAAAAACATCATTAAACCATGGGCATTACGAAACATAAACAAAGAGCAAGCCTATCAACACGGAAAATAAAAATAAACAACTTCGAAAATATGACTTCGCCATTTGATCAAAAAGTGTAAAAAACACTGCTTTTTCAGTAACGGATGTCACGGTGAACGACTTATAGGTAACTTCAATTAAATATTTTTAGCATAATTAACTATTATTTTCAGAGTATCAATAAACCAATTAACAAGAATATGAAATATAATGAGCAAAGGATGTTTATTTAAAAAGTTTTCCTACAGAAGATAAAATTAGAGGCAAGAAAAATGCTAACATTTGTTTTTTCGACATCAATGGATAAAGTATCATAAAACTGAAGTTATACACTTTGGATTCAAGTAGTTTTTATCTTGCATGAATCCTTGTTAAAATCGATATTAAAAGACGTACATGTTCAAGAAAATAATAATGACATAATTTATTTAATATAATATTAAACTTTGTCCAGATTTCATTCCGCATACGTTAATTGAAAATAGTGACCACAGAATATCAAAAATATTTTAAAGCATCATAATTCTTAATTCCCGTAAACCAAAGTGTAGCCACCCGAGATTGTAATAATAAGTATTTTTTTTCATCAGTCACACTCAGTCAGTCACACAGTTCTACACCTATAATAGGTATAATGACTTTCCGCAAGCAAACTAAGCGCAGTAAACTTTAAAGATCATTTAACTAGTTATTTCGTGAACCATCACAGTTAGTTAAAACCGACCAAGAGCATCTCGGGCCATGCTCAGTGTAAGGTTCCGTATGTATTCGTATACGGCTGGGCCGATAATGCTCGAAAATATAGTTTTATTTTAAAGTACCTATTCTAGAAACCCACTATCATATTTTTTTGACCAATGGATCGAAAGTGAGAGGGGACACCCAATTTATTTCATCCCTGGAGCGGTTATCTCCGAACGTATTGACTTTAGAAAAAAACTTTCTTTTCAGACCCCTATTCAGCCTCCGTAGCCTAGTTGGTAGTAACCCTGCCTACGAAGCTGGAGGTTCCGGGTTCGAATCCAGGCGAGGGCATTATTTATGTATTTATTTATCACAAATATTTGTTCCTCGGTCATGGATGTCTACGTATTTAAGTAGGTATATGTATGTATCTATTATATTTATCTGTATCTATTATCTATTATATGTATCTATTATATTATCGCAGTACCCGCCACTCGGCTCCATAAAATTAGGAAATCATTCATGGGTAATTGTGTAAGATTTTATAATAAACTTCCAGTAAATGTTACTGAATTTTCAGTCAACAAATTTAAGAATTTTGTAAAGCGTAAACTTATATCTAAAGCTTATTATAGTACACAAGACTACATGAATGATAAAACACCGTGGGAGTAATTTAGGATTTAATTATTAGTTTGTTAAAGTCATGACATTCAATTACGATAATTTACGCTTGGAGACCTTGTACATCTCCAAACGTGCTTTATATAAATGTTATTATTATATACCTATTCGGAGAGAATCCTTACTTCTCTATAAATTATTACTTATAAATGTTGTGACTTTTAGAGACTTTACATCTCTTGTTATTATTATTATATTTCAATTTGTTTAAAATCAATTTTATGTTTTTTTTTTTAATGCATGTTAGTTGTAAGATGTACCATCATTGTTTGAAAAAATAATTCCCGCCAAGTTTCTTACCGGTTCTTCTTGGGTCAGCGGTTTAGGGTTCGAACCGGAAGTAGTTTTCATATCTAGACGATTCAAAAGAGTTTGTTGCTATTCCAATTTGAATAAAGAATTATTTGACTTTGACTTTGACTTTGACTTTATCGTCGCCTGATACCCACATCACAAGCCTTAATTGAGCTTACCGCGGGACTAAGTCGATTTGCGTAAGATGTCCCAAGATATTTATTTATTTATAATATATTTATAAGCATAACGTCTCTTAATTTATCAGAATAATCGCTGGAAAATAACGCTTTTTCCACCCGATCACTTGAGAAGAAAGCTTTTTGCGAGCAGTTTTTTTATGGTTCACCTTTACTAATCCTTTCTGTGCCCTTGCGTGCTTTGTTACCGGATTTCGTCATGGAAAAAATTAATTGAGGTATTATTAGCGGCACGCTTACTGTTGTTGCATTATTATTTATTGAAAAAATATCTACCGTTTAGATTAAAAGACCTAATTACCTAGGAATGTAATGATATTACGTGTTTAATTAAAACTCCCAGATCGGTTAAATATAAAGGCTATAATTTTTAGAGCATAGTTGAAAAAACTGTCCAAAAGCGTGTCGATTAATATTTATTCATTGCATAATGAATAAATCTTGGTCAGTTCTTTCAACTACTTCTAATATTATTAAATTAGTAATATTATATGAACCTATGCGAATTATTCGTTTGGTATAGTGACTGGATCAATACATTAAAAATATGCTTAAACCCTCCTCTAAAGAAGTATCTGCAATATTATACTTAGTCGTCGTTTATTGTAGGTTGGTAACTTTAATCGAGCAATTTTATTATTGTACTGACTAAGACCTGTGTTAAAAATTATTTATGTTTGGTTCAGAGAAATCTTTTCGAAGTTTCTACTTTTCGGAAGACGACTAAAGAATAATAAAAGTATTTTAGGAAGGAATAGTATTTTATTTTGTGCTAATCATACATTGTCATCATCATTTTGGTAAATTACAGTACAGCTTTCAGCTAAAATTCAAAAACCATTTTGATTGCCTAGGCGTTGCAGTGGACGAACTCAACGACGGGTTTGTGGAAGTGGTCCATAGGGCTAGGTCTAAGTTTTTTAAGGCCCAAAGGACAAATAAGACCAGGAAGCTCTCAGGCTCTACTTAGAGACTCATCGAAGAAAGGAGTGAACTGAGACCCTACCGCGAACCACGAACCGCGAACTCCCTGTCACACTTAACTACAAATTCACGAGTCCGAGATAGAGGCAACACTTCGTTCGTGGTTCGCAGTAGGGCTTCCGGTTATACAGTGTGTTACCATGACCCGGGTATTTACGAAAATATATGGAAAAATAATATGTATTACTAGCAATCGTTTTCAAGTATTAAAATTTGAAAAATATTTGAATTGACCGTACAATTAAGTTTATTTCCTGCGAACGGTCAATGTAACGCGTGCACTGCTTCTTTGTCAAAACTTGCCAGTGGCTGCGATCTCTCATTGTAAAGTGCAAATTAGCCATTAATTTTAAGTACATTGCTTCTCAATTAACTTTTCTTAGAAAATAATTAGGAATTTTAAAATTTTCATTTGAATCAAACAATACTCAGGGATTCACTAAAAATCGCTTTCCTCGGTTTCAATAAAAGCCAGTATCATAGTAACGCACTATAATCTTCAGTTGTTGCGACTTCATACCGGCAGCTCAACAGACGGATCTCTAAGTCCCTCACACGCGATAGGCGCCAATTACGTACTAAATGTATTGAAGAGGCCATCGAGCGGAACAAGGGCTCCAAAGTTTTCCAATTCCCATATGGTGTCAACTCCCGCTATAATCGGAGACTTTACACTCAAAGCACAGCTCAAAGTTGTAGACAAAAATGACCTTGGACCAGTTAGGTAGGTCAACTTCGAGAAAGAGGTCAATCATCGAATCCGACTCGGTTGCGCAGCGTTCATGAACCTACCACACATTTTTTTCTCCAATATTCTGCAGTGTTTGAAGAAGAAAGTCTTTGATCAGTGTGAGTTGCCATTGCCAGTGATGATATACGTCACTGAAACCTGGTCGCGCGTTATAATGGGCGTCTTAAGAAGGCCCCAAGTCACCCAAAGCGCAATGGAAAGAACTATGCTGGGAGTCTCAGCGAGATTTTAGAAATGAGTTCAATAGCAGCAGAACCTATGTAACCGATATAGCACTCCGAATCGCTAAACCTAAGTGGCAGAAGGCGGGATACATTGCACGTTGTACCGATGGGCGTTGGGGCAGAAATATTCTCGAGTGGCGGCCGGACATTGGCAGTAATATTATTTGTATTAGGTACATTATGTCATGTCATGGATTAAAATTACGTTTTACATAGACGTGATAAATTAATCAAATATTATTTCAGAACAATAACAACAACAACAACAATAACAATAGAGAACAGAAGAGGGAGAATGATTGGACACTTGTTACGACACGACGAGTATCTAAAGATTATAATAGAAGGAAAAGTTTGAGGGAAGGAGACCAAGGAGGGCCTATATGGACCAAATAAAAGAAAAGGTGCACGTGGAGTCGTACCAAGCAGTCAAGGAGAAAGCCCAGGAAAGAGAAGACAAGAGCCTAGCTCTTAAGTTTTGAGGATGATGATTATTTCAGAAAATAGCAAAACTACAATTTTTAACAACATATTATTATTTATTATTATTATTATGTTTGTATCTCCTTGGGAATCACGGGCTTACAAATCCCGGTTTTATGATAGGCTTGCGCGGGGATACAGATCCAACACGTAGAGCCCCTTTGGAGAAATTTGCTGTGTTGTACACCTGCTGGAACCCATTCACGGGCACATCAATAGATATCCGTAAACCGGTTCCAACAGGCGTATAGAGACTATTGAGAAGTAATGGAAAAGACTAATGGGCTATGGTGATGGAGGATGGATGGATCAGAAATGGAACTATAGAAAAGAGGTCCGGACACCTGCCATAACAATGATATCTCTTTGCTATCGAGGCAGGCGGTGACTCGCCGCCGACTAGATAAATGCCGTAAATGCCGTCACAAGAGACAGCCAGGGGCAACACCGGTGTAGGCGGCTCAGGAGTGTAGAGAGGTGTACACCGCTTTCTGCGCAGTGGCTTGACAGCCGCTGCACCAACTCGCGACTTACGCAAATTTACACTTCCACCCCTGGAGCATATAGCTCTGACGACTCCTCTCTGGACGGCCAGTTAAGGCAAGCCAGAGCTGAGAGTCCTACGGGTCCCCTTGGGGTTCCACTCCGACCGACGAAGACACGCCGGAGGCGGGGACCCTGACCGACTCTCGGGAGCACTCGGGTCCGTGGGGTCGTTACTCCCCAACAGCTCGCCACAAGCTGCCCTGCGGCTTTATTTTTATTATTATTATTATTATTTATTCATGCACAGGCAGCTTATAGCTGATGCGTGCACAATCAATAGTCTTGTGTTTTCGTTTCTGTTCCTTGTAAATTCATCAAGTCTATTTTTAAAAGAGTTCACAGATGACGCACTTATCACTGACTCAGGTAAACTGTTCCACTCTTTCACCACACGGTTAGACAAAAAATGGTGCCTGGGGTTGCTAGAACTTGGTGAGCGTACAAGTGCCAGTGAGTGCCCTCTCAAGTTACTATTTGTACGCCTGACAAACATATCCTGTAGTGACGGGACAGCGTGATATCCATTCAAGATCTTGAACGTTTCAATTAGGTCACCGCGCTGCCTTCGACGTTCCAGAGTTGTCAAATGCAACTCCTTAAGTCTTTCATCATATTCCTTGTGACGCAGGCAAGGAACCATTTTTGTGGCTCTTCTTTGGATCTTTTCCAGTAAGTTTATGTCTTTTCGAAAGTAGGGACTCCAGATTTGAAAAGCATACTCCAGCAAAGGTCTTATATATGTCTTGTACAATTGGATAAACAATCGCTTATCAATGTAGGAGAAGGCCTTCCGAATGACGTACAACACTGAGTTAGCTTTTTTGGTGATGGTTAGGATATGCTCTTCCCATTTCAAATATGTTATATAAAAATAATTTCAAATGTTATACCTCAATATTGTATATGTCAATGAATAACATTAAAATGCCACATTGATGCTAAAATTATACAGCGTGTTAACATCAATGAGGCTTTTATTGAAGCCGAAGATTGAGATGCAGATTTTTAGCCGGACCGTGAGCATTATTTGACAAATCATTCTAATTTTAAACGTAATTAATTTTTAAGAAAAGTTCAGTGAGAAACAATGTAGGTTCAAAATGAATGATTAAATATCGCTTAGCAATGACAGTCCGCAGTTACTTACAGCGTTTGACAACTAAGCAGCACACCCATAACATCGATCGTTCGAAGGAAATAAAATTAATTATACAGCTAATTTAAATATTTATCAACTCTTAATACGTAACTTGAAAACGATTGCCAAATTTGCGTATTATTATCCATTTTCGTAATTTCTAGGGCCATGGTAACACACTGTATTGCTCGCGGGTTACTCACTTTTTTAAGCGGATGATTATCGGCATATTTTGCTCCATACCTGAGGAGTTTTATCAAAAATCGATCACGATTGCCGCATGGCGCTCATTCTAGCCCGCCAATAATATTTATATTGTAATTTTAGCATTATTGAACCTATAACTCTAGCAGCATCGTGGAGATACATGAGTAAATAGATAATCTGATCGTAATTACCATTTCTACATAAGTGGGGTGTGCCTATATTACTTTACGAGTTAGGTAGTGTTCATTTAAAAAACAGGCTGACTCGCCGTGTCTGCAGTAAAAAAAGGCAAGATGACCGACAAGTTCCACGGATACTCCGCCGTAAATACAGGCTGATTACGGGGTCGTGATCGTTTTTTTACGACTAGTTAAGTTCGAGTGCATTAATATGTATACATCTCTCCATACTAATTCCTTGCAAATGTGTTTACATAATTAGGAAACGAGACTGGAATTTTTTCGTGATATTCATATTTGTTCCGTGGGAAACCTTATTCAGAAAGACCATCTTAACGCGTTTTTCACTGTTTGGATCACGACCCCTTAATCACCCTGTATAGTGCTTCCCCTATAAATTGCGGCAATCTGAGCGTTATTTCTCACCCGCAGGAACACAATACTAAGAGCAGAGTCATTCTAATTATATTTGGATGACCTGGGTTTCTAGTTACTTGAACTCAAAGAACTATTGACATATAAAATTCACCATGCATTCAGTATGCACTGATGTTAGAAATATAAAATTTTATATATAAAAAAGTACTCGTAATATTAAAACTTTTTGTATTGAAACTTAGTAGATTAAAAAAAAAACATTAAACCCGTGGGCATAATGAACTTTAAAAAAAAATAAAGCCCACGGGCTTAATAGCTCATTACGTTCAAGTATGCTTGCGTATAATAACACTTTTTACGAGCAATTGTGATGAAAACAAATGTGTCCATAAAATATATCACACTACCCGTTTTACGGGATCGAACAATGCGGAAAAGGCGTTATCAACTCTTTTACCGACTATAATTTTGTACAAGATGCTGGAGTAAGTGATATTATCTGTAAAGATAAGGAAGAATCTTTCGAATTTTATTAGGTGTAGTAATGTCTGTGTTTAACTGCGCAATAAATCTATTAATAATTTAAATCTCCTAACAATATAAAAATCTAAAACGAAATTCAGTAGGTAAGGAAAAAAGTTTTATAGAACAAAGCAAATAATTTTATGAATTTAAATATTTTGATTTTGATTGGTGTTTTTAAGTAAACTCACTGCTATTTATAACTATGGTAATCGACATCTTATATTTTTAATTTAAGAACTTACGCGTATGTTTATATATTGTATCAATTAATAAAATAAAACCGGTTAAGTGCGAGTCAGACTCGCTCACAAACCATTCTTTATCATCATCATCATCATATCAGCCGAAAGACGTCCACTGCTGAACATAGGCCTCCCCCAAAGATTGCCACAATGACCGGTCCTGCGCCACCCGCATCCAGCGGACTCCTGCGACCTTCACCAGGTCATCGGTCCACCTTGTTACGCCTTCCGGTACGTGGCCGCCACTCAAGAACCTTCCCGCCCCAACGGCCATCGGTTCTACGCGCAATGTGCCTCGCCCACTGCCACTTCAGTTTAGCGATTCGGAGAGCTATTCTTTATAAGCAAATATAAAAATTACAGTTAAATCGACCTATCTCAAAAACTATTACGGTGGAAGTACCAGTGCGTAACATGTTAACAGAGAATATTAAAATTTATTTGTCTACGTAAAGTATTGTTATGTGTTTTAGGAGAGGAGTTTGTAGCTTTTGTTAAATAGTATCTTATTTTATAGGGTGACGATATCGAAATTCCTCAAAATTACAATTTTTCTCAGTCAACTCCATTGTACAAGTAAGTACCAGTGCTTTTACTGGCAGTTCCAATAGATGGCACCTCAGTAAAAGTTTAAATGTCACATATTGGGACATTGGAAATTTTAACACTCAGACCTTATAAATGTCAGCCTGTATTAAAATTATGCAAACAATTTAGATATTAGCTAAAAGTTGATTTTGTTTTATCGATGGCAACTCAAGCTATGATGACGATTATTGGTACAGCGTCGGGTACTAGTACTTCCACCTTTGAGATTCTTTGATGAAACTAAAAATTGTTGATAAATTTTATTCATTTGCAATTATGCATGACTTCCAGTTTATTCATAGACAATAGAGAAGGGGGTTTTAGCTGTGTAAAAAATTAAACATAATATATGTGTGTGTGTTATAACCTCGTATGGTCCACCGTACTATTTTATTTTGACCTACACGTGTACCTAAGTTATAAAACGTATTTTTTTGTGGGATTTAGGGAGTCGCGAAAGAATTCAAGCGGTCATAAAGGGCCGCAACATTATAAAGTTGGAAAAACTCTGTTTTAGAATTTCATATATTTTTTATGATCTTGTTTCTAGAATCATACTAGGAGAGTGTTTTGTACTCTTTCACTGTCACATTCTTTCAGACTAAGTACAGTCAACAAAAAAGTGGCTTACCACTTTTAGACTCTATTGAATAGTAATAAAGTTGAAAAGTGGTAAACCTCTTATATTGTTAACTGTACTTACAACTAATAAAATAATTGTATAACATGTAATACATTGGTATACTGATATAAATAGAAAAGGGGACACATTTTGAGAGCTGAAAATCTCTAAAACGGCTCAGTTAAAGGCACAGGTCAGTATAGATAGCTAACGGAGGCGTGGCACATGTCGCAACGATATGGCCGTTTCGCCTCTATAATGTGCGCGATGCGCGCCCTTTGAGCCAGTTGCGACTTACCCGCGATTGCGTAATGAGCTCTGACATTTTCTTTCTCAAAATGCCGTTGTTGTGTAAATATAAGAGTAAAAACAAACATTTCAAGGATTTTTTACAAATAATACAGAACCTCAAACCTCGAACCAATTGGTTGAACTATTCAGTGACAAATTGTATATGCGTTTTACATTGACGGCTTAGAATAGCAAAGCAAGTTGTG
>JALPQI010000364.1:0-13315 GCA_025490895.1 Thaumatotibia leucotreta
AGATGTTATGTATTAGTTCAATTCTGGGGACGTTTGGCATAGTTTTTTTAAAATTAAATCTACAGAATAAAAACACGAATTGATTTAGCAATTTGTTTATTAGGTATTATACTTTGTAATATTATAATATAACAAAATAACAATTATATCGAGCAACATTTTTCTATACCTAAATTGTTGTTTTAAAAATTGTATTTGCAATCGCTCCTATAGTATACCTACTGTAAAATGTGATGTTGATCATCTACAACATCAGCACACACCTATTTATTTTTTTATTTATTTAAACTTTATTGCACAGTAAAAAAATACAGATACAACAGGCGGACTTAATGCCATAAGGCATTCTCTACCAGTCAACCTACAGGCCAAACAGATAAACATTAATGGTGCGGGATGTGAAGAGTTCATACATAAATACACTAACAAAATATGAGTACTTGCTAATAATAATATAGTATCAATAGATATGCAATATATAGATGATAAAGCTATAAATATCAAAATATATAATAATATAATAAAATAATAATAATATACCTGCCTATATATTTACCACCTATATATTTGCCAAGCATTGACAAGAAAAAATACATGAAATAAAACAATGGAAAAGGATTTTATCGCATCAGTCATCTGTAGATCAACCTTGTAAAGTGTTTGAAACGTCATGATGTAATGAATAATTAATAAATATACGCGATATAATCCGTTTCCATATAGTTTATAAATTAATGCTAACATTTAAAACTCTCACACATTATTAGTAGCATTATATTCATTTGCTTATATGTTACCTGCAAGGTAATTGAAACATTGTTTACTCGGTAATTAAAACAAAAACTGATACACATGTATGAAACATTAATTAGAATGCCTTAATTATAAAATACTTAGTTCCCATCACATAAATAAGTTACATGTTTTTATTATCTATCTACCTACAGCCTATAAAAAAAGAATTACATAAACTGGTATTTATATGTAGATTTCTAATCGTAACATATTCTAGAGCAATAAAATTACAGCTTTTAATATTTTAAAATGCTGTAATTGCATATTTAGTAAAATAAACATTAAAACTTTGCCACCAAGAGAAATTACCGGATATGAGACGTTCGACATTCGTCTCTCAGCAAATGATAGAAAAAGTAGGAAAGTAATAAATAAAATATTTTTTTTTTAAATATATATTTTTGAGCTTATCAATGGTCAAATGAATAAGCATGCTTTGTCAGTTAGTTAGTAACTAACTTCATCAGCAATAATATCATTAAACACATTGGATTGCCCATTAACTAGTTGACTATCAAATGATTTAAAGTTATGTCAGGAACGTTTCAAACATATCAAAATCTTTTTTCTCATACAATTTTACATAATAATAATGTTTTATTTATTTATTAAAACAAAAGTGGCATGACATTACAGCACAACACCAATGCGTCATGAAACTAAAATTACACTATTGAAAAAAAGATACAGATACACATCACATAATACAAATCAAAAACATTAATTAGATCTAGATTTACTATGTTCAATTTTATTTAGCTATATTTGACTGTATGTTAGGCAAAATATTATGGTAGAATGATTAGGCATTTTAAATATCTGTTACGTAAAAAAATGTAAGTAAAAATCTATTAAAAATTCAAAGGTTGACTAATTCAATAAATTGTTTTAATATTTATATTTTCTGATCGTGTAATCCGGCGAGATAATATAATAAGGCAGTGCTAGATTATTTCAATTTTATTGTAAATCATACGAACGTTATGTAAATAACAAACATGCATTAGCTATGTCACCAGTTTTATATTTTATAGTGAAATCAACTGTTTTGAATGTTATGAAGACAATCTTTGTATTTTTTTTTTTTAATTCAAACTCTATATTTTCGGTTACAAAATTAGCCCACGTTCACTTGATCTAACAAATCAAAGTAAAAATAAAGTAATCAATTGAACAAATTGGATACTAGTCACAACATAACACGACCTGGGTCGCATTTTATAAAGTTACATTTTACTATTATTGCGACTTCCAACTTGCACCAGCTCCCCGGGCCCCATCGATGACATCCAGCCCCAATACCCTAGAGTCAAACTACCACTAGCCGTACACGCTAAAAAGTTTTTTTCACAATAACGCTCACCTTTTTTCTCCACAAAATTTTACGGCCGTCTTTATCCGACTTAAACGATTTTTCGTCAGTAGGTAAATATCACTACGTTATTACACCAATCAAAGTCTAGATATTTCATTGCAAATCGCAGTCTGTTATCTATGTGGTCCCTTGTCAGCGCAATTTTTTTCGCGGATCTTCGACATCTTTATCCAGCCGCGCTTAAGTGGTTCCGCACGGTCTGCAAGGTCACATCATGCCTGGCTGCTGTCACACGGGTGCTGAGAAACGGGTCGTTTGAATGTGACGCAACAACGTCCTGATGAAGCATAGACGCGTCAGTATACGCTCCAGGATTCGGGCCGAAATGCTCTGATTTCACATTTCCCGTCTCAGCAAACCGGCGAACCCATAGTTGCACTGTTGGTCTCTGCAAAGTAAATTTAGTATAAGATTAACATGTTTCGTAATTAACTGAACGTCAAACGTGTCAATATACTCGTACTAGATAAATAATAGGTAAATGATTATATTTTTAATTGAAATTACTTATTCACACAAAAACCATGCGTTTCTTTTAATAAGTAGCTATCTAAGAGTATTACTTACTGATATCATTCATCTTCGTGCGATTTCACTTAACGAAACGTTCTGTTTATGAATAATAATATATAATAATAATTTCGGCCCACTTCAATCCGAAATACGCGTATTCTCCATGTTAATACAAAACAATCAAAATCAATAGGTAACAAGAAAGTAAAATGAACAATGCTTGCAACGAAGGTCGGTTAGCAATGAAATGAAATTTAATGCCATACCCATTACCCACAATATTGTTATAACGATATGTATATATTGCGGGTAGATTAATAAAATATCCACCTCATTCAAGTAAAGGTAATTGGCGTCAAAGAATTTGAATGATAGCCTACGATATTAAATATAATTAACTTTGAACCTTAATACTAATGACACAAAGTTGTAACTAACGTGAAACTAGACAATAACCTTTTATAAAATAAGGCGACATATTTTTTTGACTTTAGGCGAAATTGAATCTTGAATCAATGTATTATGGTCTTACAGTGCGAACATATTTCTAAAATCTGTATTATTTTGTAAAGTAAATTTTATGATAATTATGATAAGGTAGAAAATACAAGCTCTTAAATTTGAACTATCACGCACACTAGCACAGGACTTCTTCGCAGTGTGTGTCGTGCGTCTGAGATAACTTGTTAGTGTGCGGGGCCTGTAAAGGGCGCTCTTTTGTCGACTGTACTACACGTACGGGACGAGAAAACGGTGTTAATCCGTCACCGCTAGGAAGCATACTTCCTGGCGGGGGCTAATTTTGTTATGTTGCGGCTGAATTTTCAATGACTTTGAATTATCATAACTTGTACGTCATTTAAAAAAAAAGTACGTTAAAGGTTTTGGAGATTTTGAACAAAATTAGTGGCGTGGGCAGAAAGTATGGTCCCTTATATTATACGCCATCAATACACGTTAAAAAAATAAAAGTTGTCTCTCAAACCAGCAACCTGGGACCCAAGACGAAAGACTGTGACACCTCCTGTGAAAATTTGAACTCCTAGCTATCACCGTTCATGAGATACAGTCTGGTGACAGACGGACCGACGGTTGGACGGCGGGTTGTTTAATATTCAGGACGAACAATTTTCGTACAATTATTTAACATTATAAAAATAACAATTAACAGTCCTACTGCGCTATTTTAGGTGGCGTGGCTAGGGACCATACCTACTTTCGGCCCACGCCACTAATTTTGTTCAAAATCTTCAAAACCTTTAACGTACTTTTTTTTTTAAATGACGTACAAATTATGTAGGTACATATCTTGAACATTTGTTTACAATAATCAGGATTCAAATTGAGTCTGTGGCGTGGGCAGGAAGCATCACACTGAAACGAGGGCAACAATCACCCGAGCTAAAATAGTACATTACGACACAAGAACGAGAAACACATTAACTCATTAGGCTCTAGTGCGAGAAGTGGGTCATTTTACGACAGGTCCAAAACTACGACGTTTTTTAGTACAGATGGCCCTCCGAAGTTTTGGACCTGTCGTAAAATGACCCACTTCTCGCACTAGAGCCTAAAAAGTACACCATCTGTACTAAAAAAAGTTTTTGCACGTGTAAGGGACGATTTTTTTCATAACAAGTGCGTCAAAAAGAGAATTTACCGCGCGCTAAGTTCGTTTTTGCGCACTAGTTAGGAAAATTATATAACTACAGTTGAGTTATCCCGCCCCGTCAGTTTGCTTCGAATCCACTATAGTTGCCGATTTCTAGGAATTAACTTTTGACAATTATAGATTATAAATATTTGGATGTCATATACCAAAGAAAAAACGACCAAGATCACCAACGTCCGAGGTAGGGATCGAACCCACGTGCTCAGCTTTCTCGGCTGATGCCTGCACCCCTCAGCCACTCGGTCTTCGGTTTCGGTAGTTATAGATGAATCCTTATTAATACGAGGGTACTCACCATTTTTCCGATAGTCTTAACGTCGTATATAAGAAGGTTGCGGGGTGAAACCCGATAAATCGAGTTCATTTGTTTTTGCATTTTAAACCAAATGTGACATTTATAGAATTCAAATTTCAATGACAATTTATCTCGATTTATCGGGTTTCACCACGCAACCCTATAAGGCTCATTTCTAACCTGTCAAATGTTCATTCTTTGAAATCGGCAACTATACCTATAGCCTATAGACACATATTGTATGGTTTGCCAGCCGAGATGCAATGCCGCCGTTTCGATGATTAACATTATGGCCTGGAGGAGCGAGCCACTAGGTACCTGTTGGCTCCCTGTCACGCTAACATGTGACTTTGCAAGTGCAATAAAGAGGTAACATCGACCGTGGTTCGCGGTAGGCCGCCTGGTCTGGAACAAGTTCTCAATTAATGACGTGACCTTGAGCTCTCTGCTCTTTACAACGGGACTTGATTGTTACACGTTGTGGTCCAAACGTAAGCAATAAGCGTTAAATACTGTCACAGTGCAATATAACTTGCACACCACCGCTCTAAAATATGATGTCGGATCCTGTCTGTATATGTGACATCTGTGTAAAGAAAAGGATAAACTAAACATGATAATGACCGAATTTAAAATATTGGAGCGAGCGCGCTTTGCGTATCGAGTAAAACCTAAAGGTGCGTTCAAACTAAAAGAGCACTCGCTGTTCTATTCTCCCACTCTACGAAACTCGATCGGTACACAAAACGTGATGGGTTGATTTCGTAGAACGGGCGCTAGAACAGCGAATGCTCTTTTGGTTTAAACGCACCTTTACGATACCGCGATACTTGCAAAGTCTGGTACGGCTACGGATAAGACAACTAAGGATGAATGGGCTGTATACGGGTACTGAAGGCAGCCACTCGAAATGGGTAATTTGTATGCATGCATTAGTGGATTTGATTTACTATATTGAGCTTATTGCCTACGCACATCATAGGTGGGTGAGTGAAGTACTTTGTTTATCATTTGCTTTTTGGGTTTTTCGTTACTGCGTATGTTTATGTACTTAAGTTTAAAAACGGGAAAACCGGTTTAATGTAGGCATTTATTGTTTATTTACTCTGACCTCAAAATTTCCCGTATAAACGAATATTTAGCTCGGCTGGAATTTTCTGTTTATTTTTATCTAGGAGTCATGCACAGACGTACATGCAAATACGCAGATATACATATTATACATAAGTAGGTACATTACTTTTAGTATTTTTTAAAGCACTTCATCATAATATATTATCATAATAACTTGTTAGTGTAATATAATAACTAATAGTAGGTATTATCATGTGATAGCCAGGTGTAATATACACCTGACTGTCACTAAGCATTTTATTTTCTTTTGAAAACAAATCGAGTTTCACTTGTTACTTAATCGCAGTCCCAGTCAAGATACGACGGGCCGGTGTTTTTGCAGCATCGTATATCTTTATGTATCCCTACATTGTGTAGTTACAACTTATCTGAGATAATTGCAAGATGCAGATAATTGCATTGACGATGGCGACGGACGCTAGACACTTTAGAGAGTGAGATTTTTTTAAAGTTCTTACGAGTGGTTTTCATAATAGGTTGATCGTTGCGAACTTTTCACTTGGTACCTATTACCGCTATACCGGTTAAAAATATATATGCTCCTGGCCGTTTTCAGTCACGGCGACTGCTTCAACTCCTTTGTTGACGCTCATGTGCTCTCGTGTGGCTGACGTAGCCGATCTTGTTAACAAAGTCCTGTACACAGCGGGTACGAGAGAACACTATTAACATAGTTATAGCTGA
This sequence comes from Thaumatotibia leucotreta, assembly GCA_025490895.1. Taxonomy (NCBI): domain Eukaryota; kingdom Metazoa; phylum Arthropoda; class Insecta; order Lepidoptera; family Tortricidae; genus Thaumatotibia; species Thaumatotibia leucotreta. The sequence goes on from JALPQI010000364.1 coordinate 6,469, forward strand.
TTGCCGCTGGTGGTCGGGCTTTTAGCTTATCCCTCTTGTCCAGTTCTGTACGACGTCGGGTTTCAAATAGGTTAAAAATATGGCCCTTGGAGAAATCGTGCAATATTTTTTAGTTTTACCATACCAGATATGGATTAGGATAATACCTAGCTTCTCCAACACTGATGAGTTGTTGCTGTGTTCCAGGCAGTCGAAAGACGACACTATGGGTCTCCCCCACATCACTTCATTTTGCTGGTGCCTGGGGCTGGAGAGTGGGGCTAAAGCTGTCGGCGTCATGCATTTGGTAAGTTCCGACATACAAACGTGCTTGCTACGAATCAGTCAGATTTGTGACTGAAACGCATTTCCCGAAGGTTATGATGACGAAAATAAACTGGTTACTGATAATTGAAATTACTTTTTATACAATAACGAAAGTCGCCCTTGCCCTCAATATCGATTTTAACGTTAATATCCAAGTCCTTCACTTTTACCATATGTACCTCCTTTACCGAAGTAATAAGTTATATCGTTATTAGTATTAATTTAAACTAAGATTATATATACGAAAAATACTAAATATATTTTAGGAATCGTAACGTTTGTTTATATATATTTTTTTTTATATAAATCATTTATTCCAAAAATAATCACGTCCATTACAAAAATAACCCAAATAATTATACAATACAATAAAAACTAACTTAAAATAACAAACTAAAACAATACTAAAAACCCTGCTGCGCCACGCCTGGTCCAAAAGTCCCCATCACGCTCGCTGCGTTACCACGTTGTACAGCGATGGAGACTTGTTGAACCAGCCATGAACCAGAACGTGGGTCACCACCCCTCTCCCTCAACCGCCTACCAAGCTCCCTGAAAAATTCACCGGCCTCGTGACACCAGGGCCCAGCCGTTTCGATGGCAATGGGCACAAAGTCATACGTGACCCCCAAGGCAGAGTATTTGGCGTGTTTATTCCTGGCAGCAGTTTCTGCCGCCGAGCCCGCTGACCTGACAGTGTGCCTCAAATGCGACGCAGCAAATGTACTGACACATGTTGCGTCCCACAGTAGGCACCGCCCTCTGCGCCAGGGAACCAGTGTAAGCCCGTCGGGTCTTTTCCCGTCCAAACGAGACAAGCCCGGTGGCTCCAGGACACATGGAACCTTCGCTGCCACTAAAGCCCGACGAACAATTTCATTGATCGAATGGTGCCTAGGGAAACGGCCCGCGCACCTCTGGCAACTAAGCCCATGGTGGCCGTTCTCCTCCACCATCACCCCACAAATACATCGATGCGCGTTACACACCTTGCTCCCCAATCTCAACGCCACCGCAATTCTCAAAGAATCATTATAGGAATTATTTTAGGAATTATAGACTATAAGACAAGATTATCTGTTATGATTTCCAAAACCTCCATACTGATCCACTTGGATTGATCTTGGTATACAACCAAGGTCATATTGAGATTTGTCCCATAGTTTATACTATAGTTGCCTATTTCTAAGAATGAACTTTTGACAGTTATATATTAATCCTTATTCTGAACTGAATATACAAACGATACTCCTCCTGGAGTATGTGTGGCTGCTCCCGCGTTTCCACTACTGCAGCTGTGGCCGGGTCGCATCCCACAAGGGTGGGACGGTCGTTGCACCGTCATTTGGGGACGGTGTTGAGAGGCTGTTGAAGGAAGATTTGCCATGGGCATGGCGAGAGAGAAAATGATTTTGGTGATGATGATGCGGTAAAGGCAAGTTAATGCAAGGCAAAGTTCGATCTGAGTGAGATCTGAAAAGGAAGACAGATGGAGAGAGAGGGAGGCTGGTGCTCGATGCGCGGCTGTCGGCGCGTCGCTAGCGGCAGTGCTGGCTCGTCGTTGAGAGTCTGCTGCTAAGGAAGAGAGAAAATGGTGACCCAGCGGGGGCACCCGGGCAGGGCCCCGCTGGGTCGAGAGAGAGAGAGCTGCTGGTGTCAGCCGTCTGGCGGCTGGTGGAGCAACCCTCGGGGGAGATCCCGAGCGTTGAAGTCAGGTGGCCTGACATAGTGGGGCGCAATGCCCTGGAGATGTTTGTGGACCGAGTTGTCCGCACGGTCATACATGACCCGGGCGAGCCTCTCGACAAACTTGTCCAGTTTGCGCCACTTCAGGCCCTGCTCGATAGAGGCATTGCGCACATAGCGCGGGGCTGCGACTATGGTGCGTAGAATCCTTATTCATATGAGGGTAAGACTAACAATTTTTTCAATGGTCTTAACGTAACATATATATATAAGGCTCATTTCTAAACTATGAAAAGTTCATTCTTAAAAATCTGCAACTATAGTTACTTATTATACCCCCGATTATTTTCCCGTTAACTTGGCAGATCGTGTCCGCCTGTTTCCTGGTAGTGACGTCACTGATGGCCCACGACGCCGGCTCCTACGTGGGCACGGTGGAGGACGAGGGCGACCGCCTGTACTCGACCTGGTACCGCCTCGCCGTGGGCGCCGCCGTGCTCACCACCGTCCACGTGCTGCTGGCGCTGACGCTGCTCTACGCTGTCACCAAGGTACCTGTCACTAGGGATCGTGTCCGCCTGCTGCCTGGTAGTGACGTCACTGATGAGTCTCGATGAAATTGAAATTGTATCTCAATGCTAAATTAATTTATATACATTTGTTAATTTATTTGGGAAGTTTTGTGTCTTTTGGCATCTCTCTGTAGAAATTATGGGCAATTCAGTAGAACAATGTCGTAAATCTGAATGTAATTTCCACAGGACACATTTGTTATGGACAAAATCGACGATAATTCAGATTTTTTAGAAGTAGGCAAGTAAGAGAAGTTTTAGAAGTAGGTAAGTAAGTAGGAAAAATTTTAAACACTGTTTTATAATAATTTCGCATTCATTGTCTTTCCTAAAAATAATATTTGAAACCCTAGTGTAATGTAACATTTTGGCTACAGCCACTTTTCTGAGAGAGCTCGAATATAAGAAATTACGTTAGACCGAATCACAAAATCGAACAGAGAGCTCAGAAAGACTTTTAAATACAACAATTAAATTGATAAAATAAATCCTTAAAGCATGGGCATCATGAAACTTTAACAAAGAGCAAGCCCTACCAACACCGACAATAAAAATAAATAACTATGAAAATGTGACTTCGTCATTTGGTCAAAAAGTGTAAAAAAACACTGCTTTTGCAGTAACGGATGTCACGCTGAACGAGTTATAGGTAATTTTAATTAAAAAATTTAGCATAATAACTATTATTTTCAGAGTACCAATAGCCCAATGGACAAGAATATGAAATATGATGAGCAAAGGATGTTTGTTTAAAAAGTTTTCCTTCAGAAGATAAAATTAGAGGCACCAAAACTGCGAACATCTGTTTTTTCGACATCAATGGATAAAGTACCATAAAACTGAAGTAATACACTTTGGATTCAGGTAGTTTTTATCTTGCATGAATCCTCGGGAAAATCAATATTAAGAGACGAAACGTGAATGTTTAAAAAAATAATAAAATTATTATTTGTTTAATACAGGGTTACTTTTTCACCGGTACAATAAATTTTCCCACGTAATTGGTATCGATAATAGATTACATTTATCAAATAAAATTGACATATTTTTTTTTCATTTGTTATTAATTTATCCTTCATGCAAATGTAAAATAATGGACTCACTAAAACAAGACGTCAACGGTGTGGTACGGGACGTGAGGGCGGCGGAAAGGGGTGAGCGACCTGCCGGCGCCGGCGCACGAGTTGGCAACATAGCAGTTATCTAATATCGGTGACTAGGTCACGGTCAGTCAGTCCCACGGTTGACACGTATGTGTGTGCACGCGCGCCGCATCGTACTACCTTCATTCGGAAATTGCTCGTACGAAATGGTTCGTAGTTATTTTCTCTGTGGGGAAAATACAGTGGCAGCTCAGCGGCTATAGCTGCGCTGAAGAAATTGTGCCCCGCCTGGAAAATGCCAGTGTTATAGCCATGGCCAGCCAGGTCAACAGATTTGACCTCGTGTGACTTTTTTTTGTGGTGTGAGGTGAATCGGCGGGTACGAAGAGCCCCAAAATTACGAAGACTTAAAAAATCTAATAATAAGTGCATTTGATGAACCTAAAAGTGAGAACTACAGACTTGTGTTGGGAAATATCGAAGGAAACATTCATATGAATTAATTATGTATGAGAAATGGACTCCATTAATCTAGGTATGTTTTTTTTTATTCCAATCATTGTACATAAAGTTGATTTCAAACTTTTAAATACGCCTCAATGAAGAAAGTTTCTGTCCTACTTTGTAATTTTATCACGTTTCCAAGACATAATTTAAAACATTCGACAAACTTTATTTTGACGATCCTAAGAAGGAGGATTTGGGATCAAATAAGATTTTTTTGTCATAAACATAAGTTGATACCGCCATGCCGTGTGCGATGACGTTGTAAACAAACAGTTGCCAGTTCGTGTGTTTTGCTAGTTATGCACATTGATAATGCGTAATGCGTCCAAATTTCTTGTTAGGTTTACGGATAAGTTCAAACATTGGTATTTCAGTTTTTTTGTTCTAAAGGGGTAGTAACAAAAAATGCTAGTATTCTGTAAATTGGACTACTATTACGTATGTTGATTTATTGTACTGATGAAAAGGTAACCCTGTATAACATTAAACTTTGTCCAGATTTCACTTCGCATACGTTATACCATTCGTCAGTTGAAAATAAAAAAATGTAAACAAACCTGCAAACTTGCATTATTTCATAATCACAGACACAGACTTACAGAACAGAAACTTGGTTTTATCACTAACTTAAAACCTTGAACTTGAAGTTCACATACATTTTTTGTTATAATGATTGATATTTATTAGTATTACCGTAAAAATATATCTGCGAACGTGTTTTACGATATTTGTCAAAAACGTGATATGATATGGAAAGTCAGCCATATTTGCTTCAACTGACGAATGGTAAACATAAAATATTGAGTACTACATAGAGAGTATAAAACTTTTTAAAATATTGGGCTATTTCGAGGTTTTTTTTTAAAAAACCGGTTCCGATCCCTGCCTGTGACATCAGTGCATAGACAAGTTGCCAATCGCTAACGCTTAATCGTCAATCGTAAACGAAAGGCAGCTAACTGTCTTTGTCGCACTAATATGAAAGAGTGACAGAGAGGAAAAACTACGATACGATAGACGTGTTGCATATCACACTTCCGTTTGAATCTGTAAGTGCAAGAGAGACAGACAACCCTTCGTTTGTTGTTCGCGGTTGGGCCTCTGTGTGCCTACCATGAGCTGCCGCCTCTTTATTAATGCGGACTTTCAATCCATTCCGCTTTAATCGACTATTAAATGAATAAATAATAAAAATCAATATCTTGTGACATCAACGAGCGGCCACCTCGGGATTTGCACTTCGTTTCAGCGCATTCATTTCATTATTTAGATTTGTGTACTTATTTTTATTGACTTCAAAATTATTGTACATGAATTTGTTATAATCAAGCTTTTTAATTTCGTACCTCACTTAGGCCGCTGAGTGCAGCGTTCGGCACTCGACTGAAAAGCTCTATTATAACACGATCATGTAAAATACTATTTGCAACGATCCTAGAGCGTCATATTGTATATTGATTTAAACTTTCACGATTATCACTCATATTTTAAAGACAAACGGGTATTAATCGCGTAAACTTACGTTTAATTATATCCTGTCGTTTCGGGCATGACGTTACACCCGTGGTCGCAGGCAGACTGGCGAGAGAATATATCAACACCTTCGAGCCTGCGCGGGTTTTTCGAACTACCCGCACTTGATCTTGATTATTCACTTCTAGTCCGCGTGGAATCCCGTGATTTACAAATGTAAGCGTGGTGAAACATCCATTTTAAAGCCATTGGATGTTGTGAGTGTTGTGTGTAGGCCTAGTGACAACCCTAGCCTAGAAGTGAATAATCAAGATCAAATGCTGGTAGTTTGAAAAACCCGCGCAGCTCGAAGGTGTTGATACATTCTCTCGCCAGTCTGCCTGCGACCACGGGTGTAACGTCATGCCCGAAACGTCAGGATATAATTAAACGTAAGTTTACGCGATTAAGACCCGTTTGTCTTTAAAATATGCGTCATATTGTGTTTCCCGCAGCGTCACCTGACGCTCTTGCGCGCGTACGTGGGCGTCATGTGCGTGCTGTACGTGAGCGCGCTGCTGTACATCGTGGTGACGGCGGCGCTCCGCGGCCTGGCCGCCTCGGGCTCCGACGTGTTCCTCGCGTTCCTCGAGGCCGTGCTCGTGTTCGGTGAGTCACGTGTACACATGCGCGGCACGTGGGTCACGCTTTATCTCATACGACAATCAACCAGATGCCGTTTGGATGAGGATTTTCGATATTTTTTCTGCCACTAGGTATATGCTATATGCGTGAGGTCCAAACAACCGTCAGATACTGAACATAAAATATCGACATTCTATTGTATTTGGTAGTTTATTGTTTTTGTAATGGATTACGATTAGAATACGGCCGCCGAACTGAAGATTGAGCTCTAAAACAGGGGCACAGTCACTGGTAACTGGTATTAAACAAAATGATGAAAACTTCATTCATTCCATGGAAATTGACTTAAACTGTTTTTTAATTATTATTTTAGGGAAACAATTTTCTTGTCTTAACAATACAAAAATCCAAAGAATATAATGAAAATTAAATTTGCGTATCAACTTTTGATACACGAAATCATAAGATAAGATTGATAAGTATCAAAAACTCTCATTATCATACTCGTACCAACATTTCATTATTTTTAAAAACGGAGCATTCGTTGTGTGTTACCCCCCTAGGGCTTAATGTAAC
>JALPQI010000365.1:0-10655 GCA_025490895.1 Thaumatotibia leucotreta
ACACGTGCTTCGTAAGAAAGCAATAGCACATTGCATTTTTGATTTGATAAATGGGACAGAAGTACTATGTAGTATGACTTTTCTGCGGAATGTAGTTCAGTCTATTAGACTAGCGGCCCATGCTGAAAAAAATATGGGTCATTTGAACCACCAGGTGACCTATCCAGAACGATATAAGAGCATAAAATAATAAGATTCAGCACTATGCCGTCACTTGTAAGCTGTCCAACTGACTCCTGGTGAGAATTTAAAAGTACAGGTAGAGTGAGTACATTTTGGTCATATATTTTTGTACGGCATTCTTACCACCGATAGATCCATGAAAAATAATAAGGAAACGCACAGTGGCGTACAAAAATTGTGCGCCACAAAGTATGATTTTTTTTTTATTTTCCGACATTCACCAGGGTAAATTTGTCCATTTGATTTTGTACGGAATCTGTGTCATACTATTTCAATACTGCTTCTAATTCATTATTCCGCAACGCCGTACAAAAATCATGCGACAAGGGAAAAAATCGAGGGTTGCAATCCCCTCTCTTTCCGTAGTCCAGGGGGTGATTTACAAAAGTACGGCTTCGGTTCCAAAACATAATCTAGCACTCAAAAGTACTATTAAAAATATTGCTGTCAAAAAATGATAGTCCATTTGAATGTATATCAATAATCATCTTCATTTCATCGTATCCTTGATTTTTACAGCTGTAAAATCATTTGATCCTGTACGGGAACTTCTTTTTTAACATGATGTTGTAAAACACAATCCTTACATAGTATTGCCGTTCAAAATAAACCGTTCTAAAAAGAATTATACGAGAAATACAAAAGCTGAAATTTTGCAAATTAATGTAAAAGTATAAATATCATAGATTAATGAAATATAGCAATTTTTTACATTTTATCCCTTGTTTTAAATAACATTAACATAGATAAATTAGATGTCCAGCAGTGGACGTCTTTTGGCTGAAATGGTGATGATGATGAGATAAATTAGGAAAAAATAATGCCGTACATTTTTATGCAGACCATATATTTTAGGCTGATGAAAGTCACGCTACAATTTTAAGGGTACTTTATGGCCATCTGATGCAGTGCGGTATTAACATATTTTTGAAGAGAACAATTGATAATATGATAAAATCACTATGACGTCTAGCAGAATTGAAACGTTGTGTATATTATGTCCAAGAATTGAAAATGAAAAATCCCAGTATCAACAGTTATGTATACTTTTTGGTTTAATATACACTTCAAACGTTATTGATACATACATATAATATATAATTGATTTGTTTCATTGTAATGATGTCAATAAATAAAACAATGATTTTTTAGAAAAAATCTATATATTTTATGATAATAATATTTTTTTTTTAAGAAATTAGATAAATTTATGCAGTATTGGAATCAGTTACTCAGTTGTTATCGGAATCAACGTCTTCATCGACGTCCGAATTAACTTATCTATTATTTTCTGAAACATAAATATGTATTTGTCAAAATCCAAGTCTTACGTACAAATTTAAGATGTAAAGATTTATTTACCTATGACGTCATCACTTTTATAGTTTCTAACTAGGAACCTAGAATCAAGAAAAGACTATGACTATTAGTAAAAATAAAATATCTAAATGCCGTATAAAAAAAATCACCTTACATTTCGTACAGTTTTTTTTTCCCTTTGGACCAACGAAAATATACGGCATATGAAAAAATATTATCTATGCATAAAATACTTTCAAAATAAATTTATTTCATGTTGTGTCAAATCACCCCCTGGACCACGGAAAGAGAAGGGATTGCAACCCTCGATTTTTTCCCCTTGGTACATCATTTTTGTACGGCGTTGCGAAATAATGGATTAGAAGCAGTATTGAAATAATATGACACAGATGCCGTACAAAATGAAATGACCAAATTTACCCTGTTGATAGTCGGAAAATAAAAAAAAAAATCAGACTTTGTGGCGCACAATTTTTGTACGGCACTGTGCGTTTTCTTATTATTTTTCATGGATCTATCGGTGGTAAGAATGCCGTACAAAAATATATGACCAAAATGTACTCACTCTACCTGTACTTTTAAATTCTCACCAGGAGTCAGTTGGACAGCTTACAAGTGACGGCATAGTGCTGAATCTTATTATTTTATGCTCTTATATCGTTCTAGATAGGTCACCTGGTGGTTCAAATGACCCATATTTTTTTCAGCATGGGCCGCTAATCTATATTTTTAAATTAGAACTTCTTGTTGTCTTTGCATACCAATTCACACAACACTCCATGTAAAGCAGTGAAATGCACTTTTTCGGCTTTTTTATTGCCAAAAACGAGCGCTATTTACGGGTCTGTTACTTAGTCGCAACTGAACAAGCACGACGAGCGCCGCGTCTAAGTATATCAGTGCGAGAAATATAACTGCTGGTGACTGCGAGTCACCTTATAGGTAATGAAAGTCTACAGGAGGTGGTCTGTGACCAGCAAGAAATGCTACCCTTTGTTTACGAGTAGGAGCATATTAAATATCAACCTTGTGAAAAAATGATCATTTCGATCATAGCCCATGATGCATAGTTTTCGTCTAGTCACACACAAAAAAATCAATATCCTGGGACATTTTCACACACATCGGCCTAGTAAACGGTACGCTCCATTAAGACTTGTGGTGTCGGTATTTTTGGATTGTATTGTATTCAGGGCATTTTTTAGCGTCTCGACATCAAACGTGCATATTTTGCGTGGTGCCAACGCTGGCCCAGTAGGTACTTGTTGGAGACCTCACATACATCCTTGTTTTTTATCGCAGATGTATGGAGGTTCGTCACGATGTTTTCCTTCACCGTAAAGGACTTGTGAATATAATATAATATGACATACATAAGCTTATAAAATAAAGTAAATGATTCGGGCTGGGGATTGAACCCAAGACCGCTGCGTAGTGTGCATTTTACCGTCCGACAACAAGCGCTATTATTTGTGATGAACGACGATATAATGAATAATACATAGATATACAGGGTTACTTTTTCACCAGTACAATAAATAATAGTAGACTAAAATACAAATTACTAGCATTTTTTTGTTACTACCCCTTCAAAAAATGCTCGAACTTATCCGCAAATCTAACAAGAAATGTGAACGACTTATTACGCATCTATCGACGTGCATAACTAACGTTTATTTAATTAAACTTTACGTTTAATTATTTAACTTTTCATTAATTCATTAATTCATTCGTTCATTCATTCATTCCAAATATATATTATTAGTAGGTATTTACTAACGATCACTAAAGTTAGCAGTGTACGGAGATATAGAGAGACAGGGGTTCCTGTTGTATCCCCACACTAAAAAACGGTATACATTACGTAAAATAAATATTATTCTAACAATAAGTTTAGTGTCTCCCTGGCACAATTATTTGGAGTTTTCAAGAGATTTTTATCTATTTCTATATTGCATAAACAACCGCTTTTGATGACAAGGTCACATACCTAAAGACACCACATAACATAAGGTGAAAGTGCAAATAAAACATCATCATTTTACGTGTCCTCTATAGATACTTACCGTAAAATTTCATTTTTTTCATCGTTCTGTCGATGTCGGTGGTATAAAAATATACATGTACATGCCACATTTAAGCTTTCTAGTTGATACTAAAGGTGCATGCAGACCAAAAGAGCATTCGCTGTTCTATCCCCCACTCTACGAATTCAACGAATCTCGTTTCGTGTAACGATCGAATTTCGTAGAGTTGGGGGTTAGAACAGCGAATGCTCTTTTGGCCTGCATGCACCTTAACGATCGCCGAGCTCAGCCACGGACGGACAAATAGACACACTTACTGGAATATAAGGGACTGTGGGTTGAACTCTCAAATCTTTTTCTTATAATGAACAGACGGTCACCTTCATCATCATCATCACAGAGTTATTCACTTGTCGTTGGAGTATCTTCCAGCCCTCTCTTTCCCGTGCAAGATATGCATAACGTTTTCTTGTCGAGTTTTTTGCCATGACAGTAAAGGAAAATACATTTCTTTTTCTTTATAATTGTTGAAATGGAAATACAATTTACTCTACTGTAGACTTACTAATTGAGCATAATTTAATCTAACAAGGTCGCAATTCTAACCTAACCTAACCGAAGCCACTTTGCCATAGCAGTGAATTACTGCTGACTTGCTGAGGTCGCAGTTGTATCCTAACCTAAACCACTTTGTCATAACAGTCAATTGCTGATAAGGTCGCAATTGTAACCTAACCTAACGTACTTACATTGATATAGTAGTGACTTACTAATAAGGTGGCAGTTCTAACCTAAGGCACTGGTCTCACCGCGAGCTATCGGTTAAAAAACACGAACAAAAGATGCGCACTCCCGTGTAAATAAAAGAGACACTCTCTTTTTAACCGACTTCAAAAAGGAGGAGGTTTACAATTCGTCGAGATCTTTTTTTTTTCTTTATGTATGTTCCCCGATTACTCGAAGACGCGTGGACCGATTTGAAAAATTCTTTTTTTGTTTGAATGGGTATACCTTCTAGTTGGTCCCATTGTCACCGAATCCAGATCTGATGATGGAATCCTGGAGAAATCGAGGGAACTCTTCAAATGTTGTAGGCACACATGACATTTTTCATTTATTTTCGAAGACTAATCAAGTATTTGCGCCTAGTCATGAACGTTTTAAGTTGGTGATCTGATGATGGAAGGTACAACTCCTTAGCAATTAGGAGTTGGGGGATAATTCTTTAAGTATAACATATTTCGTGTATTTTGGAAGCTATTTGAGTATTTGCCTTTAGGTGGTCATCCTTTCATGTTGGTGAGCTGATGATGAAAGGTACAACTCCTTAGAGATTAGGAGTTGGGAGACAATTCCTAAAATATAACATATTTCATGTATTTTGGACGCTATTCGAGTATTTGCGTTTAGGTGGTCATCCTTTCATGTCGGTGAGCTGATGATGGAAGGTACAACTCCTTAGAAATTAGGAGTTGGGGGATAATTCTTTAAATATAACACAGTTCATGTATTTTGGAAGCTATTTGAGTATTTGCCTTTAGGTGGTCATAGTCTCATGTTGGTGAGCTGATGACGAAAGGTATAACTCCTTAACTATTAGGAGTTGGAGGATAATTCTTTGAATATATCTATTTAAGTGTTATGACATGTTGGTTAGCGGTAAGTGATTCTTTAAATAATATAGGCATGCTAAGGCTGTTACCTATAATCTTTGAAATTATTCATACTTGCTGATGATACAATGTATATCTCCTTGATAATGGGATAATTCTTTGAATATAACAACTGTCATACATTTTCGAGATCTATTTAAGTGTTTGCTTAGTAGTTATGACATGTTGGTTAGCGGTAAATGATTCTTTAAATAATATAGGCATGCTAAGGCTGTTACCTATAATCTTTGAAATTATTCATACTTGCTGATGATACAATGTATATCTCCTTCATAATGGGATAATTCTTTGAATATTTAAGGTATCCAGTTCAGGTTTTCTGGCCTATTACAGTGCAGTACATTCTAATTATAAGTATTTAGAGCATACTAAATAACGATTTTACACTACTAAAAAGCAAAAAATAAAATATTTTAAAATAAAAATAAAACCGCCTTCAAAAATTCGCCCAAACTAAAAAGTCAAAAATAATTTTAGTTCCTACTTCTTAGGATTTCCTACACAAACCTTTAAACCTTTTACCCTATTCATTGAAATAAAATATTATGGCTAGGTATCCTACAGATTTCTTAGAAGTCGGTGCCAAGCCAAATATGTTCTCTTCGCGAGTATATAACTGTATTTGATAGAGGCTAGAGCTTTGTAACTTACTGTCACTCCGGTTATGCTTTCATCAAAATGACTGAGGTAGAACATTCTGTTGATAAAAACATAATCAGAGTGACAGTAAGTTACAAAGCTCTATCTAATATATACCTGAATGAACGTATTTGGCTTGGCACCGACTTCTAAGAAATCTGTAGGGTACCTAGCCATAATATTTTATTTCAATGAATAGGGTAAAAGGTTTAAAGGTTTGTGTAGGAAATCCTAAGAAGTAGGAACTAAAATTATTTTTGACTTTTTAGTTTGGGCGAATTTTTGAAGGCGGTTTTATTTTTATTTTAAAATATTTTATATTTACACGGGAGTGCGTATCTTTTGTTCGTGTTTGTAGCCGATAGTTCATAGCTTAGTAGCTCGCGGTGAGACCGATGCCTTACCTAACCCACTTTGTCCTACCCAGTTCTAACCTAACCTAACGTACTTTGATACAGTAGTGACTTACTAATGAAATGGCAGTTCTAACCTAACCTAACGTACTTTGAGATAGTAGTGACTTACTAATGAGATGGCAGTTCTAACCTAACCTAACCCACTTTGTCCTACCCAGTTCTAACGTAACCTAACGTACTTTGATATAGCAGTGACTTAATAATGAGATGGCAGTTCTAACCTAACCCAATTTGTCGTAGCAGTGAATTCCTAATGAGATCGCAATTGTTCTAGTCTAACCTTACCCAGTTTGCCACAGCAATAATGAACGGTAGTCAAGATCGTAGTTCTAACCTAACTAACCAATCACCTCATCTTTTTCTTAACATTGTCTTATTACATCGTTATAATAAGTATATGTACCAAACCCAATCTACCATAATAGATAATGCATTTCTGCCTAACGTAAAATATATGTATGTGAAGTAAGTTTCGGAGAGTTGTATACACGGTGTTACGTCAGCATTCCGAAAGATTTTAATGCTGGATTCCTGACCATATTTAGAGTCTTTAATGTTATATAAAATTTCCTGGATTCGGCTTGGTTTCAGAGATAATCAACCTTTTTTCGAAATAAGTTTTTCGACGTAACTCGTCATTTAACTTCTTTTGAATTACAATGCTACCACAATGTGTTCTAATATTACTACACCTTTTGCCTGACAATCAAAAAATACGAATAGACTTGACGAAATAACCTGTAGGTACCTAAAAAAACAATTGAAATAAATAATTTAAACAAATTGTTGTTATGATAAAAAGTACTGGAAATGTTAAAAAATATTCAAATCGGCCTAAAAAAAAAGAAAAATTTTTTTTTTGGTGGAATTGACATAAGGTCTCATAATATTTTGTGTTTATTTTGATGTCTAGAATGCATAGTTAAAATCTTTCGCAGTGCTCGCGTAACACCGTGTATAATTATGTACCTATGCCAAAAATATGGAAATCCAATTTCTGCGAAATAACACATGACCTAAATAATAATATGCCAAAATAGTTTCTGGCAAAGTAATATTCTAAATATTGTTTACAAAAATTGATTATGCCAAGTCTCTTATAACATAAGCGTTTCGAAAAAAAAATGCCATATAGAGGGATTAGAGGGAGCCCTAAACAGACAGAGAGACAGACAGACATACAAACAATGATTTTGAAACTTTACAAAATAAACACACCGTCAGGTGGGCATCAAGTCATGTGGTAATTCTTTATGTATGTCATAAGAAAAGTTATAGTAACTGTACATTGCAAGCACTGCACATCCCCCCGACAGCATTAAATATAATTGCTGTACCCACGATCACGCTGACTTAATACACTTATTTTAATTACTTTATTCGTTAACGTTTATACGTCCGTAGCTGATACTCTTCATGCGTTAGTTTACAATAAATTATATCATAACCATAGATCAGTGATTTTATTTATCACATCCACCATCAAGAATGGGGCAAGTGTTGGGCTCGTACGGTAACTTAAACTCAGATCACATCATCAGTCTATAATTAGTCCACTGCTGGACAAAGGCCTCTCGTATTAGGTACCTAAGCATACGGACGCATTAGGAAGTAAATACCCATAATCGCCACGCAGGGCAAGCTGTTGCCCATCATCCAATATTCAATAAATAATGGTCAGTGACACTTCGAATCCCTTAGTTGACTATTAGGGCACCCACGGGAAGAGTTGGGGTGGTAACAAATGTATTTCTATTGCCATCACCACACGGCCACTCAACTTATACTCATTACATACCATTTTACAAGAATCAGTTGTGAAATTCAGACGGATGCAAAATAATATTTTCTGAATCAGAGTTCGCTTATTATAATAAGAATTGTTTCCCAGCGGAAATACTCTAGATCTTTAAGTTCAATGGGTTCAAACAAGTTTTAATTTCTTAACAAGCCATGTGGACAGCACAAAAAATATTTTAACAACCTACCTATTTGCAGAAAGTATATTTTAAAATAAATATACAAAACCTTGCCTATCAATAATTATGTTTACACATAGGTAAGTAGGTGACTATCAAATTTGCTCAGTGTATTTTACAGGGATCTGTTACGAATTGAAACGGTCACATGTACAAAAATCATGCATTCAAACAAAGAAAAACAGGTGGGCAGGCAAATCGACAGGCAAACTATAACTTTCAGCCAGGCTATGAACAGGCACAGAGACGAACAGACAAACAGATCTTCTGATTTCATTAACGTGGAGGTTTATTTAGTTTTTAGGTCATGAAGACTTCATTGAGAATTTAGGTATTCAGTTTAAATCAACGTTTTCTTCCGTATGGACCAACAGACACACAAACTTACTAGGAAGGTGATACGTTGTTTCCTGTAGTTGATTTTTATACGTATATAATAATTATGTATGTATTATGAATTAAAAAACCCACCAAGTGCGAGTCGGACTCCGTACCATTATCAATTTATCATAAAAAATACAGTTAAAACAACCTATCTCAAAAACTGGCTGAAACTATTTAGAGTGATTTAAGAAGAGAAGGTTTTAGGTAGACTTTAAAACTTAAAATTATTTGAATAAAATAGTCTGCAAGTATAAAACCTGATAGGTTATCATTATAGGTCCATAAGAGATTGCCTAATCTAAAATCATAATGCCATGTTCATACCTACGTACAGATTAATAAAATTAGGACTCCAACTATTCAATATGTATTTAAGTATTTGTATGTATCTATTCTATATATTACATATTTTGTAGTTTAGTTCTCACACAAGCCTTGATGGAGTTTATTGTGGCACTAGGTTGATATGTGTAAGATGGTCACATGCTAAATATATTTATTTGTTCATATACTAATCGTCCAATAATAAAGAAATATATTTTTTTAAATTATGTTGTTATTATTCGAAACACGACAAAACATAGCTATATAAATATTTAATTATTTTTAGTGTTTCTTGTTATATCGGCAATATTTTAGGTAGGTACAATCAGCAGCAGATATTGCTTAACGAGTAGGGTGTTCACAATGATCTTAACACACTCTAATAGTCGTGCATAGTTTATTTTGAAAACTCTGCCCGCTTAGCAATATCTGCTGCTGACTGTACATCATCTGAGAAAATTTCAACTAATTATCCATTAGATACATATTGGTGATAGACAGACAGATGGACAGACAGTGAAGTATGAAGATGCCCAGGATCGCGCAAAGAGGAGGAAAGGTAGGTACGGACCCTGGCAAAAGCCGGGATAACGATAGGTAGAAACAGAAGAATAGCCTTCATAATAATATTACAGAAACGTGATTAAACTTAATGTTTGTACAAGTTATTTTCCAGTCATCCTTGTCGCACACGCATATTGGCGCGACTGGTGCGAGCAAGAGGGGAAGAATAGTAGTAGTAGTAGTAGTTGCATTTCGATGCAAGTGCAAAAAAAAAATTTTTTTTCCACGAGGATGAAAGTCAATCACCCGAGTTAAAAAGAAGTTTTTACACGTGTATCGAACGACTTTTCTCATAACAAGTGCCTTAAAAAGAGAAATTAACGTACGAGAAGCGTGCGCAAAATTTTACTTCTCCGCACTAGTTAGGAAAAGTAAGTTACGCAGTCAATAAAGCTAGCTCATATCACAATAATATAGGAGGCGGGGACTTGGCGCTAGGTAGGTCGACTTGTGGAGGAATGCCCCATGATATTAGTATAATAAATATGTTGTTTGATAACAGCCTAAAACAAGCCATAATATTACCGCGAGTTTTTTTTTCATCGTTTGTTTTCAAATTGTTCCAGTAATATGGTTTCTAAACCAGAGCTACTTTACTTTTTATTTTAATTGCGAGAAATTAAAATATACTAATTATTCATAGGTACACAATAACACGATAATTTTAACTGTGACTCTGCTCGGTCTGAGACGCTCATTTTGAGAGGTTGCCGACAGTATGCAGCGCGCAGCGCCGTCTCACATGGTGATTGGTTGATTTGAAAAGGTAATGTCTTTGAGTGGACAGTTTGAATGAAATTATTTGAAAATATTACATGCGTAGCTAAAACTTTAGTATTGCTTTGTAAGTCTAATGACAGTAATGACTGTTGGAATATGTCAAGTGAAAAGTATATGGGTATTGTTATCTATTACATATTATAGATTGACAAGTTACACACCTATAACATACTGAATACTTTCGCTGTCCTGCAATATATGTGTACCTACACATAGTTATTTAAGCTACAGTTAGTCTCTAATACGACGACATTAGGTTCATATGATATGAATTCCATAATGAATTATACAACTCTAAAAGTAGTAAACACTCACTGAGTATTAGTTGCACAAATAATTGGGGTTTGATTGGTGGAATCTGATGTT
>JALPQI010000366.1:0-405926 GCA_025490895.1 Thaumatotibia leucotreta
AATAAGTGAATACAGAATTGCTTAACTTTTAAAAATAACATAGTCTTATTTGAGGAAAACTTCCTGTCTTCGATATTTGTAGTACATTGTGCATCAAGGGAAGTAAGTACGGAAGTACTAACGAGAGTGTTAGAAGCCCTACGCCGTAGGCGGAGGGTTTATGCCTCGAGTTAGTATTCCGCTTACCGACCGTGATGCTTACAATGTTTTTCATCACACTTGCCGACAAAAAAAATATTTTTAAGACAAAGTATTAATAAATGTAGTACCGACATTTCTATTACTCCCTAGGGAATTTCACTTTTCTATTACTCCCGCTATGCATGCATGCAATGACGCGCTTAGGCAGCAAGTGTGCTGAAAAGGTACATTCCCTTCCTGACAACGCAATCACAAGAAAAAATCTGCGCAGCTAAATTCACAGAATATAAAATTATCACTGAAAGGATAGGTAATATTAACTTTCAATGTTTATTAACTTAGCTGGTTTATAAGCCCCGGTTCTTTAGTGTAAAATGTTAATGGAAAATAACATAGCGTGGTTAATGAGTTAGAGCTCCTTTACAGTATACGTTCCCTGAACTTAAATGAGTTTTCATCACACTTGCTGTCTAAGCGCGCATGCGTAGCGGGAGTAATACAAAAGTGAAATTCCCTAGGAAGTAATAGAAATGTCAGTACGTCATAGAATAATATTTTGTTTTAAAACTTATTATTTGTCCGCAAGTGTGATGAAAAACATTGTTGCATCACGGTTGGTAAGCGGAATACTAACTCGAGTCATTAAAAGCTCTTCGCCTACGGCGTCGGGCTTCTAACACTCTCGTCAGCAATTCCGTAGTTACCTCCCTTGATGCACAATGAAAGTAGGCACGTGATATGTATGACCTTACTTTGTTATCAAAATATGTAATGTTACATAAACCCATTTCAAAACATTATCTTGTTTTTTCGTGCGTTTGATTTTTTTTACAAAATATAAAAACATAAAAAGACAACCGAGTTTCGACCTGGGTTCACGTAACATTTTTGACTGTTGGATGGGTGGACCATAAAGTTTCAGTAATAGGGTACCGTTTTTTACCCAATGGGTACGCAACCATAAAACACTTACCTACTATGGGTATAAGCGGACTCGTGGGCTAGTCTGATTTCAACTTATTCACAATGTCGGATCCTACTCGTATATTCGATGACGTTTCGGACGATGTAAAAACTCTAAACCGTAGTTAACTAAATAACTAGCTAAAGCAAAACAGTTTCAAAGGTTTTTTACAAGAATTCTCGGTATATTCTGTAATAATTCAGAATACATTACTTTTTACCACGCTAGCTCAGACAAGTTTTCTTTATTCTTTTAAAATGCACAAAACTTAATTTTCACCTGAAACGGCTGTACTTTAGTGCTCGTTTTGAATTTCACAGCCTTTCCCACTTTTGAAATGCCGATTGGATTTGTTAGTAGTCTCGGCTTGGGGCCTGTTTTTCGAAAGCTTGTAACTTGTAATACAAGCGGAAGTCCTTATCTAATTAATAGTGTTAAAAAGAGACTTCCACTTGTATCACAAGTTACAAGCGTTCGAGAAACGGGCCCCTGCTAGCGCGATATTCGTAATTTGTAATTTTCGAGAGTTTGTCTCTGTCATTATAACGAAGACGTCATTAGAGCGACAGAGGCAAAACCTTTTTAACAAATTAAACATTATTCATAATACAGTTTGTTAGTCATTATCGCACAATATACAGGGTGGAACGGAACGACGATCCTTCCCGCTACCAACCGTGTCTACCAACCATTACGATGAACTTTCGGTATGGATTGGGACCAATATTCACTCACGTCCTCAGCTTTTACGGCTAATGTCTAAACCAATGGGTCACTTTAGCTTAGCACACACCTGTCGGATTTCTCGGGTTCCGTACCATTATCAATTTATTATTAAAAAAATACAGTTAAATTAACCTACCTCAAAAACTATAGGAGATGATTTAATCGAACCAAAAATCGTTGATAGAATTTATTAATGTGCATAATATATATTTTTTTTAGAATTTTATATCGCGTAGTTTAAAAAATAGAGGGGGGGGGGGACACATTTTTCAGACTTTGAGAGCTGATATCTCGAAAACGGATTGCTTAAATAAAAATGAGATTTATAAACCTTCATATAATTTTCAAAGACCTTTCTATTAATACCCCACACGCTTATATACAACAAAAAAAAAATTATATCCCTCAGTTACATGTATGGAGGGCCCTCACCCCAATGGTTTTTTTACAATTTAGTATCATAATCCTATAGCGGTTCACACAGCACATTTATCCTTTCCAAATTTCGTTACTGTAGCATTTATAGTTTCCGAGTAAATCGGCTGTGACAGACGGACAGACGGACATGACGAATCTATAAGGGTTCCGTTTTTGCCATTTTGGCTACGGAACCCTAAAAACTGTCACTACTCTTAGCAACCTCTTATGTCAGTATTGAATCAGAACTGAAATACGAGCTTTATTTCAAGTAGGTATTTGTTACAGGTAAATTCAACAAAGCTGGCACGAATTGCTCGAG
This sequence comes from Thaumatotibia leucotreta, assembly GCA_025490895.1. Lineage (NCBI taxonomy): Eukaryota > Metazoa > Arthropoda > Insecta > Lepidoptera > Tortricidae > Thaumatotibia > Thaumatotibia leucotreta. Next base: position 2,571 of record JALPQI010000366.1, read on the forward strand.
TAAGTGGCAGAAAGTATGGTGTGGATGTCAACATGATAGTAGATACTGGTTGGTATAGCATGACCGCATGCACATGATAGATGTTATTCATTTCATTCATTCCATTCGTGAATTTACCTATACTTAGTAGTTTTGGTTGTCAACCGACGATATATAATATTATTAAAAGGCTACTTACAAAATATACGTCAAATAAAACAATTTGAGTTTTTCCACAAAATATGAATGTTATCACCTCAAAATCTCTGTAACAATTAATCCAGAGCAAGCTTCGTGTCGTACAAAAATGTAAACCACGAAAACTACGCTACTTAGATGTTATCGTGCGAATTAACATTTAGATTAAAACATATTTCTTCCTTAAAAGCTGTGACAGCGTCCACCGTGTAGTGGATTTGTAACCTAAAATACAAGGGAACAGTTTTCAAATTTATTCTTCTGTTGACTTCCTAGAATAAAGTTATGACATCCTTAATTAAAAGCAAGTTTTCAAATATAATTATCCATTTTGGTGGTTATAATATTACTGTTATCTTTGTCACGTTTTTAACTATTTCCTGTTTGATTTGACACAATCAATTCAAAGTGTAACGTTTATTTTCTCAAACTTGCAATGAAATGTTGGCATTACGTATGTCAAATTAAACCCGGAAGTACCATCTCGCTGGTTCGATGATTGAACTTGATATGTAAAGGCATTTCATAACTAGTCTTTTCTGTCTTAGGACTGCAAGTACTGGAAGGAACCTGCTTTAAAAAGTTAAATACCGGAAGTAACTTGTACCAGAACATCTTGGCATTTTACAGTAAAAAAAAAGAACTAATGTCAATGTCACCGGGCAAAAGATTATCACAAACGGTTTTAAAAAAAATTTGACGTATAAATTGTTTTTTTATTATTTCGTAGATTCGTTTCGTCCTTTGACTTATTTGTTTGTGTACTGTGAAAATCACTTCCGTTTTTTTATTTCATTGCAATTTTGAGAAAAGCACTATACAAATCTCGGCGAGAAACAAGGTTACAGGCCGAGTATCTCTATCTGGCCTCAGTTCCTTCGGCGGAACTGAGCCCAGCGGTATTTGGCCTGTAACCTTTCGTTTCCCGTCCTCTACAGTGTGTGGCCTACAACCGGGGTGAAAATTTAAACGGTGCATTAATAAGCTGATCAACAATCATTTCCACATATTGTAATTAAAAAAAAAAAAAAATTTTTTTGTAATTTTTTGTTCATGTATTTTTCATTATTATGGGTTCATTTACTTGAATTAAAAGTTATCAATAACTTATCATTTTTGAATCATTGAAAAATGTACAATTTTTTTTAAAACCGTATCAAATTAGTGAAAAATGCAAACAAAATTATTGTTATGACTTCCTACCTGGTATACTATCAAGATGTCTTGCGACTGACAAGCTACGACATCGTGATGCCAAGATCCAGTACTAAAGGTCCATAGCTTTGAATGACAATATCTCCGAACTTAACCACTTTGAAACACCGGGACCTTTACAGGATTATTGCTGATAGTCTAAGGAGTCACTCATTTCATTTTTCTCCCGTGTTAAAGACCACACACTGTATAGTAATGTATTATTATTTAAGTAGGCCTATCAAACAAGCACTGCTGGATCGTTATACATAATATCAAAATTATAAAATAAAATAAGAGGCTCGACGGCAAGACGCTGGTACCTTGGAAAATGGGACGCCCCCTGGTAATGGGATATTACATGACACCCTCGCACCCCCGTTCCACCATCCTGATACCAGCAATACAGCTGGCTGTACTGCATCCACAGCGGAGGACCTCAAACGCTGGGGGTAGTTCTATGCGATTATTCAGTCGCAACAATCAAGTCATTACCATTCCCAAATTCTTGACGAACTGCGTACAAATAGTGCAGTCATTTTCGATTATCTTGTAGCAAACGCATGTTTGTCTGCTATTCTGGCACAATAGTCTCGTTTGCTTTTTTAAAACGTTAAATAAAGTGGTGATGGTAATGAACAAAAAAAACGCGTAACAAAATCGCATAGAACCACCGAGGAAATGTGCAACCCTCGGCAGTGGCTATATGTTTGAGGCGTTTGGGAAACGCTGGGACCTTGGGGACATAAAGATATAGCCTCATACTTAATAGATGGCACTGGTGACCAGAAGGCTAGTCAATAATTCGCTCAGCGAATAAGCATTACCATACAACGTGGCAAAAATTAAAACAACCCGAAAAAGTTTTTAGTTTAAATTATTGACATTTATTAGTATTAACGAAAAATATATCTGCAAACGTGTTTCACGACATGTGTCATAGGCGTCAAATAATATGGAAGGTCAGCCATTTTAGTTAACATTTTTTTTTGTTTTCTACTATCGAATGGCATAATTGTTTACATGCACCAGGTTTTGAACTCGAGACCTCCAGCTCTATAGACAGTAGGCTGTTATAAATATCAGGGTCTCGTTTTATAAAGTTTCAATGTATAATTTTGCTGTTTGCCTCTCTTTCTAGCCAATAATAGACATGATGACTGGCAAGTCAAATCAGCATCTTTTTTCGAACTGTCAAAACGACCACCACTATGGACTTTTATATGAAATACTCAAAAGTGACGTCACGTTTGAGTACTACCAAATGGCCTAGGTACTCTTTTAAGTTCTTTTCAATGTATTAAATAGAAGTTCTGTATAAAAATTACTGCAATCTACATCTTAGTAATAATTTCTTCGCGTATTATGTCATGCATAATGTTAAATAATTTATTTTAACTACAGTCATCATCCCTATTATGTGCATGCGTTAGAGAGGTAAACAGCGAAATTGTAAAATGTATCTTTATAAAACGCGACCCAGATATCATATACCTACTAAAGAAAAAATACATAGTCTACCAACGTCAAAGATGGGAGCTGAATATTAGATATTTTTGAACCAATTTTAGTACAATGTAATATTCGCTTAGTGTACAAAATGAAGGAATACTCCCGCTAATATTAAAATGAGTGACGTAAGACAAAGACGTAATAAGGGCTCTGAGTACATACTTAGCCGAATATGAGATTAACTGACGTCCTGTTTGCGGTTCCATAGAACAAAGAAACAGTGCCTGCACTATTATAAAACATATAATCGCCTCTTTGAGCAAGCGGATTGATTGCAATAGCGTGTTAACTATGATAACGGCTGCTGCCCATCATCAATGTTCAGTGATACTTCGATTCTTTAGGCGACTCTTACTACACCAACAGGAAGAGTTGAGGTAGTAATAAAATGTATTCTTACTGCCGTGCCGTGACCAGACGGCGAAAAAATTCGTTATTTTTTTATTAAGAAACAGTCAAATTTTAGCTAGTTCTGTTGAGCGTAAGTTCGACTAAACTTCTAATATCGCGGAAAAACTTCTCTTACTTTTTATCGGAACAGAAATCTAAGTTAGGTTAGAACATGTATTGTACCTATGTACAAAAAAAGTAAACAAAATATGGCTGGCTTTCCATAGCATTTGACGTCTTTGAAACGTATCGGGAAACATGAACGCAGATATATTTTTACTTTAATACCAATAAATATCAATACTTTTAACTAAAATGTATGTGAACTTTAAGATTAAGGTTTTAAATTGATAATAAAACCAATATTGTGTTCTTAAAGTGCGTGATTATGAAATAATGCAAATTTTTAGGTTTGTTTACATGTTTTTCTGTTTTTACTGACGAACGGTAGGTACACAATCAACCTATTTCAACCTAAGACAATTCGGGAACCATACTCAAAGTAGCGCTTATGAGTCAAATTGAGCGACATCACTCATCTTGACCTGGTTCTTGAGTTAGTTCTCAACTGCGACCATATTAACATATGGACGTCTAACGCTAGCTCAAAAATGCCCCCAAAAACGATTGTTCAATTGTGCCAAGAGGAGCTGGACATAGCGCTTTTTTTAATACCGCGCATATTTCGGCGCAACATCTTTGACAAATGTATGTTTATAGAATATAGCCAATCAAAACTTTGATAGACCATTCACAACGATTTTAAATGGCGGTTTCAATTTTTATAGGTTGATTTTGAAATTCTTTGCCGTGATGCATGGAAGAAAGGGTGACACTTGTCAACTAAAATTCAGGACCGTTATTGAAAGGCAATTTAATATGGCGTGCGGCTTCTATGTTTTATTTGTTCGTAGGATCTCAAACTGCCATTGATTAAGTGCATATGCTGTGTTTGTCTGTGCTTGACTCAAAACAAGTGCCCGCGGCGGTTTCCCACCACGGATATTGCGCTCTACCCGGCCAGAGAGACTGGACCCTTATGTAATATCAAAAACTATCGAAAGACAGGTCAAAATTGGTTGGCTACCCTTGACAGATGACTTTGTGCGTGTAGGAGGGTTATTATATTCTGTGCGATTTCAGTAGATTAAATATAGCAGTTGGCGGTCTATGAATAAATCCATTCAATAATGGCAGGGAAATATCAGTTCTAAATCACATTATTATATTTACAAGTAGAGGCAATTTGGAATCAAACATTGTTTTAATTAGGTAATCTCAGTTGTTTCCATTCAGAATAAAATGTAACAGAATAACATTTAACTGTTCGTGACACACTAATTTAAAGTCATACTGTGTAGGGATACTAGGGATACAGTAGATAAAATACAAAAAGACAACAAAAAAATATATGACGTTTCGGGCATGACGTTATATTATACCCATGGTCTTAAACGTACGTTTACGCGATTAAGACCCTGTTTGTCGTTACAATATGTTTTGCAGCAGCAAATGTATGGTACATTTGAAAGACATCCAAAATGGCTAAAAACTACATCTGTGATCTCAAGTGAATCACATCACATCAGCTTAATCAGTACGCTGCTGCTGGTCACATTATTGGGTGAATATCTGAGCGTTTCAACCGCCTAATTTTGGTGGCATAATTTTTGCCAAAGCCTCTATTCGTTACAATGTGCTACTTTGTCATTTGAAGCAGGCATTGTACCTTACACAAATGACGAAGTATAACATTGAGACGTTCAGAAACTTCAGCAAAAATATTGCCACCAAAATTAGGCGGTCGAAACGCTCAGATATTTACCCTATTTCCAATTACCTTTGCAGTATAGACGCATTACGGGGTAAATACCCAAAACCATACGCTAGCCAATCGGGATGGTAGTCCCATTAGTGTTGTCTCATCATGGTTGATAATCTATGGATTCACACAATTATATTGCTTATTTAGTTTTGGTGCAAAAATAAATAGAACTAAGTATACTATCGAAGTATATAGGGTGGAAAGATAAGTCGGGCCCTAGAGGGAAACTACTTGTAATCCCGTTGGCCCAGTTTACTCAAAAGAAACATTCTATTATTTTCAAAAAGGAAGATTACTGCATTCAAAGATATTTTTCATCACACTTGCTGTCTAAGCGCGCCATTGCTGCAGCTTGCGCGCGCAGCGGGAGTAATAGAAAAGTGAAATTCCCTAGGGAGTAATAGAAATGTCAATACGTCATTTAATATTATTATGTCTTAAAACTTATTATTTGGTTGGCAAGTGTGATGAAAAACATTGTATGCATCACGGTCGGTAAGCTGAATACTAACTCAAGTCATAAAAGCCCTCCGCCTGACGGCGTCGGGCTTCTAACACTCTCGTTAGTGATTCCGTACTTACCTCCCTTGATGCACAATGTACTAATAATTTTTTCGAAACAAATGTACGGAAAAAAAATCTTTGTGTTCTAAATGTTCAATTTTAGGGATTTTTTTTCTACGTACTAATGTAAGACATAATGATTGTCGGCGGAATTTAAACATTATCGTTAGCTCAATCGAAAAGTGTAAAAGAATCACGAAAAAAATTTTTTATTCATATTTTGCAGGTTCGATTCCCGGGCGAGACAAGTGAAATTAATAAAAACTTTGAATACGTACAGTTCGGTTTCGTGTTTAAAATAAAAGAATGTTTCCTTTCAGTGAAACGAGATAACTTAAGGTTTTAAGGTAGTTTTCCTTCAGAGTCCGACTTATCTTTCCACCCTGCAGAATCGAACTAGCTACCTAAGCACCCAAGAGATGGACAAACTATCTCATGAAGATCCAACCAGTGTTCGAGGAGGTCCGAAGGCCTATGTTCATCAGTGGACGTCTTATGGCTGAAATGATGAAGTCATCATCAGCATATGATAGTCCACTGCTGGACGTAGGCCTCTCCTATTAACCATGCGTATAAACGCATTAGGAGGTAAATGCCCATAATCGCCACGCTGGGCAAGCGGATTGGCGATCGCAGTAATGTGTCCACTATGGTGACGCTGCTGCCCATCATCAATGATGAAGAATACTATCTAATTAGGTAGGTACGTCTCCGACTACCGTCAGACATATTGCTTGTTGGCCACAAAAACAAAGCCACCAAAACTCCTTAATCCCCGTATTTACGGCCACTAAACCTTTTACAGCGTTTTCTATAGTTATTGGATGGGATTTTTACGGCGAGTGAAGCCGGGTAGGTTAACGAGTATGTCGCTGGTTTATCTAGACTCATTTGTGGTGATACGATTTATGAGGATATTAATTGTATTGGATTAAACTGCGATTTTTAGCTGTTTATCTATAACTTTCATATCATAATTATGCTATTATATATTCAGAAGCGGTAATGTAATGACCTATATTAAGAAACCGGTCGGTGTCTGTGGCTGTATCATAATGTTAACATTAAAATACAGTGCATCATAATATTAACATTAAAGTATCGGTATCAGAACATTAATGTTAACATTATAAAGTCAACTTCTTTTTGTTTTTTTTTATACATATTTATTGTAGGATATTCTTACACAAATTGAGTAATTGCAACTGATTTTAATTGATATATTTAGAGGTATTTTACTTAGTGGATATCAATGTAAATAAAGGTAAATTATCATTCTAAACTTATGATAAGTATGTAGATAAAGATAACTTTATCTACAATCACATACATAAGTATGTGACTGTACATAATAAGGCATTAAGCACTCGTGTGAATTTATTATGAAACTCGCCTATGGCTCGATTCATAAAATCACACTCATGTTTAATGCCTCTTATTATGTGCCAGCTACATAAATAATCTATTAAGATCACTAGCCGTACCTACCATTGGAAAGTAAAGGATACGTTAGGTTTTACTCGATATGGAATGCATTCTATCGCACTTGCACTGAAGGTGCATTTAAACCAAACGAGCATTCGCTCATTCTATCCCCCACTCTCCGAAATTCGTTTCTTACACAAAACGTGATTCGTTGAAATTCGTTGATTTCGTAGAGTGGGGGATAGAATGAACGAATGCACCTTGACATATTGAAGCAAGCGCGATGGCCTGGTTTAACAACATATAGTATTCTAGAACACATAGAACATAACTTCACGAAAATATGATGAGAAATTCTTAAAGTCGGAGAATAGCACAAAATTCTTCATGTGTAGACGAAATTTCACACTAAAAAAATAAAAAGTTCAGCTCATCACATGTATGAGTAGCATCTTGTTTACAGATTTGCATAAATTACGTCGGAAATTCACGAAAAACCGAAACATCTATCAAGAGAAGGCTTCTTAAGCTGCGAAAACGATATTAAATTGGGCTCTTTGTGAGAAATTCAGAAACGAAGCGAAAGTAAGAATATGGGGTTAATGCCTTTAAATATGTATAATGATGCGTTGAAAAAAGCGAGTGGTTGCATGCCAAGGGTACCGGTAAAAATACAGTAAAATCAATTCATTGGCATGCTTTATCTGGTGGTAGGATCTCGTGCAGGGTCCGCCCGGATAGCTTACCTACCAGTGTCTTACCCGTTAACCTGCCGCTAAATAGTTAGTACGTACTGTGTTCCGGTTTGGGGGTAAGATAGCCGGTGTAATTACTGGCATAAAGGCAATCCATCTAAGTCCTCAGGGTAGGCAGCGCATAGGCGAGTTTTTTGGTCACTATGTCCATGGGCCTCAGTTCCCGCTTTCCATCAGGTGGGCTGAGAGCTCAGTTGTCTACCTTCGTCACATAAAAAAATGCTGTCTACAATTGGAGCTAAAAGTTTACCCTCTAGCTGCCCAGAGGCCTATTCAAATGTCTCCTCGAATATAGGAAAATGTATTCTATTTCCAAAATTATTAATACAGCCACCAAACCAATCAATACCCCCAATAAACCCAGTAGATTATTATAAAACCTCCCGATCAATACATTATAACGTACGACTTAACGCTGATAGTCGATAAAGTTCTATGCAACCTATCATTACAAACTCTGGAAAGTGGCTCACCAATACGGAAGTACAAGTTTTTTCTAAATGTTCATTCATACCTGACATCACATATTAAGTAAGAGCTCGTAAAAGTTCAAATTCTGCACGCTCCTCAAATCCTAAATCAAATCTGTAGTCAAAGCTTACGTCACTACCAAGCGACCCACAAACACCAAGAAAGCATCAAAAATATATCCACAGTTTTGAACCTTACCCTCTTGTAATAAGACTAAAATAGTATACATATTTACGACGTCGTTAGTGCAGGAAATGCATTCACTTTGCACGTCAAACCGCTTTTCGGAGAGAAATGGATTTTACTTCGAGAAAAGTATAAAAGGTGAAAATAGGGGTTGCAATAAAATCGGGTCGCTGTCTATTGAAATCATATACCTTGCTTTTGAGGGTAAGGGAAATTGGATTGCTTCACGCTTAGGTTTTTTAATCCATAGTTCATTTACTGAGCAATATTTATTTCACTGAAGCACATTTCAATTAATGTGTTTAATTTAAGGGGTTTAGGGTGGGTCGACTTTCGTCGTTTATGGTGGCTAGGTTTGTTTTTTTTTTCAATGATTTAAAAACTTAAACTCAACTGAAACATGAATTACAGCCGTATTTCTAGATAAAACAGAAACTATGAATCAGTGTCAATTATTTACGAGTGGTGACGAATCCATTTTAACAGAAGACGCGTCAGCCTTTCAGAGTCGACTCTCTGACTTTATGCATTTGACCCCAGTTTATTTTGTTTTGTGGATGTTACTGAATGTTATGCCAGATGTATGTGACTAATTTATTGAGAATTATTCTTGAACGATGTCATATTTTACAAAAAAAATCACGTTTAGGCTTTAAGAAAAATCCCTCAACTCATTTTTCACCACTTTGTCGACGTGATCAATATGTAACTGTACCAAAGTGCAAAGTTTTAGTACTACCGGCCACTGAGCTATCCTGTGGACCAAATACAGACGGACAGACACACATGGCGAAACTATAAGCGTTCCTATTTAACTACGGAACCCTAAAAAACAAAGTTGAGAATGGGAAAAAGGTTAACACTTACTTATCAACTCGACCCTCACGCCTCCAACCAGTATTCTTTGTTCGCCAGATTCCTCAGATCTTTACATTCTTTAGCCCAAAATCTTTCTGTAACGAATTTCCTCCTCACATAATCTGTATTTTTCCTTTACGTATTTTGTCGAGGCTTTTTACAGTCGCATTTTTTCGGTTCACACTGTTTTTCTCTCAATGTTTTAAATTGGGAAAACATCAGCTGGCAAAGAACTTCAATTTCGAGAGTATCCTTCAATTTTCCTGGCTTTTTTCCTGAAATATTCAATGTAAGAATCTTGTGTTCGTAATGATCCGCTCACATTTTTATGCTCGTCTGAATCTGAAAATATGAAGTTTAATTCACTCGTATTGCGCTCATTGGCAAAAAAAAAGATAATGATCATGTGACAATACAATACCTATAATATGTGAAAAAGAAATTACAAAAAGTTTCATTACTCAAGTTTTCGATAATTTAAATGTAAATGTCTTATGTGAGACAATACATTACTTAATTCGACAAACACAAATCGACACGAACTCATAATCTACGTCATCTTGTAATTCTATAACCACCAAATTAAGAATATTTAAGACGGACTTCAACCGATTTCTCCAAGATCCCATCATCAAATCTCGGCTTGGTACCAACAGATTACTCACGAGGATCACGATTCTTGGAGATGTCGAGTAATAACCATTTAATTTTAAAAAATCTATCAAAGTGAGAACTTCCTCCTCTTTAAAAAGGTTAAAAATACGTAATCAAGAAAGTGAATTGCCTAATATTCTAAAGTTTAACACATAACGCGGTATAAATGCACATTTTCTCAGTTTCAGCCACCAGAATGAAGCTCTTAGTCCCTCTCCAAAGGCTTATTACCATTAAAACTCACTGTAATGGATTAGTTCTTCAAACAATGGACGCTAACATTTCAGATTAATTTTAACTGAACTACTTGCAAAGACAAGTTTGCATTTTAAAGTTTCAAGAAAGGAATTTCATTAAAGGCTGTATTTTGATTTCTCATTGTTAAGAAATAGGGTTGCTTTTCTTTCGCACTTCAGGCCTTAATGATATTTATCGTTTGTCGTCATTCTAAAAATTATGTAATTCTGAAAGCGACGATTACGCTAGCCATAATTTATGGCATATACATAATATACAAATTTATGGATATACATAATGTTTAGAATGACGACAAACGATAAATGTCATTAAGGCTACTGACAAGACTTAAATAACACAATAATAAGCCAACACGACGTGCATATGATACTGGCCGTTTTCACAAATAGTTGTTGAAATCACTTTGTTATTTAATTTGAACTAGTTTGGACTTGTTCTGCTCAGGATCATGAGCTCTTTCGATTCGAATAGGAGAAAAAATGCACCAAAATGTTTTTTCCATTACGATACCGTTTTTTCAGATGTTCAAAGGCGGTAGCGTAATGGAAGGAATGAAAAGTGTATGAAAATTATGGGACATATTTTTTCTCCTAACAGAATCGAAAGAGCTCGTGATTGTGAGTCGAATAAGTCTACACTTGTCCAAATTAAATAACAAAGTATTTTCAACATCGTTTTGTGAAAACGCCATATTAATAACTATAATTTTTATTGCACTCATCATAAGACAAAACAACATAAAATCTTTAAAGTAAAGATGTACTTGGTTTTATCGCCAACAAGCTTTTCCAGACGATCTTTAGAGTAGAATGCAATAAATAGTAGATTGTTAACCATCAAGGGCGGAAATGGGTGCCTTTCACCCGAGTTAAACACTCTACTTTTCATTACGAATGAGAGGAAAGATAAAAACATAAAAGTATTCATTTAATGTAATAGTTACTACCTAGTAAGAATTTATTTTTAAGTATAAATTCATATATGGCAGTATAACATTATTCCGTCGCTTACCTATGCGTATTAAAATTAAAAAAATAACTTGATAGGTTTGTTCCTCTTGGTCACCGCTATGTAAAACCAAAACACTTAAATTTTAACCGAAAAATTAAAATAATTTAATGAATTAATATATTTAACTTACAATTATCGCTAAAAAAAAACAAAAACAAGAAACCAAGAACTAATATTTTCGAATTAGTTTCTAAATAAGAGTATTGTTGGCACTTTGTTCGGCTTGGTGCTTACAATTTTACAAGGCTAGCACTAATAGGAACATATCTTTTTGCAACCCAAGGTCCGCAATGCATCGTTTTCTACCCGTATCATAGATAAACAACAACCCACTTTCCGAGCATGAGCAATGAAAAATTTATAAGAGTACTTGACAAAAAAAAAACAAAGAACTTTCTAAAACGCGTACCTAAATAAAACACATTGTTCACGGAACTCTATACGATGTCCATAAACAAAAACTAAACCCATTGACCTGATTTCTTTGGCAGAGGACTGACAAAACAAATATTCGAAACTTTGTTGCAAAAACCCCGGAATTGACGATATGCTGTTAGGGACCGCATCAAATATGAGGTTGCTGAAATGCACTTGGGGTTGTGTCACACCGAATCGTAATACAGTAGCGCTTACTCGATAGGTAAAGGATTATATCGTGCTCGCACTCATTTCTAGCCTAGTTGGTAATGAACCTGTCTACGAAGCTGGAGGTTCCGGATGCGAATCCCGGCGAGAGCATTATTTGTGGATTTATTTATGCCGAAAATTTGTGATAATTGAGAAGCAATGTACTTCAAAATGGATCGTTAATTTGCACTTCACAATGACAGATGGCAGCCATTCACAACGTTTGACAGGTGTACTGCCATTTGGCAAATTATGTTTCCCAAATATGACTTCCCAAATAACTTATCGCAATAGTCTCATTTCCCAAACAAATCTTTAGCAAAGTTACATTTCTCATTTTATTCATTTGGTCAAATTATTATTTTGCAAAGTTTCACTTCGTCAAGATTTTATTAAGCAAATGCTTATTAAGCAAATGTTTAATTTTGTCATAAGTTAAAATCCAAAAAAAAAAATCCCAAATTTGATACTTCGCAAGCTTTACTTATAGCAAAAGCCTGGCAAATGATAATAATATTTTAAAGTTCGTAGGTCTATACAGGAATTGTGTACTTTTTGCACAACCCTTGGCTTGAACTTGTCTGGAACAAAAAACGTATTTCATGAATAATTGGTATCATAATGAATGAAGTGAGGAAATAAAATCCATCATAATGATCACAATTCATATTTTTTATTGGTAGGTACTAAGAAGGCACACATAGCCACGGATAAAAAAACTATATTTTTATTTTCATTTTCATAAAAAAACTATCCCAGAGCCACCGTTAGGTACGACGACGAGCGAAGCGAGGAGGAGTGTTAGGTGAAACTGCGACCATACAGCGCACGAGCCGAGCGAGCGAAGCGAGCGTGCCGCGGCAGCGGCCGGCGAGTGCCAGAACCGACTATTTTGTTATTCCCTCGGCATTGCGTTCCCTCATCAGTTTCATCTAAATTACTGTTTAGAACCCGACTTTTAATTGTTTATCAACATAATATAAAACCCCGTGTGAGCTTTTATTTAAAAAAACATAAACATACCTATATAAAATTTGCCTCAATCTATACCCAAAAACATTGGTAATTATTTAGTTAACTAAATGCCAGCTAAATCATCAACTACATGAAAATATGCATTATAAAAAGTTCCAATTAAAAACCAAGCCCAAAGATAGAATTTCCAACAATCTAGTTGGGAAATGAAACGATTTCATAAGATTCAATTGGAATATGATCTTTCGGCGAAATGACTTTATGCGAAAAATTGGTTGCGATGTAATATTGTATATGCGGTATAAATCGTATGACATACAATATTTTGGGATTAGTATGTTACGCCTAACGATGCATTTGCCAAAAAATATTTTGGGAAAATAAAAATGACCAAGTAATTCTTTGCTAAAAAATCGCTTGCCAATAAAAAGGCTTGCTAACTGTAAAATTGCGATAAGTAGTTTTGACAATTGAATTTTTGCCAAATGAAAATTTGGGAAAAATAGTTTGCGATGTGATAGTTTGGGAAAAATTATTTGCCAAACATTAGTAAACCCGTTTGACAACTAAGCAGTACACGCGTTACATTGATCGTTCGGAGGAAATAAAATTAATTATACGGTCAATTTAATTATTTGTCAAATGTTAATACTTGAAAACGATTGCTAGTAATGCGTATTATTACCCATTTTCGTAAAAGCCCGGGTCATGGACACACACTGTATGTATGGTTTGTACTTTGTAATAAGGCGTTTGAATATACAAGTTAAGAACATTAATAATATTTATATCATAAACTATGACTTTCTATTCAGTGCTGTACGGATATAATCAAATTAGTTTATTTGCCATATTTGTAAAACAATCAGCATCAACATGGAAACTATTTATGTTTCCGGAATTTTAGCAAAAAACACTTTTATCAAAAGAAAGACATAGATTTGGAGTGACTGATACTAGACTGTCCCGTTACTGAAAGTAGACTAAACGGGCCTATCCAAGACTATCTAGTAAAATGTAGCACTAGTGAATGTTGCAATTTTATCACATTAACACTTAGTCCAGATTTAATTACCTCAAAAATATGACATAGAACCCTGTACTATTAGGGCAGCCATAATATTTATAAATCTACCAGAGAAATTTGACCGGCGTCCGTTAAGACCACGTGGCCAAGAGATTTGGTCTGTTGTTTTTTTAGGATGCTTGTTAGGAACATTACGCTACGGTGTGACAGTGCCCCGGCCCGATTTGCGAGAGTCTATAACAAGTGTGAGCCCGCTTACTGCGCCAGTCATCCCGCAGCCGAACTGGTGCAAGTTATAAGAGTTTAACTTTTGAGTTATAAGCAGATATCAAAGAAAATTAAATGTGTGTCATTGCTCGCAATAATGTGGCCATGATGACTCCAAAGTTCACTAAACAAATCATTTCTTGAAATTTGTTTTCTATGCTTTAAGGTGACTATTTAGGTTTTCGTAATTACCGGTGTCAAATAGGTAATTATCGGAAAATGATTAAATGATGTGTTATTCGATCAACTTTGGAGTCATGTCCATATTATTACGAACAATGACGTACATTTTGTCCAATCTTTGGGTTTTAAATTAAGGTGCATGCAGACCAAAAGAGCATTCGCTGTTCTATCCTCCACTCTACGAAATCAACGAATCACATTTCGTGTAACGATCGAATTTCGTAGAGTAGAGGGTGCTGAGCCAGAAAATATTAAATATTCAGGGAAAAATTGCCACGGGCAAACCTAGTTCTTGAATACGTGACAGCATTAAGAATACATTTGTTACTATTCAAAGTCTTCACGTAGAATAGATATCGTAAGAGTCGACTAAGAGATCAAAGTCTTAGTTTTTGTAAGTATCACTTTTTTTAAGATAAATATATAGACATTAAACACGTTGATTCTGTAAACAAAGTAAAAGGCACCCCGAGTTCCCATGTTCATTTATCATGGATTGATGAACAGGTAACACACTTATGATGAGGGTTTTGTATATCAAGTTCTTTGCAGTCAATAAATTGGGGTTTTTTATTTATTTTAATAACTATATTTATTTGCCAGTGTAGTACACGTATAAAATCAATGATGGAAAATTGTTGTTTAAGCGCAAGCGTGCGCGACCTAACACAACCATCGCGGGCGCCGAGTGGCGATTTCATTGGCATGTGCTTCCCCGGCAGGATATTGGCCGAATATACTAAATCTGCGGACTTACAATGACAGTAACTGCTGCTATTACACTCCGTTCGAACTCAGAAACTCCTTCGGATCAAAGAAAGAGGCTGAAAGCTCGGGCTACAACAGCGACACACGATAAAGCAGGACAGCTGTATCACCTTCGTGTGTTCCGAAGGGTTTTCTAAACTCAAACGGAGTGTACTTGAAATCGCTTCACGCTTTTTACTTGAACGTCATACATTGCAACGCTTCGGTATGACACCTTCATATCGAGAGTGTGCCGAGCATAGCAAAGCAAATAGGTAGTGTAGGTACCCAATATCGCCGTGAATGCTAAAAGGTTACGTCAACTCTGATCCTGGGTAGGGTGTGTTGGGGTAAGATGGGTAAAGTGTCGTGTAAGTTGCTATTAGACGGTATCTGAGATTGTTACAATCTGCCTATTCGGCATTTTAGGGGTGAAAATTAACTTCCTTATTCATAAACGTTTTCTAAGTAAGCATGCTGCTAAATATTGTTTGTCCGTTTCGGACTTGTACATAGAATGTAGACATAATTGATAAGCTCGATAGGGACAAACAATACTTAACGACTTGCTACGTAAGGAAACGTTTATGATTATGAATAAGGGGGTATATCTTCAAAAGTATTCTGGGTTTGCTACGGAAAAAATACGAGTATTACCTACCTACTTAAATATTTGTCAGGTTTTAAATGTGAATGTCCAATAACCAAAAAAATTATTGTGACCTAGTCAGAGAGAATTCTTAATGACCAGCCCCGCGTAAGGATACGAGATCATTTGATTTTTTAATATGTGTAGCAATCATCAACAAATTAATGGAAAAATAAATAAATATGACGCGTTGTGTAGGAATACACCACCTTGCACCCCAAATCATCCCGTTGTTGTTGTTGTTGTTGTAATTCCTAGGGTACCCCGGTGGTGCATAGGGCCTCCACAAGATCCTTCTTCCTTCCACGCTTTTCTGTCTTGAGCAACCTTCTTGGCCTCGCTCCAGGTCAGGCCTACGGCTAGCAATTTGCTCTCCACGCTTCTTTTCCACGTGTGTACGTACGGGGCGACCACGAGCTCGTTTTCCACCTTGAGGCCTCCACTCAAATCTTCCTGTGGATTAGTGTGGATGTCGTACAAATCGACTAAGGGATTGAA
The DNA here is from genome assembly GCA_025490895.1 of Thaumatotibia leucotreta. Classification (NCBI taxonomy): domain Eukaryota; kingdom Metazoa; phylum Arthropoda; class Insecta; order Lepidoptera; family Tortricidae; genus Thaumatotibia; species Thaumatotibia leucotreta. The sequence goes on from JALPQI010000366.1 coordinate 18,824, forward strand.
GTGTTACTGAATATCTATTCGTTTATAGAAGATTGATGATAAGACATACTACTGCGATCACCAATCCGCTTGCCCAGCGTGGCAATTATGGGCATTTACCTCCTAATGCATCCATACGCTTAATTAATAGGAGAGGCCTACGTTCAGCAGTGGACTAAGACAGACAGATGATAATACAGTGTGTAAGTCTAATACGGGCGATCAATTAAACCAGGCATGGGATTCATTAGTGTGATCATAGATAACAAGGTTCCGCATCCGTGCGGTGACGGAGTAAGAATACAAAAATCACCGCCCCTCTCTTCCCGTGGGTGTCGTAGGAGTCGACTAAGGGAAATACTGAGTATCCAGCTTCTCAGCCGGTGGTAGGGTATTTTTACTAGTACCCGCCTGGTTGGCTACCACCGTACATTCGGTGTAAACGCCCGTGAAATGACTTACCTTCGTGTTTGCCGTGTTTCGGGGTCAGCCGGTGTATTTACCAGCATCTAGCGGGCCAGCAAGGCGGTGGCAACTAACAGGTTACTGATTGTCTCCTGTTCGTTGCCGCCGCGATTTGGGCTCTACTTTTCACTTACGATTAGGTGGAGTGGAGCCACTTTGTTGTGCCAACGTTATTTTTATTGGGTCGGCAACGCGCATGTGACACCCTGAGGTTGCAGGCGCCCATAGGCTACGGTGACTGCTTTCCATCAGGCGGGCCGTATGCTTGTTTGCCACCGACGTGGTATAAAAAAAAAAAAAAGGTTTTTTTAAAGTTACTCTTAATTATGACCCCACAAAATTTTTTTAAGATTATCGGAGCAGCAATGTAGGTACGAACATTTGTTATTGTTGACATGGCAGTTATGTCATCTGCTTTTGAAATTAGCTGTCAACGAGTATTTAACTGGCGTATGTTGCTCTACATTGCGCGCCGAATTATTTTGTATGGAAAAATTTGTTGCTCTAATTTTTAGTAAAATTTATTTGAATGTACTTATTATGTCGTAAACTAACACCCGTTAAGAGCTTCGCCCGTATTAGACTTACACCCTGTATATAATGGTTTCATGTGACTATTATAAAATTAGTCCAATCTCACCCGAACATACTCCATTTTCGAGCGTTGGATATTCATATTACCAAAAGCGCTACTACATGCTATTTCAGGTGGTTTGTATTTACAAGTGCAGTAGTTACGTAACAACTACATGGCCCGAGAAAGGTGGATTATTTGTAATAAATAGATAAACGATCACGTTCATCTAATCTCACATCAGTATAATAATATACAAGGTGCCCACGCGGAAAGGGAAAAAATCTTACAACATATTCCTGAGACTAAAATAATTAAAAAATGTTAAATGAGTTTTGGTTGCCTTAATACACAAAAAAACGGATTTTATTTATCAAACTATAGCAAAAAATGCACTTTAATTTTTTTTTATACATTTGCTAGGCAATTAAAGATATTTTTTGTTCATTTGCTGTCTGTCAATTAAGTGTGACAAGACTAAGACAACATGGTGGCAAAATTGTTTCCTAAAATGCGTTTAAATCATAGCGTAACGGTCTAAAACGGTTTTAAGAAAAAATCAAATTTTCTCTTAAAATAGACTGAATCCAGAAACCTTCACATGACTTTTTTAACTTCAAAGGGTAGAAATTCGCTGTAGAAATTTTTCCCTTTACTCATGGGCACATTGTAGTTTCTATTTTAGAAACCAATTTGCTCGAATTTTCGGGTTTGACCACCCAACTCTCGTATGGATTTGATGAAACTCAGTATTTGGGCGGATTTTTATTTTGTTGTAGTTTTTTGAATTTTCCAAATTTGGACTTTTTTACATTTTCTCTACTCAGAATCACGAGCTGTTTCGATCACTTTTCCTTCTACCGGCGTCAACAACTGGCTTTCTATCCATAGACGGAGAGTCCTCAGGATCCTCTGCATCTTTTTTTCTATTCTGTTTGAGCCTTCTGCTCCCGGATATCTCAGAAGTAGTTTCACATTTGAAACTCCTCGGCCAGGCTGTGAGTTGAATATCTCCCGTATTCTCAAACTTTTGATCTCTGCTCACCGTACTAGTTTTATTAGTAATTCCTTCGCCGTCCAGGCTTGTCATCACTGGAATTCGCTTCCTCTTCATATAAGACAAGCTCCTTATTTATATATATTTTTTATGTATTTTGTGCAATAAAGCTTAAATAAATAAACAGATAAGATAACATCGACGCTTGTCATGAAAAACGCTGCATTTTAAGATGCTACAGTGCTGTAAGCAAGCAAGAAGAATTCGAATTGGAAGCAAGTATTTTTTTTCTTTAATATTGTAAGTCTTGTATTTTGTTGGTGTGTCTTATAAATAAAAAAGAATAATAAAGTATTATTTTGGATTACAACGTTGTTCCTGATAAACAACGAAATATCAATATCATGGGGCATTTTTAAACAAATTGGCCTTCTCCCATGTGGGTATAAAATCACGTAACGTCTCATAAAATCAGATATTTAATAATCGGAGTTTCAAACATTGACGTCTTTAAGAGTAAAATGCCTCTGACATACGGACAGACAGAGACATATCGAGGGATTCCGATGTCAAACCAGATAAGTCGAGATGTTTTTTCATTGAAATAACACGTCAACTCAACTCAGTATCATTAATTATAGTTCGTATTTTAGAAAACGATTTGCTCGACTTATCGGGTTTGACCACCCAACACTCGATATGGATTTGAACTTTCTATTACAACTGAGAAAGTTTATTGAACTTTTTACTTATCCCAAAGAACAGGAATCTAAACACTGAGTTTCGTCAAGTTTAGAAAGGACTTGAACTTTCTATTACAACTCTAAATGATACAAATAAGTGTCTTCTGCCCTTCATTTCCGGCATGATAATTATCAAATCGGAATCAGAAAGGGATTCGAAAGTACTGTTGACACAACAATAACCAAGAAAAGAGTTATTTATAGCTGTAAGTCTCTGCACTTAAACTACGAATAAATGAATGAAACAACGAATACAGGGTGGAAAGGGACGACGTTCCTTCCTGCTACCGACCGAGTCTACCAACCATTACGATGAACTTTCAGTATGGGACCAACATCGAAATATTAAAAAAAAAATTAACCCTTTATACAAAGTGAATGATTAGTTAGAGTTCAAGGGTGTGAAAAAATCAATTTTCCATGTACGCTTTCGATGTTGGTCCAATACTGAAAGTTCATCGTAATGGTTGGTAGACTCTGTCGGTAGCGGGAAGGAACGTCGTCCCTTTTCACCCTGTGTATTCTAAATTGACTTATGCAATGTGTGTCAACAGTACTTTCGAATCCCATTCTAATCGCGGTTTGATAATATCACAGTCTCCCAATAAATAATGTGAAAATATCATCATCATCAGCCTATGATAGTCCACTGCTGGATGTTGGCCTCTCCTATTAACTATGCGTATAGACGCATTAGGAGGTAAATGCCTATAATCGCCACGCTGGGCAAGCGGATTGGCGATCGCAGTAATGTGTCCACTATGATGACGCTGCTGCCCATCATCAATATTTGGTCAAATAATGGTCAGTGACACTTCAATCCCTTAGTCGACTCTTACGACACCCGAAGGAGGAGTTGGGGTGGTGACAAATGTATTCTTACTGCCGTCACCACACGGCATAAATATACTACAGTATAATTTAAAATACAGTCGAGAGCAAGAACCGGTGACTAGTTTCGCATTTCTACAGTCACCATCAGATATATCATAGCGTCCGGAGCGCTCAGAAATATCTGAACACGTCTTTATCGCTATGGCAATAAAGGCGTGTTCAGATATTTTTGAACGCTCCAGACGCAACGATATTTTATATCTAATGACTATTGTATAGTAGAGTAAGGATCAATTTAAAGCAAAACTGATCATTTACTTTCGCTTTTTTTTCTATTTTGAAAACAGTCACAACATTCCAAAAATAAATATTTTCTTTGATCTCTCGCTGAATAAAAAGAACAATACAGTAGGTATAATAATAATAATAATAAACCTCCACAACCGCGAGGTGTACAATCTTAGAAACTTTTTCCTTAACAATGATTGCGGGATGCATCGTGATGTGGTGGCAGTAGACCGGAACTTCACGCCGCTCTCCTTGGCAAAAGAGAACTGGCGCAGTCCTGTGGTACTAAGCACCGACGACCGCAAGGCGGTATGGAAGAGCAAGGAGCTACACGGGCGGTTCTACAAGGCCCTCACGGGACCTGACGTAGATCTGCTCGCGTCGGTGAACTGGCTACGATTCGGGGACCTCTTCGGAGAAACCGAGGGTTTTGCCTGTGCAATTGCTGACGAGGTTATCATGACGAATAACTACCGGAAATATATCCTGAAGGACGGTACGGTCGACATTTGTCGGGCATGCCGCCGTCCCGGTGAGTCACTCAGGCATATTATTTCCGGTTGTTCTCAGATTGCTAATACCGAGTACTTGCACAGACATAACCTCGTAGCCAGTATTATACACCAGCAGCTTGCTCTTCAATACGGCCTTGTGGACGTCGAAGTGCCATACTACAAGTACACAACTGCACCAGTTCTCGAAAATGGTCGTGCCACGCTCTATTGGGATCGACCTATCATCACGGACAGGACTATTGTAGCCAATAAGCCTGATATCGTGCTGGTAGATCGATCGCAGCGCCGGGCTGTGCTCGTCGACGTCACCATCCCCCATGATGAGAATCTCGTGAAGGCCGAGAAGGACAAGTCCAGTAAGTACCTAGACTTGGCCCACGAGATAACCGCCATGTGGGATGTTGACTCGACGATCATAGCCCCGATAGTCGTTACAGCGAACGGTTTAATAGCGAAGAGTCTCGACCAACATCTTAAGAGTCTCTCGCTAGATGGCTGGGTCAAGGGTCAGATGCAGAAGGCGGTAATCCTGGACACGGCCCGGATAGTCCGTCGGTTCCTCTCTCTGCGACCTTAACCACCGGCAGCTTGGGCCCGCCCCGTTGCCGGCGGCACCCTAGGTTAGGTTTTTATAATGTGTTTATATTTTATATTGTTTTTGTATGTTGTATTGTATTTTACTTTTATAACCATATTATAACAACCTAGCCTAAGAGAATATTTAAATAAAGGATATAATAATAATAAATAGCCTTTATTTCCAATAGATTTACACAACATATTTATTATACGCATGCACAAACATTTTTATAGCTAATCACGAATAAATAATTACTAATATAATTTTTAGATTGTAATAATTGTAAAATTGTATTATTTATATATTATATCATTTACATTCCTAAATATTCTTCTATTGGTTTGTCCATTTCTGGACATAGGCCTCCTCCATCTCGTGCCACTTGTGTCGGTCGAGCGCGGCGCGCGTCCACGCGACGCCGGCCACGGCGGCGATGTCGTCGCGCCAGCGGCGGCTCGGGCGGCCGCGCGCGCGCTTGCTGTCTCTTGGATACCAGTGTAGTACCTTTTCACTCCACCGTCCATCCGTGGTTCTAGCCGTGTGCCCTGCCCATCTCCATTTCAGTCGGCACGCTAAATCTGCCGCATCGATTATTTTTGTTCTGTTACGAATCTCCGTATTTTTTACTCTATCATTCAGTCTCAATCCTAACATGCTCCTCTCAGCCTTTCTTTGAAAGACTTGTAGTTTGTTTATTACATTTTTAGTCATAGGCCAAGTTTGACATCCGTAGATTAATGTAGGAGTGACAACAGAATCCATTACCTTCCTTTTCAGGTCAATAGAAATCTTGGATTTAAAAATATGTTTTGTGACCAATATTTACGCACTCCAAGCTTTTTTTATTCGTCGCTCTACCTCTGATATAGGAAAGTGGTCCTGAAAGCTGACATTTTGTCCGAGATAAATATAGTCCTCTACATATTGTACATTTACTGATGTAATGGAGATGGGTTCTGGTGTACTATTTGTCATCAGACAGGTTTTTTCCGGATTCATCTGTAATCCACATTTTCTGCTCTCTAGATCTAGTGAGTGTAGCATGTAATTTAGGTCCTCATAGTTTTCTGTCAGCAAGACTATATCGTCCGCAAAACGCAGATGATTTAGGCGCTCGCCATTAATTTTTATGCCGAATGTTTGCCAATCTAATTTCCTGAAAATGTCCTCCAATAAAGCTGTGAATAGATTGGGTGATATTGGGTCGCCTTGTCTGACACCGCGTTGGACTTCGAATTCACTGCTATTTTTCTCCAGTTTCACGCACGCTTTACTTCTTTTGTATATTTCTCTTAGCACATTAATATATTTTGTTTCAACGCCTTGGTTTTCTAACGCTGTCCATAGGGCTTCATGTGTGATCGTGTCGAAGGCTTTAGAATAGTCGATATACGCTATATAAAATGATTTTCCGTACTCCTTATATTTCTCAATTATTTGTCTTACCGTAAAAATGTGGTCGACGGTAGAGAACTTGCACCTGAAGCCCGCTTGCTCTACTGGTTGTTGTGATTCAAGGGTTTGAAGCATTCTATTTCGTAGTATCGTTGTAAATAATTTATACATACACTGGAGAAGACTGATAGGTCGGTAGTTGTTGATATTAAATGGGTCGCCTTTTTTATATATCAGGGTGATAACCGATGCTTCCCATTGTTCCGGAATCGTTTCATTGTCTATGATTTCGTTAAAAAGCTTTGTCAATAATGGCGTTAGTGGTTCCTGAATTGCTTTCAAAATGTCATTCTTTATGCCGTCGGTCCCCGGGCTTTTCATGTTTTTAAGAGACGCGAGTGCTCTACGTATTTCACTTTGTAGTAGAGGCGGAACACTTGAGCTTTTTTGGGGCTTAGGTGAAATGGCAGAGTTTTGTTTGTTACATTTGTAAAGGTCCCTGTAGTATGTACGGGCTATTTTTGTTATGTCGTTCCTATTGCTATATTTTTGCCCTGTGTCGTCTTTTAAGCACGGAATCCATACTTTATGGTCTTTCAGTCTTTTCAGGCCCCTCTTTGCAGACCCTCGTTTAACTAGTTCCTCTTCGATTATTTTTAATTTGTGATTGAGTTTAGATTTTTTAATTGTTTTCTTTACTTTAGAGTATAAATTTCGAAGTCTCTTTTTTTCATGTATGGTTTTCTGAGGAATATTTTTCAGGATTGTTCTTTCGGTAATTAATTTTTCTATGTAGCTTGTCATTATGAAACTATCTTTAGGCACTTCTAATATGGTGGGTAATTTTTTAGTGCAACTTATGATGTTATTCTTTAACGTTGAGTACGTGTCTTGGACGTTTGTAAATTGTATAGACTTGACAGATTCTGAGAAAATATTTTTAAGAGATTCCTTTTCTATGTCTTTCAGTTCCGAAGTTCTCTTACTCTTGAATTTTTTCCGCGATAATCTGTGCTTGGCTTGAAGTGTGAATGTTGCTCTTACTAGCCTGTGGTCAGTTGGGTGTGAGGTATTAATGATTTCAATGTTTTCGAAAGCTGTTATATTGTTATTTCTTGTTATTATATAGTCTAGTTCGTTAAGGACTCTTTCGTTTGGTGATTTCCAAGTCCACCGTCGTTTAGGTTTTTTGTTAAAGTGGGTATTCATAATGTAGAGCTGGTTTTCTTGGCAAAAATCGATCAAAAGTTTACCCCTGTTATTTCGCACCCCGTATCCCCAAGACCCCATACACGTCATATCGTCTGCAGTTGGTAGACCAATTTTAGCGTTAAAATCTCCCATCAGGATGATATTTCGGTGTGTGTTTTCCAGGCTGTGTCTTACTTCGCTGTAAAATGTATCTACTTCTTCCTCGGGAGCTTTTTCAGTAGGTGCATAAGTTTGTATTATATTAAGGATAGTATTTTCTATAAGCAAGTCTAATCGGGCTACTCGGTCTGATATTGGTTGGAAGTTTATTATGTTACTTTTAAGCTCGCTTTTTACTATAAAACCAACACCGTTTCTGCCACTTTTAATGCCGTTGTAAAGAAGTACATAATCCTCGTATTCTTCGATTTGTGAGCCTTCTTTCTTTACTTCAGCAAGGCCCAGAATATGCCATTTAATATTTTTTAAAGCAAATTCCAGTTCTTCTCGTCGACCGATACCTACTAGGGACCGGACATTCAGCGTTCCAATCGATAATTTAATTTTTGTACTTTGACAATTCGTTTTTTCAACTGATTTAGGTTGCTTAGTATTACCAGTTCTTTCTTCGTTCCATAGTTTTTTAATGGAGGGTGGCGGTCTTCTACTCCCACGGTGACCAGCCGGATTGGGAGAGTTATGCGTTTTATTACTTTTATAGCAATGTTTATAATTCTGAGGAGATAGAAGAGGCGCTGTTAATTGTTATAAGTCGTCGTCTTTTTTATTGTTTACGGAGCTTTCGCGGGCCCCAGGCGACCTCGGTTCTAGTCTTGATAGGTATTGTGTTATGTTTTTATTGTCTATGGTGTGCTTATTTTTCTTCGGTACTTGATGATTCTTGTTTATGGATGGTGGTGATGTCTCTAAAGCCCTTTTTTTAGTATTTTGTCCAGCTGGAGATGATTTATATGTCGATGATATGCTCTGGGATTTCTGTTGCAGAATTACTAGTTTATTGTATTTAATTACCGCTCTATTGCCATTTTCCAACTCTCGTTTAAGATCATCTTGCAGTGATTTACGCTCTTGAAGCACTTTTGTTGGGTAATCCTCCTTGATGTAATATGAGGTTCCTTTGAGCTTGTATTTATTTTTCAGGATTGCTATCTTCTTCCCGAGAGTTGTGAAACCAATGACAATTGGTCTAGGTTTATCGTTCTTTTTCCCCAGTCGTCTAACATGTTCGATTTCATTTTTGAGGCATTCTATTTTTAAATGATCTTTTATAATTCTAATTGAGACATCTTCAAGCTCAAAGTAGGAGCTCTCGGTCTCCTCAATTCCAAATATTACAATGTTTCGCTTTCTTATGTCTCTTTCTAATTGATCTAATCGCATTTCTTGATTTTCCTGGGTCTGTTTAATTTGATCAAGCTCTAGCCCATATACCGATAGTTTTTCATCCAACGTATCAATTTTTTTGCTGAGTTTACTGTCGGTCTCCTTCAGCTGCTTACCAAGATCATTGATTGCTTTAAGAATTTCTGCCATTTTGAATAGGTATTATCTTATCTTATGTTATTATTTAGGGCGCCCCGCCCTTCAGTAGTGAATAGTTTTGTAATCCGACGTTTGTAATCAGATCTAGAGCCTGCGTGATCTATCCGACCTCGGCAGCATTCATAAACCAGGACAAATGCTTGAAAAAACTCGAAAAAAACTTCAACTGCCGTGGGGATCGAACTCGAGGACAAAACTGCACTTGATAATGTTACCGCAGTCACTTGCCTCTTAGCCACAAGGCTATCTACGACATCGGACGAAATTAGCTAACTATAGCAACGGTGACTAAAGTTCGAATAGATCCCGATAGATGGTGCTATAGCAGCGACACGGGTTGTATCGAAGTGAACTGCACGATCACGTGATTTGGCTCAACTGCAATAGATGGCGTTGCAATTTAACTTCTCTGTCGGTAGTTCTAACTGATTGTAGATTTTTATTATAAGTTCATGTATGCAATTTAAACACTAAAGAACAGTCACCAACAATTATGTATTGTAATGTTTAAGGTCGTTTTTATTGTTCACTCACAGAATAGGGCTAGTGTCTTCACTCAGAGTTATATTTAAATCATGAATGTTTATACGAGGCAATGTAGGTACACATTTTACACAGCAACAATAGTACAATTTTTGGGCTCTTAATATCGACACTGAACGCAGATAACACTTTCACATATCAAAGTCACTGTTCTGAGTATACTGAAGCTAAAATTCTTCTCATAGCACTTGAAAAACTATTTTTAATTAACAATAAACACCGAGCTCGATGTTTCCGTGACGCTAGCGCCATCTGCCTCATACAGTAGGTATATTACGTATCAATTTACATAAAATTACTTGCTAAAATGTAATAAAATATTAAAAGTGAAACATCACTGAATTGCGTATAATAAACTTTTAAAATTGACATTGACGTTTCAAACTCGCTACTCGTGATACCGGAACTTTGGGTTATGTTATCGTTAATTTTTAGCTACGCGAGTGTTTTCATACTTTAAATAATTAAAAATTAATAAAATTTAATTAAAATATTGGTAAAATTTTCACGTAAATTTGAATATCCAGCACACCAGTTATGTTATGTCTAGGCGTCGTATTTATTATCGCACTATAAGATGGTATTCGAAATGAGACCATCCGCAACAGAACGAAAGTACCCGATACTGTAGCTCTTCGAATCGCTAAACTGAAGTGGCAGTTGGGGGGGGAGGCACATTCCATGTAGCCGTTGAGGCGGAAAGGACGAGTGACGTTCACGTACCGAAACGCGCAGAAGGTGGACTGATGACCTAGTGAAGGTCGCACGAGTCCGCTGGATGCGGGTAGCTCAGGACCGGTCATTGTGGCAATCTTTGGAGGAGGAGATATACAGCAATGGACGTCTTTCGGTTGATATGATGATGATGATTATGATAATAAAATATCACAGTCGATATCTGTAGTAAGTCATACTCATACTTAGCCTCGTTTAATAATATTTTCAAAGTAGAAGTTAAGGGCCTTCACCATTTCTGTTTTACGGTATTTTTTTCCAAGTCTTTAGATACATCTCTGTTTCATTGTTTCAGCATTAAAAATATTAGAATGAAACAATAAACCATGTAATTTTTTTTAAATGGTACTTCGGAAAAAAAGGTACTGGTCACAGCTAATATTTGACTATAACTATAAAACATTTACGATTCCTTTAGGTATAAATTATCTGTGTTTCGTCATCAACATAACAATTTAAAAATAACCGTTTAAAAGACTATTAAAATATCAATTACAAATATTCCAAAAAATGCACAAAAATTACCTAATGATCTTCTTATAGAAAATTTCTCTCAAAAACCATCTTTCCTTCAGGTCCCCTTTACCCCGTGCTCCCCGCCGAAGAAATTTTCTCATTGTACCGCTAGGACAATGGGCGCGGACAATCACGTTCCTTATTCGAAAGAGCACAGATATTCCTATCACCAACGCACTTGCCATATAATAATTGAACGATATTAAATCATAACATATTTATTTAGGTAATTTTTTTCAAATTTGTGCCCCAAATTATAAACTACAAAAAAGGCGGCGGCACGACTTTAAGGCTGCGGCTCCATTGAGGTGGAGATGAGCGGAGATGTGCAAAATTGACCAATTCCATTCTTCAAATTCAAAATTCGGAACACTGTGATGCGGTATCATTGGCCAATTTTGCACATCTCCGCTCCTCTCCGCCTCAATGGAGCCGCAGCCTTAAGGTGTGACCGCACCAATGCTCAAAAAACGATGACGGTAAGGAATCGCAGTGACGCATCTTATCCGTACCGTTTTTGCCTAACGCACTAAAATACGCATTGATACAGAGTTCAAAATCATTTGATTGTACCTAAGTTTTTTGAACGCTGCATCAATTTGGGGCACGACTTTGAAAAAATTACCCAAATATGTTATGATTCAATATCGTTCAATTATTACATGGCACGTGCGTTGGTGATAGGAATATCTGTGCTCTTTAACGAGAATAGCCACATCAACATGACATTTATGACACAATATAACTGCGATTCCGTATCGTCGCCATTTTTGAGCAGCGGTCTGGGGAGCATGCGGCAAAAACTTTACGGATACGATGCGTCACTGCGATTCCGTATTGTTGCCGTTTTATGAGCACCAATGCCGGTCGCACCTTTAATTGTAGCTGCTGATTTCGCGAGGCCCGGGCTCGCCTTTTGCTTTCCAATGTTCGCTGCAGCTTCCTCCGGTGCCGGCAACGCATGCAGCTCAGCCAACAGCCTCTGACTCCGAACTTCTTGCGAGCCTTTAGGAACACTGCGATAGTCTAGTGATAGTCCTGCCAGAGCCCTATTAAAGCTTTTTACTGGCTCAAACAGCCAGGTCCTCTGGCAGGCAAATTTTAACATAAACAGTCAAGCTATTCAACTTGTACCCTGCCAAGACGGTGACAAGCCAAGAATAACAGAGCGGGCACTACTTCAAGGTTAAGGCTATTACAGAGAATATCAGCCGCTACACTGCATCTTCTCCCTGAGCCTCCGGGCAACCATGAAGCAGAAGAATGCTACACCAAGCTCGAGTTTTCATATCTTCCAGGGCCCTGTGGACGAAGCTCATCTGCTCCTGAACTCAACCGCCCTCCAAATAACCGTCTCAAATTCAGAGTACTCGCCTGAGTCAGTCGCCAGAAGAGCGTTCCCCTCGGCCGAGCTAGAAGAGCATTCTTTTTTAAATGAGGCCATCCTCAACGCTAACATACTCTTCATTTCCTATAAGCTCTTCTCCAATTGTACCAACAGTCCTATTGTCAGGAATTTGACTCCAGCTTCATGTTTACTGTTCTTATGATGAGAAGTATTATTTAAGTGGTGATAACAGATGTGGTGAGTGAGGTGTTTGGTGTCACATGTGAATTAAAGACTTTTCCAAAAAATATTTCTCAATTTGTAAATATGGCTCTGAAAAACGTTTGATGTTAATTGTGTACATACACACACCACAGAGAAAAAAACCCTTGTAGCATTGTATCGACAATGCTGGCGGAATTTCCTCGCTGTATCGGAAATTGGTGATACGCTGGACAAGGAAGCCGGCAGCTCTTTGGTCTTTAGTTACGTCAGAATATCACCAATTCGATGAAATGTTTGCGCGCTGGGCAGAATTTTGTAATATTTATGTCATCATCATCATCATCATCATCATATCAGCCGAAAGACGTCCACTGCTGAACATAGGCCTCCCCCAAAGATTGCCACAATGACCGGTCCTGCGCCACCCGCATCCAGCGGACTCCTGCGACCTTCACCAGGTCATCGGTCCACCTTGTGGGGGGCCTACCCACGCTACGCCTTCCGGTACGTGGCCGCCACTCAAGAACCAAAATCAATATTTATGTAAATTGTTTTAAATAAAATCAACTCAAGTAAATTTATTTGAAGATAATTCAATTGCAAATATTTTAGTTGTCAACACTTTTATTAGATAAATTATCTTGATGAAGATGACGGACCTCGTTTGTTCTTGAAGTAAGCTCAGATAAAACGTCAGATCAAACAGTCACACTGACATTACTCATTATAACTTTGTTATTTGAATAAAAGATGACATAGTTATCGACGCGATTACAGTAGCGTTCAAAAGTATTTTGACAAATAAAAATAGTGTAGTATTTTTGCGAATGGAATATAAAATTCAATAATAATATTCAATAATAATTTGGTAATTACATTTTCTAACCCTATCCTTCTTACGTTCCCACTGAGATATCTAAAAACAAACTACAAACTGAAAAGAAAATAAAAAAAATACACTTTAGGACGATCAAAAGTATTTTGACATTTGAATAAAATTATTTTATCGGACTTGTAAGAAGGTCAACATTTGAACATTTGCTTAATATTTGGTTGCGTATCCTTTGAACTTTTCAACAGCAGCACATCGAGTCGGCATGGAGTCCACTAACTTCTGTATACGTTCATATAGTATTCTTGCCCACTCTGACTTCAGTGCTTGAAAAAAATCTTCCTTGGTGGAATAATTTCTCTGTCTCACTCTGCGATCCAGCTCTTCCCATAGGTGCTCGATTAGATTAAGATCAGCACTTTGACTCGGCCACTCGAAAACCTTGACTTTTTTACGTTTTAAAAATGCCTTGATATGGTTTGATTTATGCTTAGGGTCGTTGTCGTGTTGAAAAACCCATCGAGTTGGCATATTTTCTTTGGCATAAGGCATCATGTGTGTATTAAGTATATTTTCATACACAAATCGATCCATAATGCCATCTATTCGAACGAGAGGACCGAGTCCGTGACGAGAAAAACATCCCTAAACCATTACGTGACCGCCACCATGCTTGACTGTGGGTACTTGGTATCGCACATCGTGTCTTTTATTATGTGGACGACGTACATACTTTATTCCATCCGACGACATTAAATTGAACTTTCGCTCCATAGAATTTTGGACCACTCAGTACTTGTCCACGATTTGTGTCTTAGTGCAAACGCTAATCGCTCCTTTTTGTTTTTTGCCGATATAAGTGGCTTTTTAGATGGGCGTCGACCATGAAGCCCTTGCTCCGTTAGGCGTCGACCATGAAGCCCTTGCTCCGTTAGGCGTCGTTTGACAGTAGATACATGAATATTTACGTTGTAATTGTCTTTCAGCTCGTCCTTCATTGTCACTGCAGTTTTTCGCGGATCTTCTACGGACAGTTTTTTTATTAACTGATCAATTTTCGACGTGGTTTTTCGAGGATGACCGCTTCTAGGCTGATTGTTGACGCCTTTTCGATCCTTTAATTGCTTATTCCAGACACTAACAAGTTGCCGTGATATATGAAAAGTTCGCGAAACTTCAGCCTGCGACTTGCCTTTTTTGAGTGCAGTTGCAACGGCTTGTTTTAAAACGTTTGAATATTCTTTACATTTCGGCATGTTGTATAAAATCTAGGCCTTAATTTATTCAGAAAATATTTTCATTCCGTAAGACTATTCTCGATAAAACTGAATAAAGGAATGGTGACAAAATATTTTTGAACCAACAAGATGTACGTTTTTATGGCCAGGTCCTTAATATAGTTCAAGGAGCTAACCTTTTTGTGTATTTCAAAGAAGTTATAAGCTATTAATAACCACGGCATAAACTAATTTGGATAAACTTATCTACCTTGTGCAATATCCAAACTTTTGTTGTTGTCAAAATACTTATGATCGCTACTGTATTTGTAAAAAGATAATTTTTGCCCAACTCTGGCGCTGGAGCCCTAAAAACCAACACCAAACGGTACAAAATTGTCATCCCATTCCCCAATCGAAAAATTCAGAGGTCAAATTCCACGGGTCTTCTAGAACACTTCGCTCGCTCAAGCGATACGGCGATTGGAAAACATCTTCAGATAACAGAAAATGATTCAGCCTTTGTCACTGTTAACTAAACGTTTCACTTCACGCAAAAACCACCCTAATGGCTTTTTCATAGGGGCTGGTGTCGCCTGCGCAGAATTGAGTTTTTGTTTTCGATCCGATTGAATCTCGGTATGATTTTGTTTTAGGGTTTGTGGTTAAAATTAGATTAAATGGGGGTCGAAAATGTCTTGGTGAGTTTTAGGAGCATTTCATAATATTTGATTTACGACCTTATGGTAGTAATATGGTAATATTAATTAATGATATATGCTAGCTAGAAACACTTCCGACATTATCCTTTAAATTGGCACATTAAAATGTACGTTCTAGACTCACCGCCTTTGTGTAGAGCAAAAAATTAGTTATGTATTTTAAAATATACAAAAAGTGGGTCGAAGACTATGTTCATAGGTGTGGTCACATGAGTAGTTTATTGATATAAAATAAAAGCCCGTAATAATAATAAAGCGTACGCTGTAAAACATCTTTTAATTGGACTCGACTATAAAAACAGATAACCGAGGTAAACAATAATTTGCGATGGGTATTTAATTACATATTTCCAAAATGAAAATAAAATTTGCTCAGCTCAAAAACATATCCAAATAAACGTTTCCAACATATAAGGTAATTGTGTTGTTATATTATCAGCGTAGGAGTTACTAATTTGATTAATTTGGACCCTTTCAGCTAAACGTCGTGATATTGAAAATATAATACATGAATTTTACCGTCTATGTAATATGAGTTTTATACCGTTTAGTTTATTAAATATTTGAAGGTATATAGGTTATGAGACGAAGGGAAAGAACGCCATTTATTTTCTTAAATTATGAAGCCAAACGTGCTCAAACTACGTTTATAAATCATTCATTATTTTGTAGTGATTTAACATTATTTATATTACAGATTAATTAAATGATAATTGAACATTGATATATATACAGGAATTATAATTTTCAAAATGACTTTTAATACAATACGCTACTGTTAAGCTTCCTTGATAAATCGTGAACTGTGAATTTAGTGACCACACTATACAATGTGTGTCTATGAACTGGCTTTTATCGAAACCGAGGAATGCGATGCAGATTTGTAGCCAAACCGTGAACATTATTAGATTCAAAATGCTAAGTTTAAAAGTAATTAACTTTCTAAGAAAAGTTAATTGGGAAGCAATGTACTTCAAAATGATCCTTAATTTGCACTTGACAATGACAGATCGCAGCCACTCACAACGTTTGACAACTAAGCAGTACACGCGTTACATTGATCGTTCGCAGGAAATAAAATTAATTGTACGGTCAACTTAATTATTTGTCAAATGTTAATACTTGAAAACGATTGCTAGTAATGCATATTATTACCCATTTTAGTAAAAGCCCGGGTCATGGAAACACACTGTATATTATATTTACGTTTGTAACTTAATAGTAAAAGCATTTGCTGATGTCAACGTATTGTACACTTTGAAATTGTATTCTAATTCATTCAATATTCAAGGTTTAAAAAAAAATGGTTTACAAAAGACGGTTAGGCAATGACAGGTAGATTTTGTTAAAACTAAAGTATAAATATACATAATTTTAGGCTTCTAAAGGTGGAAAACTCTACAAAATTATAAAAAAATCGTTCTAATTTGGATTCAGAACACCACCTGCTCTCTCCCACGATCTGTCAAATTCGCAAAAAACCGGGACTCTGATTAAATCCCGGGTATAAATGACGATTACGCGCCGTTCCGGCGTTCATCCGCTCCGGGATTATTGCTAAAGTGATTAACTGATTACAACTATACCCTATCGGATAGGACAAAGTTATAAATACATGTATGTATAGTTAGATTGCAGAATTTGTGAAGGCGTGAAACGAATATAAATTCATCCGTAGTCTGAAGTATAATTTTAAATATGCGAAACTAATTATATCCTATATATAACCTCCATATTTTGTTGTGACACTCGTGAAAAGACATACTATAGTAATTATAGCAAACAGAATGTGTATGTGCAGACGAAATCAAACTCAAAGAAACACTTTTGCTGTAGCTAAACATACATTTTTCGAATGATATGTATGAAAATTAATATATGTTCCACCTTATTCCTTAGATGAGTACCTATTTTTTCTTGACATACATACCGCTTTGATATCGTTTTCATTATAAAAAAGCAATCATAAGTTACCTCTAAATCGTGAAAAGCTTCTAGTTTAAGGAATTTAAGGTACCTTACTCGTATAAAAATAAAAACAAGAACAGAAAAATAGTCTCCTTATCCAGTAGAATTGAAATAAGCTTCCGGTTTATGCCAGCGGTATTCTTTTTAGTTACTCCAATATAATATATTATGTGTTAGTTTTTAGTAAAACGTCCCACTTTGTCGCCATGTACCATAAAGACGAGATGTCCTTGTATCTTCATATGAATAAACTGACAAAGCGGCTTTATGGCAAACGACAAAGTGGGACGTTCCACTAAACTCACTCACATATGCAGTGTAGGAAGATGAGTAAATTCTTAAAAAAACTACTCCGGACTCTTAACATTTTTGTAGAGCAATAATTATTATAAGATCTCTTTGTATTCACAATTTTGGGAGTGAAATAATTGTTATAAAAATAAAAGCAAAACAGAAAAATAGTCTACTTATCCAGTAGAATTGAAATTATCATCCGGTTTATATATGCCAGCGGTATTCTATTTAGTTACTCCAATATATGCAGTATCAGGAAGATGAGTAAATTCCTAATAAAACTACTCCAGACTCTTAACATTTTTGTAGAGCAATAATTAATAAATAATATATTTTTTTAATAAATATCTTGACACAAATCGACCTAGTCCCACTGTAAGCTCAATGAAGGCTTGTGATGTGGGTACCAGGCGATGATATATATAAATTATATAATAGATAGATACATATAGATACTTAAATACATAGACAGCCATGACCAAGGAACAAATATTTGTGAAAAATAAATACACAAATAATTATTATAAGATCTCTTTATATTCA
Source organism: Thaumatotibia leucotreta (assembly GCA_025490895.1). Taxonomy (NCBI): domain Eukaryota; kingdom Metazoa; phylum Arthropoda; class Insecta; order Lepidoptera; family Tortricidae; genus Thaumatotibia; species Thaumatotibia leucotreta. Next base: position 36,870 of record JALPQI010000366.1, read on the forward strand.
CCATTTTGATAGTGAAATAATTGTTACAACTAGTGGAATAGTTTCCAGTTTGCATTAATTAACCCTTCAATATTAATTGGGGTGGTCGGATACAGGGTCTAACGTTTCTTGCGATATGAATAATAAAACTAAATGGTTTATTGATGGTAATAGTAACTTTAGAATTAATTTACGATTGTCAGCCTCCGTAGCTTAGTTGGTAGTGACCATGCCTATGAAGCTGGAGGTTCCGGTATTGAATCCCGGCGAGGACATTATTTGTGTATTTATTCATCACAAATATTTGTTCCTTGGTCATGGTTGTATATGTATTTAAGTATATATATGTATCTATTTAATTATATATGTAGTCGCTTGGTACCCACATCACAAGCCTTACCACTTTGAGCGCAGGGAACTCCCGAGGGGAGTTCTCTGTGGGAGGTCCGTTTTCGCTACAAAGCGGAAAAATCACGGGATCGGCTACGAGCGTAGCGCTTAGCACTCGTCCGCAATGAAAGTGTTTTAAGCTGACCTTGTGACTAGGTCGATTTGTGTCAGATGTCCCAAGATATTTATTTTTATATACAGGGTGCCCGCGAGGAAAGGGAAAAAATTCAACAGCGGATTTCTGACCAAACTTGAAGTTAAAAATGTCATATGAAGTTTTCTGGATTCAGTCTATTTTAAGAGATTATTTGTTTTTTTCTTAAAACCGTTTTAGACCGTTACGCTATGATAAACGCATTTTAGGAAACGATTTTGTCACCATGTTGTCTTAGTCTTGACACACTTAATTGACAGAAATCAAATGAACAAAAATTTTTTAAATTACATAGCAAATTTAATGTAAAAAAAAAAACTTTAAAATGCATTTTTTGCGATAATTTGATTAATAAAATCCTTTTTTTGTGCATTAAAGCATTCAATACATCAAAAATAACTATATTTTTTTTTTGCAGAATTGACTAAAACTCATTTAACATTTTTTGCCTCTTTTTGTCTCAGGAATATGCTGTTAGAATTTTTCCCTTTCCTCATGGGCACCTTGTATACATTTCGTTTACGAACACGTGTATTTGTTCAAGCGAGCCAGATATCAGGTATGTCCGCGTTAATAACGCGACTGCAGCTCATGGTGCGGCTACTGCATCCGCGTTTATTTTCGTACGAATATCTGTTATTAATTAAGAGTTTGTGCCGCAAACTGCAATACAATTAGTGGTGCCAGTAATGAGTGCTTTATCTGTGGCCACGCTAGGGAGGGGAAAATGGTTCAAAAGAACCTATCGATGTACCAAGACTTAGGCAATTTTTTTCAAAGTTGTCCCCCCAACTATTATTGTTTATAGCAATAGTACATTACATCAGAGGCCGGGAAAATGAGTCCTTTTTCACGCCGAGGCATGCTCACAGTGCTTTTCTCAAACATACAAAGAATACAAAAAAAAATGACAATAATGTCGAAATAAAAAAAAGTTACCTACTTTGCAAGCCTAAGCCTGAAAAGTGTTATGAAATTCCATTTCCATCCCAGTGTGTTACTGCGCCCTAAAAGCGATATTTCCGAGTCTATTTTAAGGAACGTAAAGACAATATTTCATTGCATGTTTGAGAAAAGTTATTTTTAATATGATTTCTACTCAGAATCGTGAGTTCTTTCGATCCTAATACGAGAACATTTTTGTAATTATTTATGTCATAATATTATTTTTTAGTTTGTATTAAAAGCATTTCATAATGTCTTTTTCCTAATCTTTCTATGCTATGTAATTTTTTTGATATTGTCGCACATTTGGAAGTTCCGGTAATATTAATTATGATAATTAATATAATAATAACTGAGCAGATAGTGGTGTACACCTCTTTACACTCCTGAGCCGCCTACACCGGTGTTGCCCCTGGCTGTCTTTTGTGACGGCATTTACAGGGGTCCATCTAGTCGGCGGCCTGCCTCGACAGCAAAGAGAAATTATTGTTATAGGTGTCCGGACCCCTTTTCTATAATTCCATCTCTGTCCCATCCATTCTCCATCACCATAGCCCACCTATTCTCTACTTCACAATAGTCTCTATACGCCTACTGGGACCAATTTACGGATATCTATTGACGTGCCCGTGAATAAATTGCAGCAAGTGTACAACACAGCAAGTTTCTCAATCCCTATTGTGTTGAATTCATATCCCCGCGCAAGCCTGTCAAATAACCCGTGAAATGAAACGAGATAATTTTTTTTTTTATACCACGTCGGTGGCAAACAAGCATACGGCCCGCCTGATGGAAAGCAGTCACCGTAGCCTATGGGCGCTTGCAACCCCAGGGGTGTCACATGCGCGTTGCCGACCCAATAAGAACTTGTACACTCCTCTTTTGAAGAACCCCATACTGTAGTCCAACGGGAAAACCTCGGCAGGGAGCTCATTCCACAGACGGACCGTCCGCGGGAGGAAGTTCCTCTGAAACCGCACGGTGCGCGACCATTTAGGTTGCAAGGTGTGAGGATGAGCGCCCAGTCGGTGGCGAGCGGTGCGATGATGAAAAGTGGACGTTGGCATCATGTCGAACAGTTCTTTAGAGCACAACCCATTGTACAGACGATAGAACACACATAAGGAGGCGAAGTCTCTCCTTAGACTTAAGGGTTCAATACCGCCTGTGAGTCTGGGATCGTCGACTATTCGGACAGCTCGTCTCTGAACCGAGTCAAAGGGTGCAAGCTGGTATACAGGTGCTCCTGCCCAGAGGTGACAGCAATACTCCATATGGGGTCTGACTTGCGACTTATATAACAGAAGTCTTTGCCCCGGAGTAAAGTATCCCCTCGCTTTATTGAGCACCCCGAGCTTTTTGGATGCCAGCGTAGCTTTTCCCTCTAGGTGACATCGGAATTGGACGTCGTTGGAAATGTCGACTCTGAGGACCCCAATACTCCCTGACATGGTAAGAGCTGTGTCTTGGAACTTTGGAGCCACAGTAAATGGGGTTTTTTGAGCGGTAAACGCGCAAACTCGTGTCTTTGTGGGGTTGAACCTGACTAGGTTATCCCGACCCCATAACGAGACTCTAGATAAAGTGTTCTCGATGTCAGACACAAGTTTTCCGCGACTTTCCAGTACCACAGAGCGAGGGATATTAGCACGGCCTGTGGAAAAAGTATCCCCAGTACTGTCATCCGCATAGCAATGGAGGTCGCCGATAGACAACATGTCATTGATATGCAGAAGGAACAGCGTTGGGGATAGCACAGAGCCTTGCGGGACGCCAGCGTTTATGTCCATGCTATCAGAGCAGCTACCGTCTACTACGGCACGAATGCGTCTGCCGGACAAAAAGCTAGCAATCCATCTGCATAATCCCTCGGGCAGTCCATAAGATGCCAGAGAAGGGCCGTCTTCCACGAAGATGGAACTTCCCGTTTGATACTGGAAAGAGCGAAGAGACGCGTTAACACAGGACACAACTCAGGAGCACAACGTTTAAGCACCACTACAGGTATGCCGTCTGGCCCGCTCGACTTGTGAACGTTTAACGACAGCAACTCCCGCCGAACATATTTCTGGGAGATGCGAATTTCTGGCATGGAGTGTGCGCACCGCGGGATGGTAGGCGGTATAATGCTGCCGTCATCGCTCACAGTCGAGTTCGAGGCAAAAAGAGCACCTAGAAGATCGGTTTTCTCTTTTGCACTATGGACCAGATTACCGTCAGCATTTCGCAGTGGTGGCAGGGACGACCGACAAAAGTTTCCCTCGGCAGCTTTGGCAAGTGACCAGAAGGCCCTACTCCCGGAAGGGTGGCCTGCAAGCTTCTCGCCAAATCTGCCGACAAAATCAAATTTTGCTCTGGCAACAGCTCTTTTGCAGGACCTCGAGGCAGCATTCAGTCTGCGTTTCGCATCAGAGACGTTCGGATCCTTATCAGTTACGGCCTTGGTCCAAGCCCTGTAAGCAGCCTGCTTTTGAACCGCAGCTTCTTTACAGGGCCGGTTAAACCAAGGTCGCTTCTTTGCGCCTGTAGCGATTAGTGAGTTGGGAATGAAACAGTCCATTCCCAGCTGTATCGTCTCGGCGACATTAGTCGCACAGGAGTCAGGATCATCCGATGCGAAACAGAGCTGCCTCCAAGGGTACGAAGCGTAGAATTCACGCAATCCGTCCCAATCTGCTGACCCGTACTGCCAAACGCGACGAGTAGTAGTAGGTCGCGGTGGTTCTCGCTGCGAATTTGTCTGGATAAGGCAGTGATCGGACGAGCCGAGAGGTGCATTTACTGCGATGGTGTATCCGTCCGGATGCGTGGTCAACAGAAGGTCAAGCAAGGAGCTCGTATGGTCCTCGATATCTGGTATTCTCGTGGGAGAACGTACCAGTTGTGAGAGCCCATAGGCCAGAGAAAATTCGTGAGCAGACCTTCCCGCAAAGTCGGTGGACCGGGAGCCCAGCCACTCAACGTGGTGGGCATTAAAGTCCCCCAAAATCACCAGCTCCGCGGATGGGTACTGCTCAAGCACTCTGTCGGATGTCGACTGTATGTGCTCGAAGAGTCGGGTTGTCTCTGTGTTGCCACTGTGAGACCTGTAAAGGCACGCGTAGACTCTGGTGTGGCCGCCGTAGTCCACACGCACCCACAAAACTGACAGGTCCCTGTCTTCAAAGGCAAGAAAACGACGACAGCATACATCCTGCCGGGCGTACATACATACACCGGCGTGTCTCACGAACTTATGTTCGAGTGTATAGCCGGGGTACAATAGGTACGATATATCCGCCGGGCAGGATATTTGCGTCTCCGTGAGGAAAAGTATGGTCGGCTGCGCAGATTCCAGGTGGCAGTGGACTGCGTTTAGGTTAGAGTGGATACCCCTGATGTTGCAGTAGTCCACTTGTGTGGATGGAGATGCCGCTGATAGTCCAAACTTTTTCTGTTTTCGCGCCATTATAGTGGGTGTACTTAATCCTAAGAAGGGTTCGGAGTGCCGACGACTCAAGGGACAAACAAACGGAACAAATCTGGCAGGGGACAGCGCAGGTAGTGCGGTCTGCAGGCACGGCGTACGGAAGGGCCCCCGGTCCCCCCCTGTGGCAGCGGCCGGGTCCACTCCGGTCTCCTCCTCCGGCACGGCCACTACTCCAGGGATTTTGCGCAGGTTGGCGGTTCAGCCTCCCAGGGCGGAGATTACGTGGTTCCTGGGTTCGGGAACCCTACTGACCTACGGGCGGCCAGCGGTCAGCCGTTTCACCGGGTCTCCCTGATAGCCGCACCTGCATGCCGCGCCAACACAGGCCGAAGCCAGTATTGTCAGTTCCGTAGGTCCCCCCGTCGGCAGCACTCCGCACCCTCGTTGAGCCTGGCTACCTTACTCACCAGCAGGAACACAACACTATGTGTAGGGGATAGTGTTATTTGGCTGCGGTTTTCTGTAAGGCGGAGGTACTTCCCCAGTTGGGCTCTGCTCTAGATAAGAGCGAGATGGCATCCGCTGTGCTGTGCCCTACCACACAAAGCGGGATTTCATTCGCTATGCCCTACCTCAACTAATAATAAGCGAAGTTCAGTAAAAAATGCACACGAAGACTAGTGTGGCGTAATTTGCGAATGCGACCACTCAAACACCTTTACAAGACACTATTGCACAGATACGTACAATACGTTGAAGTAAACGTATATTTTAAAATAAGAATTGGTAGCGAGCGCCAACGTACACTAAGTGCGTTACTGCCCGTGACGTCACTCGTCCTATGTGGAGGTGAGAAGGGTTTAGTTCAGCAGTGGACGTGTTAAGGTGCATTTAGACCAAACGAGCGAATGCTCAATGAGCATTGCTCATCCTATCCCCCACTCTACGAAATCAACGAATTTCGACGAATCACGTTTTGTGTAACGAACGAATTTCCTAGATTGGGGGATGGAATGAGCGTTCGCTCGTTTGGTCTAAATCCACTTTTATAGCTGAAGTGATGACGATGATGAATTGGATCTACAATTAAAAAAAATGACCATTACATCTGTAAGTAATTATTCCCACCACTAGTCTCCGGCAACCTGCTGATTCTTTGTTTAATGCTTGTTAAAACTTTGTCGGAATTAATTTTTCTTTTAAAGCCCCTAACGAGCTATTTATTCCTTAATGACCATTGTGGTAATTACGCTGCGACACGTACCAATGTGGTTTTAGTAGTTACGGTGCGGTTTTGTAGTTCATTTGAACTACATTTGGGCTTTGATTTCCGATTTACGGGAGACTGGGGATGGTACAAGTATGGTACCTAGTCGCAGTTTTTAAATCTTTGATGTCGTAACATTTTAACAAAATTATTATAAATATTCATACATGAGTACACTGAAAAAAATGCTAAGTTTGATTTATCAGATCTTTCGTAATTTTAACCGGAAATTAAGGTTGATTGGGTCCTATCACAAATATTTTTTTGATTTTACCAAACTTTTTATGTTGGCATTTTACTAAATTAATTTGGTTGATTACACCAGTTTTTTGTAAATTTCACCAGTTGTTTGGTATAATGTACAATGTTCTTTGTTGATTTAACCAGAAATCTGGTATCGATTTCAACCTTTTTAGTTTTGTAAATTTGATAGCAAGAATTTGTTAGATATATCAAAGTTTCCTCGTAATATAGCCAACCTAAGTCACTTTGGTAAATATTTTTTTCAGTGTATGCTCGCGTTCCGTCCAGTAATGTACAAGTTGCAGAACATTCTCAAAATTGCGAGAATATACTTAGAAATTTCCGAGAATTTTCTTGAGAATTCAAGAATAAGTTCTCATTGAGAATGTTTCCATGTGAACTTACAAAAAAAGTGTATTTCACAATTGAGTAAACGAGGTATAAAATATACATTAGAAGGCATGTAGGTATATTCAACGGTTTTGTCATGATTAGATTGCTTGTAAAATTTCAATTGCCGATAACATTTTCTATAGAAGTTTCGCAACTTATGAAACTTCTCGTCTGTACATTGCTAGTTCCGTCGCAGAATCATTATAAATACTTTTTTAGAACATTAGTTCAACATAATTAGTGCAATTGATGAAATAACTATTCAATGAACTTTGGAGTCATGTCCATATTATTGCGAACAATGACGCACATTTGTCCGATCTCTGACCATAATATCGTACCCTTGGTAAAACAACGCCACATCTGCAAAAAGTCAAATGTCCAGAGAGGTTTAAAGATTGCGTAAGTGCATTTTGAGGATAACTTTTTCAATTTTGAAGGAAACTTTATGAAATTTTGCATATGTAATTTGGTTAACAAAACTAACTGAATGCCTTATATTGCATCTTATTTAATACATTACTTTTGAAAATTGTATAACGCATGTGTACATATGGCATTGTTTTACCACGTACTAGGTGACTTATGTGGTCATCCGTCGTTATTTGATGAAAGAGTATGTATCGCAAGTGCACATGTAGCATTGTTTTACAAAGCATCCTATGACGCATGTAACAATAGGTCGTTTTTCTATTGAAAATCATCAAATTGCCCCTAGCAAAAGGATATTATTTACAAGAAATAGGCCATTCTTAAAGTAAATAACTCAATCGCGTGTAGCAAAACCCGCCGGGGGTCAAAAATATATTCATAAATGAGGGTTCGATACGAAATAAAAGAATAAAAAAGTGTATTTTTAAACAACATTATCATTTTAATAAGAATATTAATAAACAAAAATAAAATTCACTAGTAATCTAAAATAATAACCAAAAGTAATATAGAATACCTCGAATTCTAGTCACATTTCTTCAAATTAAACAATAAAAAATAAAGAGCCCTAATTCATATGTCACGTCTCTAAAAGTATAAAACTTTCTACATTACATGGAATAAAAGTGTAGTAATAGATTATATCGCGTATATTAATTAATTTAATTACATCCCGACGTTTCGAACACTTTACAGGGTTCGTGGTTTACGGATGAGTGACAGTGAAGGAAATTGTATGCATCTACCTCCATGAAAATAAGACCATAATTAAAAAACTGCCCACATACAATATATACTACTCGTAGACCACAAACAGTCGGTAAACTTTAGGGGTGGTTGTATATAAGTACTAAACTGGCAAGTTTAATTTTTGCTAGTAATTCATGATATGTATTTTTAAAATAAAGACAACAAATAAATTATCTACGCCGGTTCTAGTCCCACAACTCGGACCTGAGAAGAAATCTTTTCCTTTGTATTGTCAGGAAAGTATCCCAATTTTGGAGCCAGCAAGAAACTCAGTGGGACGCTGGGACCTATTTTTTTTTTCAAAAAATATTAAAATCAACATGCATCGGACCAAAATATACAATTTTAAATAACATTAAATTGCAAATTAATTTGGAAAATAATACTGCCTGTACTAAAAAGCCTAACGTCAAACTCATCAGCCTCACAATCGATCAGTAGGTATGTTCCTTTATCAGATGAACTACCGAATCCCAAGCTGGTGGTAGAGAATAGCTTTTTTCTATCCTATTCAAGTTTGGATATTACATTATCTCAATGGGCTCGCGCAGCATTCTGGGAACGTTTATCTTCTCCTTAGTGAAAACCAGAGGCTTGTCAAACTTTATAGAATTATTTGCTCTATCTATGGCCATGTTCCCAGACTACAGACTGCGGTAGAGGGTGCTCGATATCGGCAGAGCACCTTCAATCCTAAAGCTTCGCTTCGTGTGCCCAACATATTAAAGGCCACATTCACAGTCCAACTTATACATTCCTGTATGCTTAGCACATGATTGGTATGTCAGTATGACGCCGCGAGATAGATTTTCCATCTTTACTAACTATATGAATAAAAAAGGGATGGATAGTAGACTAGAGATAGATCTCGCGGCACATATTGTCGCACTCATCCTGTTCTAAGCCTACTGCACTCTTTAAAAGGGTGTTACATTTTACAGGCCTCACAAACTGTGTTATCTTCTTCATCAGATTGAATAGTACATTACCACAAAATTCGAGAAGTAAGGTCTTGCAGGCCGAATAGATATATTAAGGCTGCAAGCCTTTTCCGGCTGAAGCTTGTATAGTGATTTTCTTAAACTTGTAATGAAATAAAAAAAGAAATGTTACTAGTCAGTTTCATTCAAGTCTGTCATACTTCGACGTTTAAAAATAAAAGAAAGGTGCTTCGCCGGCTGAAGCCTGACATTTTGTATGAAATCCCTTTAAATCATTGTTCGCTGGTAGTACCCAAAACTACGTTCTTCCTTGATTGATTTGAGGTACGTCATGTAAAAATTTAATTGCAAGTGTAAGAAAATAAGTTTCAATAGAAGTACGTTTCGTGATTCGGCCGATCCTATAACCCCTCCAACAAGAGGCAGAATGTTGAAGAGTTCAGGTTTTGGTCAGAATGTATAACGCTTTGTGTCTCCATCTTTGGTAGTATACTGCGGTAGTAAGCCTTTTCGTTGATTTTAGAGACAATAATTTCGACCCTTTAAGTAACTGTCTTGTTTCTCCTCTCAGGACCATCGGTTGGTCTATATCCGATTCATGGCTCTCATTTAAAATAGCATGAACAGATAATTCATCATTTTCACCACCTAGGGAAGGCATTGTAGTATCATTTTTATGACCTCTGGACGACATTGAAGTAACAGATGTAGCTGGAGACATGTCTCATAGCGAAGTTAAACATTTGATGAGCTTGAGCAAATGTCCTCGCAATGTTTCTGGTGCATTTTTGTTTTAGGTATGCTATCTGTATTGAAGGCAAAACGTTTCCGAGAAAGAGGTGTGTGAAACAACTCCTTTGTTGATGATGTTTTGCACATCTGCAAAGCTAAATTGCTCAGGGTATGGCATCGAAGTATTTCTTCATCAGATGGCATGCGCGAAAACTCCGCAACAGCTTATGAAATTTAAAGTAACACGTATAAACTCAATGTACTTGTATTTTTAAGGAAAAAGTTTGCAGTGTGTAAAAAAATAAAAGTTAGAGTAATTAGGTTTAAAATGTGTTAATACAATTACGTAGGTATACTATACAAGTAAAACGTAAAAAAACTTTAACGTTTATACAGTTAATATGTATTTTCTAGCATTTAAAGTTTTTAAAAACGACGCAAGTTAGACTATGACCTAATAAAATGACGTAAGTGCACGTACATCACTAACAATTCCGTCATATAATGCAGCATCTTGACAAGCGACTATGAAGATTTTGTAGAATACAAACGCAAGTGAACATACGATCACCCTTTAAAAAATCTTGAATTTACGTAAAACTCATAGCATAACATACCATAGTATATATTAAATTAGTTTTAAATAAATTTTAATTTACATATCATTATCCGGAGAAAAATATCGTATGTGAATATGCGACGGGTCATTTTATGGCAATATTTAGCACCCAAACAGCAGTAAGTGCACATACGTTTGTTTTGCACAAACATATCTAAATAGCATTTAAAATAACTCACCATTGGAGATATCATTTCCCGTTTCCATTTTTGTTAATTTTGATTCAACATACGACACATAATAAATGTCCGAGAAAAATGACGTATCTGATGTTACGACTGCGCGCGCGCCACCGTTAGCGACGTAAAACAACGAAGCATGTGCACAAGTAGCATTATTTTAGGACCACAAATCACTTACGTCGTTTTCCGTGTAAATTATCTCTGAAACTAATTAACTTAGAATAAAAATTGTTTTAGTATTGGCTACGTGCACGACAGTGGCGCCGCCTAGCGATGGCAACTTTTAGGGAGACTGTCTAATAATGACTTCTAAACAAAGTTAATGTTTATTGTAATTATAAATGAAACCAAAAATTGAAATAGTATTGTTGATGTTATTTAAATCTAATTTATTCAATAGTTTAACTGTAAAATGGATATCGTAATAAAAACCGGGTTTGAAAGCATTACGCACAATATTAGTTTCCAACCACAAACCGTGATAAAAGGCAATAAATTAGTATCAGCCCAGCATGTAAGAGATGTTGAAGAACTGCGACATAACGGCAAGAGTTACTTAATACGAGCCCTTGTAATTCGTCAGACATCTGTGACGCTAAAACCCTACAAAACCAGTTTAAACGTAAGTAATTTTATGTGATGTCAGAACGGTATTTCGTGAAAATTATTTGTCATTTATCACTTGTTCTTATCCCGCTTATTATATTTTACAATTTTATTACAATACTGTAATAGATGTCATATACTTGAGAAAAATGACCTAGGCATCTAGTGTCCAACTCTTTAATCTCATAAAATATAGGCAGGGATTATATTATATTTAATAAAGAAGACTGATTAAAATTTAACAAAGCCTGTAATTACTTAAGAAAATATTTACATTGAAGAAACTCTTTAATACTGTAATTGATGTCATATACTTGAGAAAAATGACCAAGGCATCTAGTGTCCAACTCTTTAATCTTATAAAAGATAGGCAGGGATTATTTTATATTTAATAAAGAAGACTGATTACAATTTTAGAAAGTCTGTTTTATTTACCAATAATAACAATTACATAGTTTTATTAGAGAATATGGGAGGTTGTAAATTAACTAAAACACAGCACATGTGTACTATGCTATTTCCGCCGTTATTATTACACCCAACAACGCAACAACAGTTATGACCCATTTTTTTGCTTCGTTTTATACTGAAATGCTTCAATTTGACAGCGACTTATCCCGATTAAGTTCCAATTCTTGCCACGTCGTGCGCTGCGATCGTTTCCTTTACTCCCACCACCCGCTTCGCACATAGCCAATAATGTAAAACGCATATTTTAAAGGCTATTTCCGTAATAAAAACACTTTTGACGGATGATCACATGTTGCGTTATTTGACTAAGGGTGCGATATATATAATTAGTATGATTAACTTTCGTAACACTATTTAAGGCTTTATACGTTATACGTACGATATTTATACGTTAAACAATCTCTACAACATACACAGCAAAATAATTTTCAGAATAGGCCTCCACACTCATAGGCACTACATTACGAAATAATAAACGAACTGCATCTAATGCAACTCGAGCCTCTAAAATTGCATTCACCTGCATTGCGCCGTTATTGTATCGGGCCAAATAGAGTTCGACCGGTATCCATTACTATGGAGTCTGCACTGCGGTCGATCTCTCAATTAATGTCAAATTGCAAGTCTATTAATACGTGCTTTATCATTTATGCTATAATAAATTACTATAATATTATGTCCTGGGACGTTACCTAAGGCACGACATGCCCGAAATAGTACATTACTATAGAGCTCGAGAAACGAAAGGTTACAGGCCAAGTAGATATATCTGGCGGAAGAAACTGAGGCCAGATACAGATACGCGGCCTGTAACCTTGTTTCTCGCCGAGATTTGTATAGTGCTTTTCTCAAACTTGAAATAAAAAAGTGTGTAAGTGACTTTCACAGTACACAAACAAATAAGTCAAAGAACTAAACGAATCTACAAAATAAAAAAAAACATCTTAGGTAAATTTTTTTAAAACTTTTTGAGATAATCTCTTTTACCCGGTGACATTAACATCAGTTCTTTTGTTTACGGTGAAATGCCAAGATGTTCTGTCACTTTACAAGTTACCTCCGGTATTTTACTTTTTTAAGCAGGTTCCTTCCGGTACTTTGCAGTCTTAGTACTGCAAAGTAGTTATCAAATGCCTTTACATATCAAGTTCAATCATCGAACCAGCGAGATGATACTTCCTGGTTTAATTTGACGTACCTACGCAATGCCAGCATTTTTTCACTACAAGTTAGAAAAAATATATTTCCAAATAAGCTGATGGATTATTTAATAACAGAAACATTCAACTCAACACGAGTTATTTGATCAAATCAATCAATATAGGATTGTACCTATAATTAAACAAAAAATAAATATGTAACTATATCAAATAAAACTATGAAAACGGATAAACTCGCGTATATTAACTAATTTTAACTTCATTACGACGTTTCGAACACTTTACAGGGTTCGTGGTCTGCGGATGACATGTGTGTTTATTTCATGTGTAATCCTCGCGGTAACTGAAGATAATATTATATTATATCAAATTTATTTTGTTGAACGCACTTGGTCTTGATCACTCACTTCTAGGCTAGGAATAATAGGAACATTGGAACCATAAATCACTCAGGAACTATGTCATAGTAACGCTACAAATCAAATTGAAAGAAATCTCTCACTACTTATCATTTTGACATAGTTGTAGAGTCACCCAAGGTTCCAATTGGTTAAGTGTTTTTTATTAGTTTGGAATCAGTCAGAGTTCAAATTGTATCTGGACATTTCTCCGAGCTTTTCAACCGCCGTGATTTATGTGGCAACATTATTACTCGATTTCCGTGGGTATCTCATATTTTTTTGGATATCTTGGTAGGTGTCAACTACGTCTACCAATATATCCAAAAGTTCTTGCATCTCTCACGGGGTTCGTGTGATAATGATAAGACTGCCACCGAAGTCACGGCGGTTGAAACGCTCGGAGAAATACCCATCTAGATCCAAAATTTGACCAATTACTCAGCGTCGGATATTGTGTTTTGTACCGATGCAGTTGGTCCATCGGTATCCATTATTTCGACTCCTGCATTGCGGTCGATCTCTCAATTAGCGTCACTTTATTCACAGCAAAGCTGCATCATCATTTTTAGCCGATAGATGCCCCAGTGGGCATCTATCGGCTAAAAATGGAGTGATTTTTTGTTTTGGCTGCAGCCATATCGAGAACTCCAAAATCCGCAAATTTCGGGGATTTTTCTCTTTCACAATAATGACACCTTCGTTGGAGTTATAGAGACAAATCCCCGAATTTTACGAACTTTTGTGTGTCGCGGTAACAGGCCTGGATATTATTAGCATGTCCCTTATTTTAAATTTTTAGAAATTAATAACGCATACCCCCTAAATATGCTAATTTTATCACCTGGAATTCCCATATAAATTATTATAGAAAATCTACAGTGCTCTGTATTTAATCTTTGATAATAATGACATCAATACTAAACAATATTTCAATTAATTAATCCTATTAACTACACATAAATAGTAAATTACGACATAAGCGCGAAAAACGTGAAACGAGTGGCGATGTTTTAAATCGACACGAGTTACGAATTTCCTTTTTGCGCGTGTCTCGCACGACGTTTTTTAGTAGGTACAGATGGCCTTCCGAAGTTTTGGATAAGACGTAAAATGACACACTTCTCGCACTAGCGCCTAAACAAGGCACCATCTGTACTAAAATAGTACATTTTCTAACTATTAGTGCGGGAAACTTTTTTTCGGCGAGGGTGAAATTTGGAGCCCGAGTGAAACGAGCCGAAAACAAGTTTCCCCCTCGCCTCGCCTCTTCATGTCGTGGTATTTCTTTGATGAAAGCTAAGGATCTAACTAAGATGCAATTATGTTGGAATTGCATATTCTGTACAAAGGTTCGATACACAATGCAACTGGTTTCTGCTTTCCATTGTATATTCATACGCGGACTCAAAGCAAGTAGCTTTGACATTTTCAAAATAATTATATTCACATTTTGATGTCGTCCCTATACTTTATTCAATCTCGGATCTATACCAATCGTCAGTAGAATTCTAAAAAATGTAAACAAATATGGCTGACTTTCCATAGCATTTGTCTTAGGTCATTTAGACCAAACGAGCATTCGCTCATATTCTATCCCCCACTCTACGAAATCAACGAATTTCGACGAATCACGTTTTGTGTAACGCCAATCCGCTTGCCCAGCGTGGCGATTATGAGCATTTACCTCCTAATGCGTCTACACGCATAGTTAATAGGAAAGGCCTACGTCCAGCAGTGGACTATCATGGGCTGATGATGATGACTAATAAATAACAATAATGTAAGCTAAAAATGTACGTGAGCTCATGGTTTAAGGTTTTAAGTTGGTAAAACAACCAAGATTGTGTTTTAAAAGTGAATTATTATGAAATAAGCAAGTTTTTAGGTTTGTACATTTTATAAATATTAGATGTCATTATACCAATATTTGTAAATTTTTTTAGATTCTACTGAATGAATAGTATACATCAATTAATTCATGGAAACGCCACCATTCTTTTACTCTTACAAAGTAGGTAATACTAAGGAGAATCCCTCTTACTTATAAAAGCAAGCCAATAAGTATTATTTGTCCTTTTTGGTCTTATAAAAATATTGATAAGACTGAAAGAGACAAACAATACTTAGGCTTGCTAAATTAGGAGACGTTTATGAATAAGGGGGTATAAATGTGTATCCTTTTATTATCAAACCGCGTTTAGAATGGGATTCGAAAGTATTGTTGACACAACAGTGTATAAGTCAATCTAGGATATATTCATAGTTACATTCATAAATTCATTGTTTAAAAACAATGCATTTTATTCGTTTTATCGTGTTTCTTAGTAACATTGACTATTTAAGGGCTAAACAACCGATATCCAAATGAGAATAACGAATATTTATTTTTCGAAAAGTGCAGGTTCGATTCCTGGGCCGAGTACACGTATATTTGGAAGTGTTTGAATGCAGTTTTTCTTTTTAATAAAATCGATCTCATTTATTTCTTTATTGTTTATTTTATTGAAACAAAAGTTTACACGACATTACAGTTTACACCAATGCGTCATGAAACTAAAATTAAAAGAGATACAAATAAAGATACACAGATAAAGGTACATAGGTATAAAAGAAAAAAAAAACATTAAGTAGATTTAGACAAGACTCATGGTTCCAAACAAGAATTCGCTATCTGTTATGGTTTCCAAAACTGCCATACTGACCCATTTGGATTGATCACCATATATATTAATTGATATTATGTTTTACGTATGTAAGTGAGAGTGTTTTAGTAAAATCGTCCCACTTTGTCGCTTATCAAGAAGATGGAATTGGCTTGTTACTTTACACGAATTAAATGTCTAAGCGGCCTTAAGGCCAGCGTCAAAGTGAGACGTTTTATTAAACTACTCTTAGATCAACTATCCTATTCAGAGTTACGGACACTGTCCGTCGGACAGTCAATAAAAATATTGCTCAGATAAACCCAAAGGCGTAATAAAAAATTGCAAAATGTTCCCGTTTTACTGGAATAAAATTATGAAAATCAGCGCAAAACAAAAGCATAATAATTGAATGAAATCGCTTTAAATCATTATTAATCAAATTATGCATTCAGCGAATATTTCCTGTCAATGGCACAAGTTTCAGGGGAGACAGATTTTTAAATTTGATACTGTTTCGATTCATGTACATTTTTTACCCGACTAAAAAAAAGGAGGTTCTCAATTCGACTGAACTGCTATAACCCAAAGATCGTCCTGTTGGCACCAAGTTGGGGTCTGACGATAGGATCTTGGAGAACACTGTTAAAGTCGTTTTTTTTTTTGGTTAGCCTGAATTATCTGCGTACACGTCGCATGACATGACCATTGTAATGGATCGATCAAATTAAACGATTATTAAACGAAACGCTATTATAGTTTTCAGAAGATTAAAATGTTACACGTTCATTCAAGTAATATATTAAGCAATAATGGCAGATCAGTTCGTACAAAGTATCATAGCAACTAGACTAGAATAGAATAGAATAAAATTCAAATAAAACAAGCCAGTAACATGCGTCACAGCCATGATATGAATTACATTTTCTTTTATTTTAATTTGAACTCACAGTTTAATAACTACCACACGTCAAAATTCCTTAATTTTGTTTGTCAGTCACTCGCGACCCAACCCAAATCATCTCAAGCTAATTTGGCTTACTCTTTACCTGATACCTATACCTAACAAAATAAGTAGGTACCTCTACAGTTGCAAATAGCTCAGTTAGTGGAAATCTAGTTCTTTTGACTGCACCTTGGAATTACATTTGTGATAAATAATTACACAGATAATACTCCCGCCGCGTCGGGATTCGAACCCGGAATCTCCAGCTTCTTAGACAGAGTCACTACCGACTAGGCTACGGAGGTTGAAATACCTATTTGAAACGAGTAGATACTTGCATATATTTTACAATCAAATCAATATCTGGCAAAATGTTATGATCAAATTGAGATAAATTTGTAAAGTCCCAATGCAGCTTTAGGATTTAAATCGCCACAAATTAAATTTACCAATTAGTTACCGGCAGAAAATTCACAAAATCCAAACAATTAAACACAACAAAGACTTATTGTCTGAGCAAATTGAATACCACGTTTAATTTAATGCACATACTCATATTACATGCAATATAACTCATTCAGTCGTTCAGTCATTCACTCATTCATTGGGTAGTAGAACGTTATATCAAATATTTACCTGCAATTCAAATCGAGTTATTAATCTTTAATATCATCAAAAATAAAGTTGGACACAGGATAATTGACAAAATAACTAACTAAAACATCCTTAAAATAAGTACCTTTTTTTATGTGACGAAGTTAGACAACTGATCTCTTAGCCCACCTGATGGAAAGCGGGAACTGTACCCTGAGAATTTAGATGGATTGCCTCTATCTATGCCAGTAATTACACCGGCTATGTTACCCCCAAACCGAAACACAGCAGTGCAAACACTGCTATTTAGCGGCAGGTTAATAGGTAAGACGGTGGTAGCTATCCGGGCGGACCCTGCACGAGGTCCTACCACCAGCAAAATAAAATGTATTATTATTCAAGTGGTAATCTTTATCTCTGAGTAAAGTTAATAACATCAAATCTTGGGTTGACATAATCAAATAGAATAATAGCCAATCAAAACTTTGACTGACCAATCACAACTTTTTTAAATAGCGGGCTAGGTTTCTACAAGTGAATATTGAAATTCGAGAAGTGATATGATATTTGAAGTGCACTTGTCTTGTTAATGAAATATCAGGACCGTTACAGAAAGTCGATTTTCTATGGATTGCGCCTTCCATGTTTTCTTTGTTCGTAGATGGGTCATTTGTAGTAAATGTGTACCTTTTCATTTTTATATGCGATCATGGACTGTAATACACCTTTTTACTCGACATCGTGCATTATTTTCAGTAGTGAAACAAAAAAATAAGTCTCTAATGTCACGAAAATAAGTATGTCAATTGAGATTTCTCACTTCAGTTACTTCCATACTAAAGGTATGAAGAATTCTGTAAGAAATTTGAGAATTTTTAAATCAATTTCGTTACATTTCGTTTCATACATTTAGTATGGGAGTAACTAAACTGAGTAATCTCAATTTACATACTTATTTTCGTGACATTAGAGACATACTTTTTTGTTTCATAACTGAAAAGTACGCACGATGCCGAGTAAAATGGTGTATTACAGTCCATGATCGCATATAGAAAAAAATTTAAAGGTACACTTTTATTGCAAATGATTTAGATATGGGGCCTGTTGGCTAGGCTATTCTGCAATCGTATACGATAAGCGATAAGTTATAAATGTATGAGAATCACAGATTCGAACGAAAAGTTACGTGACCGTTTCCATACATTATTATGGTCACGTGACTTAGATTGGGAAATTATCACGAAACCTCACTACCTTTACGTCATAGTTGGTCAGGGATGTTCAGGCTTGCGGCTTTTTGTACTAGTAAAAAATACTCTTTGATATGAATTGATTCGATTCTCGATCAAAGCGTACGGAAAAGGTAGCGAAAAAGCATGTTTTCTGAAATTGGACGACAAACTGGAAAATGTTTTATAGCCTTTTCTCTTGGGAAATAAAAGTAAAAACATGGCGGTCCGTTTTGACGGATGTTTGTTTAAAAACATTTTCTATCTGAATGCCCCATCAGACTGACTGGTTAGGTTTGCTATTTGAGTTTGCTAAAGGCCCGGCCACGACATTGGTCTAAAAAAAAAGGCTCATGTTTTCATTTTTCTTAAGCAGTACGAAAAAACTTTTAAACGCAAATAAGTTAAGATCTCATCATCATCAACATCATAACGTCCTGACCGGTTTCGACGAAGTTGCTGGCTAGTGAGAGTATAGCGATCGTGTGCTCTCAAGTGGCTATGACATCAAGCCATCGCTCTGGGAGCTTTAAGGCCCGGCCACGACATTGGTCTAAGGCGACCAGTGGCGAGCGAATCTATGAGTTGGAGCTGGATGCTGATATGGGTACTCCCTCTCGAACGTATGGTTTCCCGCTAAGCCGGTGGCCTTAGACCAATATCGTGGCCGCGGTATGAGGCAGCACACTATTCAAATATGCAATAATAAAGATGATACTTAAACATTGTCTCCAGTCTCTTAATTTTGGTGGTTTCCGAGAAAAAAGAGCCGGCCATTTGCATGTCGGGCCATGCTCAGTGTAGGGCTTCGAAGCTGTTCAAAAACGCCTAGGCCGATTATGTTGAAAATACTTTTATTTTAGTATTCCTTAAGCCTTTCCCACTATTCATGATTTTTGGGACCTATTCAGCGATACTCCACAGACTCCACGCTATAGGATTACATAAAATAAAAAAAGAATCCCCGCTTTTCGAGTTGGGTGGTACCGAATTTTTCTTTTACGTTAATACTAATAAATATCAATAATTTATTAAAAATGTTTGACTACTCAAGATTTAAGGTTTGAAATTGGTAATAAAACCAAGACTGTGCCCTAAAAGTGAGTGTTTAACGAATAATACAAGTTTTTAGGTTTGTTTACATTTTTTTGGTTTTCTACTGACGAATGGTACGAAACATCAGAATACCGACAATCATCATCGGAATCCCCAACTCCTCCTGCGGGTGTCGTAAGAGTCGACTAAGGGATTAAAGTGTCACTGACCACTATTTGATAAAAGATTGATGATGGGCAGCAGCGTCATCATTGTGGACACATTACTGCGATCGCCAATCCGCTTGCCCAGCGAGGCGATTATGAGCATTTACCTCCTAATGCGTTTATACGCATAGTTAGGAGAGGCCTACGTCCAGCAGTGGACTATCATAGGCTGATGATGATGATGATCATCGGAATAGGTGAAACTACCTAAACAAAACCTTGTAATAATAATGACTAACTGTGTTTCCATTCTCGCCACGTTGAATTTCGAAGCGAAAATATCCCATTACCTCAGATTTAATTAAATTTTCGCTTCGCTAGAGGTCATTCCGCAATAGAATATTCAATAATACCACATGAATATTTAATCTTATAATATAACATGAAATTTTCAACTGATACGATATTTTAGCATGATTTGAAATGTAGATTTTGAAATATCCGTTTTATGTAATAGTTTGCTTACGCAAAACATCTGAGCTAAGTAGATATTTTTTACAATGTTTTTTACAATAATATGTTTTTTTGGTAGATACATGACATCTAATATTTAAATGAATTAATGATACTAGAGTTAAAATCACACATCAAAAAAAATTGGGGTGGTTCCACATCAAATTATATAATTAAACAATTATACTCACGTAGTCACAATGCACGGCATATTTTGGAGAGCCTAGGTCTCCATTCTCATATCTTGGCATGCATTATAATATTTATAATTATATTTTTTCCGCGAGAGTTTGTGATAAATAAAATAAATTTTAGTGAACGTATTGCGAAAACACAAATCAAATTATTTATTAACTAAATATTTTGATTTGTACTTTTAATTTTCAATAGATGGCAGCACCAGCTCTCTCTAGCTATTCTAGAAAACTGTAAAGTGTTCTAATAGGAGGTGCAAGCATGTATTGCTTGCCCTTAGAGAATGGTCAAAGGCGCCTAGCCTTGTAAGGGATTGCATATACCCGAGAAATTTGACCGGTGGTTGCTAAGACCGAGTGGCCGAGGGGACCAGGCATCAGCCGCGAAAGCTGAGTACGTGGGTTCGATCCCCACCTCGGACAGTAGGTGATCTTGGTCTTTTTTCTTTGGTATATGACATCTAATATTTATTAATTTTAGTGTTTAATATTTTTCAATAGTCTGAATCCAATTTTTTGACTGAGACAAATGGTAAAGCAAGTCGCTAAGTATTGTTTGTCACTTTTGATCTTATAGATAATATTGATGAGACCTAAAGGGACAAACAATAATTAAATGTTTGCTAAGTTGAGAGACGTTTTTGAATAAGGGCGTAAGATTGTGAAGGTTTTAGAAGTCAGGGACGTCATCATCAGGGATGACCTACGGTTCTGTAAGAAGATAAGGAGGCTAGAAGGAAGTAAATGCTGTAACGCAGCCAAGACATTGGCTGCAGCTCCAGCAACGGGAAATGGGTCACCCCATTGGTCACCCAATGGGTCAGGACATGAAATGTTTGACAACCCGAGCCGAGCGTCCACTGAAAAAAATTTTACCAAAGTGACTTAGGTTGGCTATATCACGAGGAAACGTTGATATATGTAACAAATCCTTGCTATCAAATTTACAAAACTAAAAAGGTTGAAGTCGATACCAGAGTTATTACCAAAAAACTGGTGTAATCAACCAAATGAATTTAGTACAATGCCAACATAAAAAGTTTGGTTAAAAAAAAATGTGATAGGACCGAATTCAACCTTATTTTCCGGTTAGAATTACGCTGATCTGATAGATTTGATAAATCCAACTTAGCATTTTTTTCAGTGTTCACATAACATAACAAGAAGGTGAATTTAGACCAAACCAGGGAATGGTAATTCTATCCCCACTTTACGAAATTCGTTCGTTACACAAAACGTCATCATCATCATCATCATACCAGCCGAAAGACGTTCATTGCTGAACATAGGCCTCCCCCAAAGATTTCCACAATGATCGGTCCTGCGTAACGTAATTCGTCGTAATTCGTTGATATTGTAGAATGGGGGATAGAATGAGCATTCGCTCGTTTGATCTAAAGCCACCTTAAGATTGTGAACTATCTGTGCCTGATTACAGTAAGTGATATAACACCTCAAATAAAAGAACTTCGTATGTTTTCAGTACCTATCACTAGGAAGCCATTGTTAACACAACAAACAAAGATCCAACACCATTGAGCATCGCCGGCGTCCGCGCTTCGACGTTTGCCACAAAGTAAACGGACAAAGTAAGCGAACAAAGTCAGTTGAACAAAGTCGGCTGAACAAAGTAAGCTGAACGTACACAATGGAGTACGACTGCGTACGAACATTTATTAACAAGCTGTTTAGTGGTTCAAGTTGAAGAATGAAGCGTTTTTTAAATGCAAATTACTGCCGAACTACAATATTATCATTAATAATAAAAAATAGGTTAACCCTTTCACAGCCGACATAAAATAACATTCGTTCGAATTCCAACTCTAGCTCGTTATCAATTGAGATCACAACTACGACAATAACGAGTCAGGTTCGTGATTGGCTGTGAAAGGTTTAAATATCTTCGCGAAATTTTAAATTTGGCTTTGTAATTGTCACGTAATTGATATTTTCTATTTGTTTCTAATATCTCTCTAATCTCTATCTCTCTCTAATATCTTATCTATCAGTAATAAAATCATGGCGCGTAGATACCTCTTACCATACGGACTTGTATATTATGTATGTTTTTTAGGGTTCCGTAGCCAAAATGGCAAAAACGGAAACCTTATAGATTCGTCATGCCCGTCTGTTCGTCTGTCACAGCCGATTTAATCGGAAACTATAAATGCTACAGTAACGAAAGTAAGGATATGTTTTGTATAAACCGCTACAGGATTATGATACTAAATTGTAAAAAAAACTATTGGGGTGGGGGCCCTCGATACATGTAACTGAGGGATAGAACATTTTTTTAAGTTGTATATAAGCGTGTGGGGTATTAATAGAAAGGTCTTTGAAAATGAAGGTTTATACATCTTATTTATATTTAAGCAAATCGTTTTCGAGATATCAGCTCTCAAATTCTGAAAAATGTGTCCCGCCCCCCTCTATTTTTTAAACTACGCGATATAAAATTCTAAAAAAATATATGTTACGCACATTAAGAAACTCTAACAACGATTTTTAGTTTGATTAAATTATCTCCTATAGTTTTTGAGGTAGGTTGATTTAACTGTATTTTTTATAATAAATTGATAATTGTACGGAACCCTTCGCGTGCGAGTCCGACTTGCACTTGGCCGGTTTTTTTAAGTATTAACACGTTGGACGCCACGCGGCTCACCGGTGAGCCTTCACGATATTTCCGTTGAGGCCATGGTGAAATTGAGTAATGGGCTATTTTCTCAAAAATTAGATTTTGGTCATTTTGGATGCAGAATATTATATTTAGCAAAATAGATTAGGAGATACTAGCTTAAACGTCATAAAAACTCGAGTTTCATTAAAAGGCTCACCGGTGAGCCGCGTGGCCTGAACGGAATGAATTGTGAAGTTCCTTCCGCGGGGGCCGCGGGGTCACGCCGCGGCTCACCCGCCCGCACACCCCGCATTTGCCTGCGCATTCGCAAGTCTCGCAACTATCAGTACGGCTGGTATCCGGGCATTTTCACATCTAGGGACACCCAATTAGCTTAACTCTCACAAAAAAGATCGTCGATGTCAGTTTTGTAACGACAATTAAGCTTTTTTCACTTCTAGGCTAGGGTTGTCACAAGGTCTACATACAACACTCACAACATCCAATGGCTTTAAAATGGATGTTTCACCACGCTTACATTTGTAAATCACGGGATTCCACGCGGACGAGATTCCTTGCCCCTCATTTTGATTAAAATTCCGATGTTTCTTAATTTCAATAGCTTCACATACTTTTCGGCTATGATGTATACGCTCGGTTGAGTGGACTTTCGGGTTATGGAGCTCAAGTGGTTAGGTCCAGACTCCAAAAAATGCTCGGCCACAGCAGACTTATTCGTTTGACGCTTTTTAACAGTCGTGATATGTTCCTTGACCCTTTCCGCTATGGTGCGTTTAGTTTCCCCAATATAGGAACTACCACAGCTACAATCGATCTTATAAACGCCCGGTGTGTGATAAGGTAAAACATCCTTAGGCGACCTTTGATTGCCTGCCACCTTTGATAACGGCATATAAACGGATGGTATGGAATACTTATTCGAAAGCCTACCTATTTTGTCCGTTACACCCCTGTCATAAGGCAAAAATGCTGGTCGCCTCACAACATCTGAATGTTTCTTCCTCGATATTCGTCTGGGTTGCCGTCTATTCATTATGTAGCCATTTCTCTTCAGAACCTCCTGAACGTGCGATAACTCAATTTCCAGAAATTCAGGGTCACAAAGGTCATGTGCTCTGTTCTTTAGAGAATTAACCACAGACTGAAGCTGCCGGTGAGACAGAGCGTTCAAATACCTGCCTGTGTGTGTGGGCTTCCTATAGACAGTGTGCGCCAAAGAACCATCATCTCGACCTATCACCTTCACGTCCAGAAAAGGCAAACTACGCTCCGATTCCAATTCATATGTGAATTATACTTTAGTATGAATGGAATTGAGATACTGGAGTAATTGCTCAACTTCATGCTTGCCACCTCTCATAACGCAGAAGACATCATCGTTATACCGCTTTCATAATTTCACTTCCATGGTTGCAGATCTATGCTGGCCTCAAAATGCTCCATCCAGTTATTTGCTAAAACCGGTGCCACAGGGCTACCCATAGCAACTCCGTCGACGTCGATCTGGAGATAATGCCCCCCTCGATCTAAAAAGTAGCTTCCTTCTAAACAATTCCGGAGCCAAACCATGACAGAATTCACTATCTATTATGATTTTGTACTTTTGTTACTTTTGATAAGAATTATAATTATATAATAAATACCTTTAAGTTTGCTATGCCAATTGTGATAAATTGTTTTACGAAAAGCTCAAGAATACAAGCTTTTTTAAACTTTAGTGCCATCTTGATAGCGAGTAAGTCGACGACGTTACCTATTTTTAAACTTAACTAAAAGTTGTATTATATGCTTAAAATTAGGTAAATAATAAATCTAAACATTAAAAACTAATTTAGTTTATTTTTTTACCAAACTCGATATTTAAAATCTTTATTTGCAAGTCTTCAACTGTATTTTACCTATGACGAGTTAGCCAACCCTAACTAAGTTCACAAAATGACGAAAAAATCATAAGTTCTTTACAGTACAAAAGAACCAAGGCAATTTGTATCTTCTCTAGGGCCACACGGCTCACCCTGCATACGTTTTTGGATGGAATAAGTGAACGGTGGCCTGTAAAACAGGTTTGAAATGAAGGCTCGCGATGGCTCACCGGTGACCCCCGTGGCCCCAATGGTTCAACATGGTTAGGCTCACCGGTGACCCCTGTGGCTCCAATGGAAAGACTACATTTTTGGCGTGGCGTTCAACGTGTTAACTGTATGTTATTTTAGTAAGATGTTCAATATTTCGATAGGCAATAAAATTGGATACAGATTTTTCAATTAGATTGTATTTTTCTTAATTACTCCCGTAACTCAAGCACCCATAGTGGTCTAGGGTTAGATTTGGTTAATAATCGCTTCGGCCGCTGACTTGTGGCCACGAGCGTGTCTCGGACAACCAGAACGATCATCTAGCTTTTCCTTCACTCTAACTCTTTCCGCTGGTGTCCTAAGAGTCGACTAAGGGATTTAAGTGTCACTGACCATTCTTTGATTTGTTTGATGATGGGCAGCAGCTGATCATGGACACATTACTACTGATGGGCATTTACCATTGCGTTTGTACGCATGGCTGATAGGAGAGGTCTACGCCTAGCAGTAGACTGAAATAGGCTAATGATGTGATGTGTGAAAAATCTCTTGCCATCGTTAATGTCGCTTTAAGGTCGCTCACTTTATCAACTCCACACTCACTCGACTCAAGTCTAATCATTGAAATTTAAACCCTGTGTCATATGTTCCAGGTTTAATTTCAAAAAATGATATTAAAGTAGTGTACGACGAGTGGCCTACGCATCGTACACTAAAGGTCAACCCCATCTCGTTTGTCACGCATCGACCACACGTTGTCCACGCAACGACTATGCGTTTGCGACTGACGTGTATCGAGCATCCATTTTCAT
This sequence comes from Thaumatotibia leucotreta, assembly GCA_025490895.1. Lineage (NCBI taxonomy): Eukaryota > Metazoa > Arthropoda > Insecta > Lepidoptera > Tortricidae > Thaumatotibia > Thaumatotibia leucotreta. The sequence continues at coordinate 62,792 of JALPQI010000366.1, forward strand.
TGCCCACTCGTTGATACCGTGATCATTGGGTGGATCAACTAGTTGACTACTCATCGTGAGTGTGAGTCGAGTTGCTGCCGCGTTGGCATGAAGTTGTTGGAGTGTACGTCCACCGGAAGACTGGCTTCTCGCTGAGGGTGCAGCAGCTGCGGTCGCGCCACTACGTGCACTTCAGCCCGTGGTGCGCGTGCCGCGGCCGCTTCAGGGCACTATCGCGAGTCCGGCCTTCTGGCCGAAGAGCGTCGTGTTTCGGCGGTTCCGGGGCAACCTGCCGAACCCTACGCCGGATCAGACGACGCAACGGAGCCACGCATTTGTGTCGCCTAAATTTAATTAATGTTTTTTTTTTCTTTATCCTATTTTGTATTTGTATTCTATTTTTTCAATTGTCATCATCATCAGCCTATGATAGCCCACTGCTAGGCGTAGGCCTCTCCTATTAACTATGCGTATAAATGCATTAGGAGGTAAATACCCATAATCGCCACGCTGGGCTAGCGGATTGGTGATCGCAGTAATGAATTCACTATGATGACGCTGCTGCCCATCATCAATCTTTTATCGAATAATGGTCAGTGACACTTCAATCCCTTAGTCGACTCTTACGACACCCACAGGAGGAGTTGGGGTGGTGACAAATGTATTCTTATTGCCGTCACCACACGGCAATTCAATTGTATAATTTTAGTTTCATGGCTCATTGGTGTTGTACTGTAATGTCATGCAAACTTGTGCGAAGACCTTAATCGCTTCAGCCGCTGACTTGCGGCGGCGAGCATGTCGCGAACAACTGCGGGGCTTCCGGCGCCGGCGGCGAACAAAACGATCATCTAGCTTTTGTCTCTCTCACATACTCGTGCATTAGTGCCAGGACTGCATTGTTAGTCGCCTGATTTGGACGTGGTGTCTAACGAATAGCGATTGCCATCAGATATTACCGGGTGAAATCTTTTACATGATACAAAATCATATGAAGGGTCCACGGAAAAAACATGTCCAGTGCTTAAAAAAAGCAGAGCAAATTCACACCTTATTATGTTAAAAGCAAGATGGTTTTTCCTTCTGGAATTTGAATTGACTAATAGACATTCATATTCTTCATATTTTTTAGATCTATTCATGATTACAGCTAACTTTTACTATGGGACCATCTTTGAAAAATTACCACAAAATCTACTTCTCCATACAAACCCGCTGTCGCTAGTTACAATCGTGTTATCATTAATATATATACAATTATGCACTCGACTGTAGTAGTTATATTTTTTTCTGCCGAATTACACGAGCCACTGAAAACCTTGAACGGGGTGATTTAGTAAGCTATACTGAACAACTTTTACTATGGGGCCAGCCACGAAATCGATAAAAAAAATTGTCTTTTTCATACATTTTGATAGATCGATCATGACATTTTGTATGAAAGAGCCAAATTTTTTTGAGATTTCTGGGTTAGCTCCATAGTAAAAGTTGTTCAGTAAAACCTACCATATCACCCCGTTCAAGGTTTTCAGTGGTGCGTGTAACAACCTGGAAACTTCATAATATTGTGACACGTATAAGCAAATATATCATATTTATGTGTATATGTATCATTGCTGTAGATTCTAGTTTGAGTATTATCAAACCGCGATTAGAATGGGATTCGAAAGGTACTGTTGACACAATAGTGTATACATCAATCTGGGATATATTTATAGTTATATTCATATAAAGGCTGTCCCAGAAGTAAAGAGACAAATTTCAAATTTCGAACTATTTGAAAATATTTTAATTTTTTTAAGAAAAATTACTGTCATGGCCACCGTATGCCTCAAATCTGTAAAATTTAGTGGGAAATATGATTGTGTTATTGAAACTATAATAATGAAAAGAGCTGATCCCGAAGTATTTGCTAAAGAGTTGTTCAGAATTATGAATGTTATGGAAAAACGGACACGATGTGTATTTTTTTTCCGAGGGAGTAGGAGAACTACTTTGTATCGAATTATAAAGCGTTTTGAAGAATGGCATGAACACATTTTCAAGAAGATTCCGGGAAAAAAATGTACTATTTCCGTAGCTATGAACATAAATAAAGTAAAAAAAGTGTATGAACGGAATCCTTCGATGTCTGTTAGAGCTGCTGCGGATAAATCGAAAATATCGAAGTCAAGTATAGCTCGTATTAAAACATGCGACCTAAAGCTTAAAGCATTTGCAAAACTGTCAGCTCCTAAGTACTTTAAGGACCAAGAAGTGCGAGCTAAAAGGATGCCGAAGAGCGTATGAAAAAACACTGAAATTTTTTTCATAATTGATGATGAGGCTTACGTGCCCGTGGACCCAACGGATATTCCTGGGAAGCAATACTAACATGCGACTCGACGGGACTCCGTAGATTATTCGCAAAAAATTGTAGCAAAGGTCAAATTTTTCAATAAATATCTCGTTTGACAAGTCATAGACCAAAATGGCAATACATCGTAACCATATATTTGCACAGGCTCTATGACCGCACGTATTTATTTGAGAGAATGTATGATAATGCGATAAATTTCGTTCATAGATAAGCATTAGCAGAGGGAAGAAATTATATTCCGGCTGAATATGGCGTCATGCCACTACGCCACGGAAATCACTCAACATCTAGAGGCTGCATGTATATATTTTATACAAAAACATAACAACGCCCCAAATGTTCCCCAACCTCCTGGTATTGAAGCTTATTGACCTTTATGTAAACGAAAACATAAAAAACGAACAGAAAAACCCAAATCGTTGACTGGATTTAAGCATAGATCGACTATATTGGCTAAAAGTGTGACAGCTAGGTCTCGAAAAGCTGTAATGAGACGAGTAGCAATCAACCTTAGAAAACTTGGCTACAGAGCCTTTGCACAAGCAAATTTCATATAAAGTAGCAAATAAAATGAAATTCTGAAGTTAACTAAATGTAAATAGTAGTGTTTTGTAAGACTTTTTTATTAAATATTTTCATTCGAATCTTGTCTCTTTACTTCTGGGACAGCCCATATTCCTAGTTTAAGTGCCGAGACTTACAGACAATAGATTAAATTAATCACTCACTACATCTATAAACAATTGTTTTCTAGGTAAATAAATATCTTGGACATCTTACACAAATCGACCTAGTCCCGCCACGGTAAGCTCAATGAAGGCTTGTGATGTGGGTACCAGGCGATGATATACATAATATATAATAGATAGATACATATAAATACTTAAATACATAGACAGCCATGACCAAGGAACAAATATTTGTGATAAATAAATACACAAATAATGCCCTCGCCGGGCTTCGAGCCCGGAACCTCCAGCTTCGAAGTGTCATTTGTTGTGTCAACAGTACTTTTCAATCCCTTTCTGATTCTGGTTTGATAATAAGTATAGAGGCGGTATAGCGTCCATAAGTCATGCCTGACAAAATTGAAGCAGCAAGGTGCATCCTAAATATTCACAAAGCAAAGCTTTATCACAACCAGGGCCAGACTAAATCTGACCCCATAAATATAATTAAAATAGTACATTACGACACAAGTGCGAAAAACATGAAAATCGAAACTAGTGGCGATGTTTTAAGACACGACCGATAGGGAGTTCGACACGAGTTACAAATTTACAAATACAAATACAAATAATTTCGTTTTTGTACGTGTCTCGTACGACATTTTTTGGTACAGAGGCCCTCCGATGTTTCAAATCTGACGTAAAATGATACATTTCTCGCACCATCTGTACTAAAACTTAAAATTATGGGACAACCTTACACAATTCTACTTAGTTCCACAGTCATCATCATATCAGCCGAAGGACGTCCATACCTGAACCCTTCCCCCAAAGATTGCCACACCGGTCTTGCTCCTCCCGCATCCAGCGGACTCCTGTGACCTTCACCAGGTCATCAGTTCACCTTGTGAGGGGCAACGCTGCGCCTTCCGGTACTTGTCAAAGTCAAACTATTATTAATAAGCATTTTCGAATAGTCTCACACAGTAACAAGAAAAAAAAATCTACTACCCGCTAACCACTGTCCTGAGAAGAACCAGTAAGAACAACCAAGAAGAACAAGTAAACTTGACTGCGAGAATCTTCTCCTACGGGCATCCGTTCTACGTGCAATGTGGCCCGTCCACAGCCACTTCAGTCTAGCGATTCGGAGATATCGGTTACTTTGGTTCTCCTAGCATAGCCCACTCCATTGCCATTTGGGTAACTTTGAGCCTTCTTATGAGGCCCATCGCCCATTAAATAAGCGACCACGTTTCAGTACCGTATGTAACTAAATGTAACTAAATGTAAACACTCACTCATCACTGGCAACATAGTATGTTGCCAGTGTATTACACTGATCAAAGACTTTTCTAGCACTGCGGAATTATTGAACGAAAACAGTTCCACAGTAAACTCAGTGAATAAAATATAAAAAAAAAATGATAATACCTATCTATCTATCTACTTGCCAAATCATGGCCACAGCTACAGCCGATACAGGTATTAAAATTTTATACACTCCTCACCCATAAGTAATAATACATATTTGTGAATAGGAAAGTTTGCACGTACTTTAGAATATTGAAGAGTGCAAGCATTTCTTCGCTGAGCTGAGCCATATATCAGACCGCTTTTCAATGAAATTTAAAGCTGTTCCAGCTTGTTTGAATATCGTAGCTAGTTTTAAAATAAAAGTAAAAATTTCTTTGTTGTACATAGACAGAATGAGTTTCACAAAAGTAGGTAGAGATTTAGCATAACTAAAAGATAATGCTGATAGCAGTTACAGAAGTTTCAGGGCAAGACCTGTATCGCGGAGACCAGTGTTATAGTTGTTGTGTCATGATGCCTTAGACTAAACTTTGATTAGGTAAACTTGAAATACTAACGCCCTGTTTCGCAATGCCCGGATAATATATAAATGTCCGATAAAAAATATCACTATTCTTTTCATCGAGGATATGACTAAAGAGGACATCCTAACATATAATACTGTATAACGTATAATTTATTTGACTATTGCGCGCTTTTGACGCATACATTCTCGATGCCTGAAAATAGAAAACCTAGCCTTTTCCGAAACATTTTGCGAAACATTTTTACAAAAAAGCTCTTTTACCGGGTCCATATATCTCCTAAATATTAATTTCATTAAAATTGAAAGCGAAATAAAATGTGAGCCACAAATGTGAGGGGAATTCTGAAATCTGCCCTCACTCGGTCTGCAAATTGGGTTTGCGTTAGGACGTCTATACTAGTGCACACTGCGGGCTAGCAGTAGGAAAATAGATAAAACTAAAAACGGAAGTAAAATATGTCTGTTATGAATGTTATGATGTACTGCGCCGAAGTTATCCAAATATGGATCGTTAAATGTCTTATACAATAATTAAACTAAACTTAATGCTTCAGTCAACCAGTGCCCTAAACCACAAAACTTTACAGGTGTAAAATTCTACAAAATTGTCTATTGGGAAAATTGTATGAGAATTTATATAAATGTGTAGAATTATACGCTTGTAATGTTTTGTGGAATAAGCCACAGTTGGAGCTCTAGACTATGTCGAAGTGATTTTATAAATGAAGCTGCAAAAAATCTCTCTTTACTTGTTATGGTTTTAGAGTGGTCTATGGTTCCAATCTTCCAATTTGCTAAAAAAAACAAAACTTACTGAGTCACATACTTATGAGTTCATACTAAAAGGTCGTGTCCAAAGCGACAGTTTTATAATGAGTTTTGGTTGTCAGGTCAGCCGACGATTACATAATTGACTTTTATAATAATATTGTAGTGTTATCATTTGACTAATAACAATCCTATAGGTTGTCTGGAAGAGATCGCTTTTTAGCGATAAGGCGCCTTTTGTGACCTCTTTTTTTGTATTTCTTTTGTTTTGTGAACTTTTGTTCTTTATTACGTGTGAGGTGTGCAATAAAGAGTTTTGTATTGTATTGTAATCCTAATTCCTCCTATCCATAATAATATTGTTACTCTTAGTAACCCTATATAAATGCGATTCAAGCTTTTAGTAATTCTTCTATAAGGACACGGGTCCTTGGCAAAGTTGTTCACCATCAATACTACAGTTTGGTACTAAGGAGTATTATAATTTTTAAAAGGCAATCGATTTTTTATGAAAATTTTCAGGAAGTTTTTTTTAAAACTTCCACGTTAGTTATTCCCGATATTCCAACCAAGTATACCTACTCAGTTACGTATCCTGTTTACATTGAAAACAAGAAAATAGATTTCATTTTCGAGACAGGAAATATTGAAACGACGCCGCTATCGCTTATCCCAGACAAATATAGAGTAAATAAATATTCAATTTTGCTCGAGGATATCGGAATTTCTCGGCAGAAACATAAGGGTTGCAAAATGTTTTAAATACGAGTGCGATTCTCAAAAACACTTGTACATTTGGATCACGTGTTCGAAGTTGATAAAAATTGATGATGCTGAGCAAGGTCGACCACGTTTGCCAAAATATGTTCCAATATGTTTGTATGAAGCTTTTCTTTTTTGTTACCAAAAATGTATCGACACGTTTCATTCAAGCATTTTGAGACATTATGGGAAATGTAGTGGACCTTGCTCAACACCATTGACTCTATCAGCTAGCCAATTTTTGCCTCCTTATGTGTCCATACGTATAGACTTATGGACACATTAGGAGGTAATCACATTAGGAGGCCTGTAATCGCCACGCTGGGCAAACGGGTTGGCGATTGCAGCGGTGGGTCTACTGACGCTGCGCTGCCGCCTACATCAATCTTCTATAAATTAATGGTCAGTGACACTTTAATTCTTTATTCGACTATTACGACACGCACGGAAAGGTAGTGACAAATGTATTCTTACCTGCCGTCACCACGCGGCTAACAACCTTGCACCAAAGTCAGCGGCGGAAATCGAACCTACACCTTAGAATATCAGCCTATTAGTGTGTGTTCTACAGAAGAAGATATTAAGCCATTTGGGATCCTATTACCTTCACAGGGAATTAAAACAATTTTTAAGACATCATACAATACAAGTTGAGAAATAAATTCTAGAAGCCTCTAGAATATTTGGCTATCTAGCAGTGTGTGCTGCAGAAGATCGAGTTAAGCCGTCCAATTATTTTAAAATCGGCCGAAAAGCGCAGAGGCCGCTACGCTAATGGAATATACCTCGACACCGGCGCCTCATCCCATATGACGGCACGATATACGATACGACATTCCAAAGACGTGATGACGACTTGTTTGAGACATAAGCAGAAGTATTTTCGCAAAAAGAAAGAAAAGATTTTAAGGCATGTCGATGTCAATTCGTTTTTCTTATACTACCACGATGGCAATGATACATTCGGCTCACCTAATGGTAAGTTATTACCGAAGCCTGCACCTCGTTGTAACTCAGTTTCATAAGACTGATTTATTTATTTTAAGGAAATAACTGGTTCATTTTGGATGAAATCATGATCACTATAGCAACTTAATATTGTAATTCTTAGTAAGAAGAACTCAGTGACTTTAGTTTGCAACTTTCTAATACTTATTTCAAGTAACTTTCGAAAGAATAAACTTCAAGGTTCACATACCTGCATTAAACGTAACTGTTATGACACGTTTGCAAAGGACGCTTGAGCAAATTGCCGATAAAAAGAAATCGTTGATAATAAAAGTCCTCCGTTGAAGGTGCTATTTTCGCGAAAATACGAAATTGCCATTGCGGTCAGTGCGGGTATTAACTTCGTTGTGGCGTCAAAAATGGCGGAATTAGTTTCTGCCGACATCAATAGAGGGCGTTAATTTCATATAGCTATCAGGTCGGCTGAATCAGCTGAGTTTAATGCAGTTATCGGCACTCTCTGGTCAGTATTTTATAGTAGTTTTAGGGGAAATGTTTTGTCATGAGAACGCTTAATTCGATTCAGTTACGATTAACAAGAAATAGTCATGAAAGGTATAAGATCGGATTAAGCAATTTCTCTGACCTGTAAGTGTAACTTTATGCTTTTGAGACAAGGTAAAATTTTGGGTACATAATTATATTCTCATACTATGAAATATGATGTAGGACTATATTAGGAGTCTGTCTGCGAGATCGTATTAGAAATGAGGCAGCAGAACCAAAGTAACTGATTTAGCTCTATTGCGTAGGGATATTGCGCGTAGAACCGATAGCCGTTGGCGCGGAAAGGTTTTCAAATGGCAGCTACGTACCGGAAGGCGCAGCGTGGGTAGGCCCACATAAGATGGACTGTTGACCTGGTGAAGGTCGCAGGAGTCCGCTAGATGCGGGGGGTGCAGGACCGATCATTAATTGTGGCAGTTAATCTTCTTTGTGCGGAAGTGGAAGTCTTTCGGCTGATATGATGATGATGATTATATGTCATACTCATAGAACCGATCTTTTGCCTTGTAGGTTGAGATTTCCATTCTAATAAAGTTACTCTTTGAACATACTGCGAAATACAAATCAAATTATTTATTAACTAAATATTTTGATTTGTACTTTTAATTTTTCTCCAGTAGTCACACTACTTAATACTATATAAATTATAAATATTAGATGTCATATACCAAAGAAAAACGACCAAGATCACCCATGTCCGAGGTGGGGATCGAACCCACGTACTCAGCTTTCGCGGCTGATGCTTGTACCCCTCGGCCACTCGGCCTTAGCAACCACCGGTCAAATTTCTCGGGTATATGCAATCCCTTACAAGGCTAGGCGCCTTTGACCATTCTCTGAGGGTAAGCAATACATGCCTGCACCTCCTATTTAGAATACTTTACAGTTTTCTAGAATAGCTAGAGAGAACTGGTGCTGCCATCTATTGAACATACTGCGAAATACAAATCAAATTATTTATTAACTAAATATTTTGATTTGTACTTTTAATTTTTCTCCAGTAGTCACACTACTTAATACTATATAAATTATAAATATTAGATGTCATATACCAAAGAAAAACGACCAAGATCACCCATGTCCGACTGTAAAGTATTCTAAATAGGAGGTGCAGGCATGTATTGCTTACCCTCAGAGAATGGTCAAAGGCGCCTAGCCTTGTAAGGGATTGCATATACCCGAGAAATTTGACCGGTGGTTGCTAAGACCGAGTGGCCGAGGGGTACAGGCATCAGCCGCGAAAGCTGAGTACGTGGGTTCGATCCCCACCTCGGACATGGGTGATCTTGGTCGTTTTTCTTTGGTATATGACATCTAATATTTATAATTTATATAGTATTAAGTAGTGTGACTACTGGAGAAAAAATAAAAGAACAAATCAAAATATTTAGTTAATAAATAATTTGATTTGTATTTCGCAGAATGTTCAATAGATGGCAGCACCAGTTCTTTTTTTTATATTTTTTTTTTTAATGTAATAAATATCTTGGGACATTTTACACAAATTGACCTAGTCCCACGGTAAGCTCAATTAAGGCTTGTAATGTGGGTACCAGGCGACGATATATTTAAAAGATAGATACGTATAGATACTTAAATACATAGACAGCCATGACCAAGGAACAAACATTTGTGATAAATAAATACACAAAGAATGCCCTCGCCGGGATTCGAACCCGGAACCTCCAGCTTCGTAGGCAGGGTCACTACCAACTAGGCTACGGAGGCTGACAAAGTTCTCTCTAGCTATTCTAGAAAACTGTAAAGTATTCTAAATAGGAGGTGCAGGCATGTATTTCTTACCCTCAGAGAATGGTCAAAGGCGCCTAGCCTTGTAAGGGATTGCATATACCCGAGAAATTTGACCGGTGGTTGCTAAGACCGAGTGGCCGAGGGGTACAGGCATCAGCCGCGAAAGCTGAGTACGTGGGTTCGATCCCCACCTCGGACATGGGTGATCTTGGTCGTTTTTCTTTGGTATATGACATCTAATATTTATAAAGTTACTCTTTGTTTTAATATCGTCAGTTGACAAGCAAAACTCACTAAGTAACAAATAGGTACCTACTTGAAATATAGCTCTTATCTCAGTTCTTATTTAATACTGACATAAGAGGTTGCTAAGAGTAGTGACAGTTTTTATAGTGATTTTGCTTGTCAGCCGACGATATGTGAAAAATTATAATGAATGTGAAAAGTGTTTCAAATGGCAAAATAGCAAAGTGTGGCGGGAAGAAGTTTGATGCAGACAGCTGAAGACTGAGTATGGTGGCGCAAATTGAGGAAGACCTATGTCCAGAGGCCCATTTCTCGAAAGCTTGTAACTTGTAATTCGAGCCTTCCTTATCTAATTAATAGTGTCAAAAACAGACTTCCACTTGTATTACAAGTTACAAGGTTTTGAGAAATCAGCAGTGGACCGTAGGCTGATGATGACCTACCTTATGAAAAGGAGTGATGCAATGGAATAAATATTCCCAGGACAGTATTTTCACCTACAAAACAATAAAGAGCTAGTGATTTTGAATAAAAATAACAAATGAGAACAAAAACTTACCAAGACTGAGAATTGTTGTGCAAATAAAGTAAATTATATCTCACAGGTAAGCGTGCTCCACCGCACCCTCACTGCATCATCACTTACCAGCAGGTACGATCATGGTCATACGTCTACAAATCTAAATTGTTTCTGTCTAAATAGTTGGCAGAAAAATAAAACAATACGTTCAATAGATGGCAGCAACCAGCTCTCTCTAGCTATTCTAGAAAACTGTAACGTATTTTAATAGGAGATGCATGTATTGCTTGCCCTTGGAGAATGGTCAAAGGCGCCTAGCCTTGTAAGGGATTGCATAGGTATATCCAAGAAAATTTACTGGTGTTTGCTAAGACCGAGTGGCCGAGGGGTACAGGCATCAGCCGCGAAAGCTGAGCACGTGGGTTCTATCCCGACCTCGGACGTTAGTGATCTTGGTCGTTTTTTCTTTGGTATATGACTCCAATATTTATAATTTATACAGTGTGTAAGTCTAATACGGGCGAACAATTAAACCAGGCATGGGATTCATTAGTGTAATCATAGATAACAAGGTTTTTTTAAAGTTACTCTTAATTATGACCCCACAGAATTTTTTTAAGATTATCGGAGCAGCAATGTAGGTACGAACATTTGTCATTGTTAATATGGCAGTTATGTCACCTGCTCTTGAAATTAGCTGTCAACGAGTATTTAACTTGCGTATGTTGCTCTACATTGCGCGCCGAATTATTTTGTATGGAAAAATTTGTTGCTCTAATTTTAAGTAAAAGTTATTTGAATGTACTTATTATGTCGTAAACTAACACCCATTAAGAGCTTCGCCCGTATTAGACTTACACCCTGTATAGTATTAAGTAGTGTGATTACTGGGGAAAAATAAAAAGATTTGTGTTTTCACAATACGTTCAGAAAGAGAAGAGTTGAACAAAAACGTTAAAATACCGGGAAATCGCTAGGAAGATTTTCACTCACACAAATTCGCTCCAAATCACATTTGCACAGATAATTCGCTCCAGAAAATGTATGTTCGTCTGTTACAAAACGTTAAGCCGAGCCTTGACTTTACATAATTACGTCCCTATTTCAAGACGCTCAAGAATTAACGGTATAAATAAATTATTCTAACGTACTGAGTCTAATTTAGGCGTAAGAAGGCACGCGTTAGTGATGTGAAAAAAATGAGTTGAACTCGGGGCTTATCTCAATCCTTGATTGAGGTAAGAACCTTCTTGGTGGACATAGTATTAAATCCAGCATATTTGTAAATAATACTATTTGGATAAAATACTGGCATTCACTGCCCGCTAAGCAAAGAACTTGCCACTGTAGCTATAGACGCGCGACTAAAGATTTGTTTACAAGCTAAAATTATGACGTCACACGTTACTTTATGCCAAATTTTGTTTTGTGTACTTTTATATGAGTCAGCCTAATAAACAATAATAAATAAATATCTTGGGATATTTTTACACAAATCGACCTGGTCCCACGGTAAGCTCAATTAAGGCTTATGATATGGGTACCATGCGACTATAATTATATATAATAGGTACTTAAATACATAGACAGCCATGACCAAGAAACAAATATTTGTGATAAATAAATTCATATCTGGAACCTTCAGTTTCGTAGGCAGGGTCACTACTAAATATTTAGGCTATAGAGGCTTCCCATCTGCTACTTCAGCCTCATAGGGGTAGCCTGTACCTCATACATCATCACTATCATCAGCCTATGATAGTCCACTGCAGGACGTAGGCCTGTCCTATTAACTATGCGTATGGACGCATTAGGAGGTAAATGCCCATAATCGCAAGCGGATTGGCTATCGCAGTAATGTGTCCACTATGATGACGCTGCTGCCCATCATCAATCTTTTATCAAATAATGATCAGTGACACTTCAGTCTCTTAGTCAACTCTTACGACACCCGCAAGAAGAGTTGGGGTGGTGACAAATGTATTCTTACTGCCGTCACCACAAGTCCTACCTCATTGAGGTAAGTAATTCCTGTAACATCCCTAAACCTGATTTTCAGTAGGTTCTGTACTAAATGTTAGTCAATTACGACTCGCATTCACTCTTGTTTGTCCTAAATAGCTTTTTGAGACGGCTCATGTTTTAGAAAATTAAGTTATTTAATTTATTTTTGCGCTACGCTTGCAATGTGAGGTAACAAAAACTAGAGGTGACATTTAAAAATAAAACTTAAATAAATTAAAATAAATAAACATGGGACATCTTACACACATCGACCTAGTCGCACGGTAAGCTCAATTAAGGCTTATTATGTAGGTACCAAGCGACGATATACACAATAGATAGATACTTCAATACATAGACAACCATGACCAAGGAACAAATATTTGTGACAAATAAATACACAAATAATGCCCTCGCCGGGATTCAAACCCGTATGTAGGTATGAATTGAAAAGCGCTTCTGAAAAGACTAGCGCCCAGAAAAAAGAGAAATTATTAAAAAAATAACTAAATCTCAAACTTTTAAATTTAATTTATATATAATATTTTCTTAGGTTATGGCGACGATTACTCGTGTAATAAAACTATAAACGGATTACATCGTGTATTTGTAGCTGTAGTTAATTTACTTTAACTACAGCACGGCGTTCCGAAAACATTATAGGGTTCTTGGTCTGCGGGCGACTGACCACCCCATGATATCAGTCGTCAGCAGACCACGAACCATGTAAAGTGTTCGAAACGTCCTGATACAGGTAGGCAGACTGTCTTGGACCACGGATGTAACGTCATGCGCGAAACGTCAGGATATAATTAAACGCAAGTTTACGCGATTAAGACCCGTTTGTCTTTAAAATATGAGTGATAATCTTGAAAGTAAATCAATAAACAGTTAAAGTAAATGAATATGTGCGATATAATCCGTTAAAATAGTTTTATTTCATGAATTTATATACCTATTAGAAAATCGTTTCGTTCCCAGTTGAAATCCAACGTAGAATAATGTTGAACGCACTCAAGCTACGCTATAATTGGGCACTTGTGCTATATTCGCGGCCATCGTAGCGTGCCGAGCTGGCATGTAAGAAAACAGGAGCGTTATTTCCGTTTTATGTACTCGTTGCATAATCTGATGTTTGAGCACGGAGGAGGATATTTAATGAGTATTCGGGTTGGCAAGCGGATTGGCGATAGCAATATGATAATTGACTTGATTCAATATCACAGAAGTTTAAATCCTGCACCAACCCAAAGCTCTCTGTTTAGCCCAATGGTTTTCTGGTAGAGAATGCCTTAAAGCGTTAAGTTCGCCATTGGTACTCTTTTATATTGTGCAATAAAGTTTAAATAAATAAATAATTATGATCATTAGGGGTAGGAACTATGTATGCAAAACTTTAACAAAACTACAAAATGTGAACACTTTACCAAGAAAAATACGAATAAAATTAAAAAATCTGTATCCATTTTTATTCCCTATCTCGGAATCCTGAACTTACAACGTTTATGTTGTGTAGATATATTATGTATATTTTATAGGTGTATGTGCTCTATCATGTTCACTTGACAATGTGTGTTAAAGTTTTGCACCCATAGTTCCTACCCATCATGATGCTGCCGATCATTAATCAATAAATGATTTACTTTATTATAATTATCTTAGTCGACTCTTACTACACTCATGGGAAGAGTTGGGGCTGTGACATACCAATTTTTATTTCCGTCATCACACGGCCAAATAATGAAACGATTGAATAAATTTTCAAAAAACCAGCCAAGAGCATCAGTGTTAGGGTTCCGTAGTTATTCAAAAACTGTAAGCCCACTACGTATATTCATATTTTTTTAAATACTTATTATTTAAAATAATTTAGACCTACGGATCAAAAGTTAGAGGTAGGAGGAGACATTTTTTTATTCTGGAAGGAATCTCCCAAATTATGGAGTTTAGACAAAAATCTTTCTTTCTCAACGGTACCCCATACTACAGGATTAGGTACAGCAAAAAAAAACATCCCCACTTTACTACTTAGTAGGAGAGATACACGATAGTACATTTCGATACAAGTGCAAAAATTTTTTTTTTGACGAGGGTGAAAGTTGGAGCCTGAGTGAAACGAGGGCGACAATCACCCGAGTTAAAAAGAAGTTTTTACACGTATATCGAACGACTTTTTTCATAACAAGTTCCTTAAACAGCAAAATCTACTTTTCCTCACTCGTTAGGAAACAGATTTTTTTCCAATATTTTATTCTCCGTCAGCCTCCGTAGCCTAGTTGGTAGTGACCCTGCCTACGAAGCTGGAGGTTCCGGGTTCGAATCCCGGCGAGGGCATTATTTGTGTATTTATTTATCACAAATATTTGTTCCTTGGTCATGGTTGTCTATGTATTTAAGTATCTATATGTATCTATCTATTATATATATCGTCGCCTGGTACCCACATCACAAGCCTTAATTGAGCTTACCGTGGGACTAGGTTGATTTGTGTAAGATGTCCCAAGATATTTATATTTATATTTATTCTACCAATTTGTCGGCGCGATTAATAAGTCTGCAGGAAACTTAGCTATGCTGCGGACAGACGGACATGACGAAACTATTTATAAGTGTTCCTACGTTGCTACGGAACCCTAAAAATATGGGTTACAAAGGTCACAGAAAAACATCCCTTAGTTACAAGTAATTTTAACGGTACCTTTTACAACTCCGAAAGGCTTTCCGGGTCCCTGACAGACAGGCGTCTCGATGTCTCTCGAGAGACGTTGTTCAGCATTTTCGGGTATTATCACCATTTGTAGAAGAGGTACTTACTGTAGGACAAATCTATGATGGTCTCCTCCTTACAGGGATGCCAATTTTGGGGTTTTAGCCCTAAATTTAGGGGGTGAATGAGGGGTTTTTTTGTCCATAAAAAAAGAATAAAAAATTAATATCTTGGGACATCTTACACAAATCGACTTAGTCCCACAGTAAGCTCAATTAAGGCTTGTGATGTAGGTACGACGTACGTACGTGATGTAAAACGTACAGGGTGCGAGAAAATGGTCAATGTTGACAATTTTTTTTATATCAATCGACACTGTTTCTGTAAATGATCAAAAGCTTGTCTAGAAACAAAAAAACAATCGCGTTGAAAAGCCGCAAATCAAGAATTAAAATTCCTATACAAATTGCATGAATTTTTATTTTAATTTTTTTATGCCAATGGATCCCACATCTATCCAGTACCAATAGCTTCCTAGGGGTCAACTTACGACAGTGTACAAAACGTTTTGTATTTACTATGGGAAAAAATTTAAACTTGAAAATAAACTAAGAAAAGAAAGTTCTGCGCTAACAAACATTAAAAAAACATACAGTCCTACTCCTCTTTTTTAAATCGGTAAAAAAATAAGGAGTTACATTCATCTAATCGTTATGCGATGGGAACACAAACCCAGTTGTTTCAGAGTTGAGAGTTGAGAAGTCGGACGTGTCGGATTTTATTATTAACAACGTGAAAAGTTTGCAAATTTAAGGTTGACGCTCGAATGTCAACCTTGCGCGTTTTTTTATACTGCACCCTTTGTAAAACAAGTAAGGTACCGTAATACCTACACATGATCAGTCTATCTCAGTCCACTGCTGCAAACGGTTCACTAATGTTTAACCAAAACAATGTTAGCAAATATTTATTTTACAACAAACGTTTCACCAATGTAGTAAGTGGCAAAAATGTTATTCCGCAAATGTATCATTTTACAAAAACTCAATTGACAAATAATCAGTAAGCAATTAATACATTAGAACAATGTATAAATTAATAAATAAATCAATTGTATATTTTACATGTCACCTAAACCTACGTTTAACATATTTGTACATTCACCGAATACCTATCTCGACCATTTTCGATTTTGGGGAAAAGTTTTCTGGGTTACAATAAAAAAAAATAACCTCGAAGACTAAGGCGGGAGCAAAGCTCAACCGTCGTCAAACCTAACCTATCCGAGTCGGATTTGCCCCGGAAGGTTTTGTTCGCTCGCTTCGCTCGCTCACTGCAGATTTTGGTCAATACTACTATGAATGTTATGTTAATTTTTGTTTAATTTGATGTCGAATATCTCGGCCATTTTTGATTTTGGGGAAAAATTTACTGGGTTGCAACAAAAAAACCCACTTTGCTATACTCCAACCCATTTTAGCAAACATTTTTAGGCAAATCGTAAATTTATTAGTTTACTTTGTTGTTAAATATTCTTTTGCCAAAAATACCTCTTATAAAATGATATTTTATTTGTTAATTATTTGGCTAAGATAATAAATTGTCAAAGATGTTTTTGTCGAAAAAAGGATTTGCCGAAACATAATTTTGCCAGTAGTTGGTTGCCAAGTGTAAATTTGTTAAACAATTTTTGGTCAAACGACAGGATACCGCTGCAAACAGGCCTCTCCTCTCCTATTAACTATGCGTATAGACGCATTAGCAGGTAAAAGCCTATAATCGCCACGCTGGGCAAGCGAATTGGCAATCAATCTTCTATCAAAGAATGGTCAGTGCCACTTCGTAGCATGCACGCTTTTATTTGTATAATTATTTTTCGTTTCTGTATTTTGTGATTTTTGGTGTATATTACGAATAAAGTTATTTCTATTTCTACTTCAATTCCTTAGTCGACTCTTACGACACCCGCGGGAAGACTTGAAATGAAATAAAATTTGTTCATGACAAGCACAGTGGACAGATACACAATTTACAAATAAGCACACAACAACAGCTTGCCACAAAAGGGTCACAACTCAGCATGTAGCTGGCTAAGCCAGTGTTGTTCTTCCGTTGTGACCCAGGTGTGTGACACTGGCCGTGGTCCGTTGGCCAACAAAAAATCGGTTGGGGTGGTGACATTTGTATTTCACTTCTCATGCTCAAAAAGTGCACCTTTGCATAGACGACATAAAATCGAATTTTATGGTCTAGAGCATAAACGTTTTTTTTTTCTAAGGCTAAGGTAATCGGTCCCAACAGCCAAACAGTTAAAACATTGCACAATTTTATTGAGCAATAAAATAGTATAGCTGACAAAACTATTATACATTATTTTATTTATATTAAGTACAATATTAGAATTATGTATCTTCTGTCATTAAATTTAGTAAATCACATTAAATAGATATCGATTATGGTTCAAATTGCTCCGAAATGTTTGACTTGGCAGAAAACCGAGCAACTGAAACTCTGATCATATTGAAAATTAAAAAAAAATATTTTAAAATGAGTTGGCGGGTATTGGTTAAATATTTTTCTTCTTTCGCTATATGAAAACTCCGTTGTGTAAATTGTCGTGAAAATGTGTTATACTTTCCTCGCAAACGAAATGAAAAGCAGAGTGTATAACATGGGCATAAATGTCAATTTTTATCCTCGTCTACTATTTTGGTCTTCGCTTCGCTCAGACCAAAAAATTACCTCGGTTGATGATGGGTCACTTTATGCCCTTGCTGTACAATCTACTATTACTGCCGTCAGTAAAAATACAAATACACGGTAAAAGTGAAGTGTGAGTGTGTGTTATGAAGTGTGCGATAACCTTAACTGCTAGAAAGTTTGACTTATTAGCAAAACATCGGTAATTGAGTTGCTTTGTGTTGCGAGTTATTTACATGCTCTTGTTTGTTATGTACATTTTTAATTGGATCGTGTTTTAAACGAAACAGCCATTTTGTGCTGATTTGTTTATATTGTGGAGTAACTGGAGAACGCAAAATATTTTGGCTATTGTTTTCATACTAACAATATGTATACTTAATTGAAGGCGTATATGTATTATTCATTGATGATTTTGATTAGCAGAGGATATAATACATGTGTCTTGATTTTTTCAGATCATATAAAATATTTCGTTATAGGGGGTTACCCTGGGACTAAGTCACTTTGCGTAAAAAATTGGCAAAATATTGAATTGATTATATTACAGGTGGCCCAACGGTATACACGTTTGTTTTTCAATCTTGAGTTTAATTCTTGACTAGTACCAATGACTTTTTTCATCCAATGTCTTTACCATTAGATCTTGGTGAAGGAAAACAACGTGAAGAAACCTACATACATCTGCGAAAAAATTCAAAGCAGTACATGAAAATTCCAATCCGCATTGGGCCAGCGTAGGGACTATAGAGCAAATCCTTTCGTTTATGTGATACCTGTGCCCAACAGTGGGAGATTATTTAGGATGAAATGTTATAATATATTCTATTATTTGGGTCGACTGAAAAAAAATTGTACATAGTTAGAGGCTTTTAGTTACTTGAGTTACTAAGTTAAATGTGTAACTTTTAATTCATATGTTTATTGAGCGATTAACAATCCGCGCCTACATTTTTTTTAATTTGACGCCTATTTCTACTGCCAAAGGTTGATGCACAGGGTACACACTATAATTAGAATAACAAACTTTCGTACAATTTTTTTGCAATCTAATCAGTTTTTTAACTAAGACAGCTACACAGAAAACGCGTAAACCCATAGACGTGACGTGACGAAAGATATTTGAAAGCTAGCCCTTGCCCGGGCGCGGGATTTATGCCCGGAACAGGCAATATCGGCCGCGCTAATGACGCGCTGCCCGGATATAGCACACAGAACACAAACAGTATGCAATCCTGAGACATCCGGCGTAGCTGTCTTCCAAAGAAACGCTCTTGAGTGTGCATAGTCAACCAATCAGAATTGGAACTCTAGCGGCGATGGCGTCAGACTAATCACACTTTTTTTTCTCAGTCAATAATAACCTTGCACACACAGTAAAATATACAGGGTGGTCCAAACCTTGACGTCAAAAAAATTTTTTTAGGTTCCTTACGTCATGGGCTATCAGAATATACCCCATGTATATTAGCCGAAATTTGGTAGTTTTCGAGTTATGAATTTTTAAAAATTTTTTTTTTGAGAAATTCTGGAATTAAGAAATTTATTGATAAAAAAAACTATTGGGTTTTTTAAATATTTTCTTTGTGTAAAAGTATTACTACAAATAAGGCATTTACTGACAAAAAAATTAGCGTCCTCACTTTGATACAAGTAGGATAAAAAAATACCAAATTCAAAATTTTACGCTAAAAACGCATCAAAATAGCATTAATGTACGTAAATAAAAAAATAAAACATATCCCAAGGAACTTTCGTATTCTAAAGACCGCTCTTGACCTTGAGCCGTTGTAAAAGCAAAAAAAAGTGATACTTAACGATGAAGATTTTTCGGAGTACTACTCGGTCAAATAAATTTAAAAAAGCTTAAAATTTTTAAGTAGTAAAAAATGACTTTAATAACTACACAAATTGAGTTTTCGTGGTATTTTCTGTCTTTGTTTATTGATAAGAACAACAAAACAGACTAAATTTTAATTTATTTTTAAATAAAAAATTTAGAAGTTTTTTTTTAAGTTTGTTTGACCGACTACTCCGAAAAATCCTCATCATTAAGTATCACTTTTTTTTTCTTTTACGAAGGTTTAAGGTCTAGGGCAGTCTTTAGGTTATCAAAAATCCTTGGGATATGTTTTATTTTTTTTATTTACGTACATAAATGCTATTTTGATGCGTTTTTAACGTAAAATTTTGAATTTGGTATTTTTTTATCCTACTTGTATCAAAGTGAGGACGCTAATTTTTTTGTCAGTAAATGCCTTATTTGTAGTAATACTTTTACACAAAGAAAATATTAAAAAAACCCAATAGTTTTTTTTTATCAATAAATATCTTCATTCCAGAATTTCTCAAAAACTTTTTTTTCAAAAATTCATAACTCGAAAACTACAAAAAATCGGCTAACATACATGGGGTATATTCTAATAGCCCATCACGTAAGGAACCTAAAAAAAATTTTTGACGTCAAGGTTTTGACCACCCTGTATATTATATAAGTCATACTGAGCAACGTATGGTATGAGACCAACCCCGAATTCGAAAAACAATGTCTTTCTCGTACAAATTGATTACGTGATCTTGACACTTTATATGGGTAGGTACGAGTACGTACGGTCGGCTCCGAAAATATGTTAACATACTTATGCCACGGACATAACGTTCTGATATGTGTACATATTTTTAGACATGACTGTACCAGTGTTTTTTTTTACTATTTCAGCGTTGGTCCAATACTAAAAGTTGTGCAAAACTAAGGTATGTGCGAGGTTATTAGCTTATTAGTGACTCGGTAAGCACCATGTATTTTAGTAATAAAGGTGAAGTTGGATAATTTCGAAAGTCACCATTATTTGTATCATAACAAGATTTTAAGAAATTCTGATGTTGAGAACTACCCGACTGCACCTCATCATCAGCCTATGATAGTTCACTGCCGGACGTAGACCTCTCCTAATAACTATGCGTATAGACGCATTAGGAGGTAAACGGTCAGTGACAATTCAATCCCTTAGTCGACTCTTACGACACCCGCAGGAGGAGTTGGGGTGGTGACAAAATGTATTCTAACTGCCGTCAACACACGGCCAAATCACCATTATTTGTATAATAACAAGATTTTAATAAATTATCCGAGGATTTCTGATATTCAGAACTACCCTTAATATATTCTTGCCTTACTGCTTGTTTCTGTGTGGTGTGTGGGAAACGCGCTCTTTTATCAGCGGAAGCGCCGGAACGCCATCACGCGTTCCCGCGCGGCGATGGCGTCATTACTGACTAATCACGCGTTTTTGGGGCCTTCCTATAACATATGTATGACTAGATAAAAAACAAAGGACTTGTGCGTAGCAGTTGTGAGCCGTGTGGTGACGGCAGTAAGAATACATTTGTTAAGACTCCAACTCCTCCTGCGGGTGTCGTAAGAGTCGACTAAGGGATTGAAGTGTCACTGACCACTATTTGATAAATATTGATGATGGGCAGCAGCGTCATCATAGTGGACATATTACTGCGATCGCCAATCCGCTTGCCCAGCGTGGCGATTATGGGCATTTACCTCCTAATGTGTCTATATATATACGCATAGTTAATAGGAGAGGCCTAAGTCCAGCAGTGGACTATCATAGGCTGATAATTTAAATGATGTATGTAAAGTGCGTAACAGGCATGATGAATGGCAAGTCAAATCAACATCTTTTGTCGAACTGTTAAAATGATCGCCACTTTGAAGTTTTATATGAAATACACAATAGTGACGTCACGTTTGTATACTTTCAAATGACTTACTCTTTTAAGTTTTTTACAATTTATGAATATAACTTCTGTATAAAAATTGCTTTTATCTACACTTTAGTCATTATTTCTTCGTGTATTAGGGAGTGCATAACGTGAAATAATGCACGGAATGTAAATGATTTTATGTTGCTATGTAATTGCTAATTGCATTCATCCCCGAAATGTATAACATCCAGCAATGTAAAAGTTGCAGAAAATTCTCAAAATTAAGTACCTTCTTAAAATGACTGGACACTGTAATGAACTTCAAAATTATAATAGTAAAAAAAACTAATAAATGTGGTTATTCGTATTCCTGACATAACACCCTTTCATTTAATACACTTATCATGGGGGTGGATTTCAAATAGACAGTCCGTCATCTTGGGGAGTCCGCCATATTGGATTTGTAATGGCGTTTCTTAGCTAGTCATGTATTGTCATCAAAACTCAGAGCGGGTGCAAAATTTCATCCTAATCGAAGACCGGAAAGAGAGTCAAATTAGGATTCCAAGATTTTCTTACTTTCATAGTTTTAGTTCGTTACAAGTGAATCTAATAAAAGAGTGTTAGTAAAAAAAACATGAAAGTTGCTATTCACGCATCATTTTCTTTCAGATTAGCGTTTATTATACAGTTACACGTAGAACAGATCATTTTAATTTTAATTTTAATCTTAAGCAAACATTTTTTCATCCGTGTCAATTGGCACACTTGTGATATTTGGCACAATTTTTTACAGCTTATGGAATATGAAACTGGACTCAAAAATATCCTAGATCTTAGTCTTTCATTCAAAATCATGAATTACCTAATCCACTCAAAGTAATCTCTTCCAGTACGCCGCTTACACATCATAGTTATCTTTGAAGATTCCACTCCAATAGACTCCATACTACTAATCTGCTATTGTTATAATTACGGTTTGACGATCGACTGATTCATTCACGCAAATTCTATGTTGACACAAATGCATAGCTCTCTAACAGGTGTAAAAAAAAATGAGAATAAAAATCGGGTTATTTTTGTAAGTATCACCCCTTACAACAAGACGTGACTCACAATCGCACCGGATATCCCACGCTTTAACGAGTCTCAGTTTGATGTAATGCTTTAGATAGAAAACGAACGGCTAATCTATAAGCAAAACCCGCCAAGAGAGAATGTCGGGCCATGCTCAATATACAATGCCGTCTTTACCATAAGGGCACAAGGGGCACGTGTCCAGGGCCCCCATCTTTAGGGGGGCCCCCGAAAGATCGACAACTTTCCTCAAATTTATTCTCACGTTTACTTTCCTTTGGAAAGGGGCCCCAAAATCCTTGGGTGCCCAGGGGCCTCCCCATAGTTAAAGACGGCCTTGTCAGTATAGGGTTCTGTAGTTATTCACAAACGGCTGGGCTGGTTATGTTTTAAAGAATTCTATAAGCCTTCATTCCTTATTTTTTTCATATTTTTCGGATCCATGGATCAAGAAGTAAAGGGGGCGGGGTACATTTTTTTTTCTGAAGTGGTTATCTCCGGAAATATTGACTTTAAAATAAAAACTTTTTGGATATCTTATTCTTTCTAAAAGACCTTTTCAACGATACCCTACACTATAGGATAACATCAGACTATTTGGCGACTATCAGGCGATTTGGGCTCTACTTTTCACTTACGATCAGGTGGAGTGGAGCCACTTTGTTGTGCCAACGTTATTTTTATTGGGTCGGCAACGCGCATGTGACACCCTGAGGTTGCAGGCGCCCATAGGCTGCGGTGACTGCTTTCCATCAGGCGGGCCGTATGCTTGTTTGCCACCGATGTGGTATAAAAAAAAAAAAAAAGTCTAAACGAATAATCCCCAATTTATGAGTAGGGGTGGTACAATTAAAAAAAAATCTTTATTTTATTCAACCACTTTGTTGGCGTAATTAATATGCATACCTATACCAAGTTGCAGATTTTGTACTTTTGTAGTACTAACGGCCAAGGAACTATGCTACGGACAGATAGACGTAGTTTACTATGGAACCCTAAAAATGTAACCTTTTTGAGTAAAATGGACACTCCTATCTCTTACTTGTAATATACACCTATGTTTAATTTGTTGTTGTAGTTGTCGAGCTCAAAGTACAATTTTATTTAACTGTATTTTTTTGTTGATGATTTTTTTTAATACGGAATGACTAAATACCATGAAAAATGATAATATTGATTTAGCTAAACCGGGAAAATAATAAAATTCCTAACCATAGTCGTGGGAGCGAAAGCGGAGAGTGTTATAATAATAATATAAAAGAATAATGAGAACTATAATAATAGATTATCAACATTTCTTATCTATCGATACTTAAGGCGAATGGTATTTTAAATGGCCTTGAAACGCGACCTATTGACATTGGATTTTTTTAATGTTTTTTTTTAAATGGCTGTTTAACAAATGGTACTTATTTAGAAAACAGCTTGAACTTTCGATTATACTACTTAGTAAATAGGTAATTGTAAGTTATTCTTTATTTTATTTTGTTTGACAACAAATATTTCATAAAAAATATTACAAATTACGTATGATCGATAGTTTTTTACGTTGATATAAATAAGTTAGTTAAAAATATAGAACACAGAAAAAAATCTTAACCACTTTAATAGTTAAAAAAATCAGTATCAGCAAACAATCAAATGCAGAAATGCAGTATCAGCAAAAAATAAAAAAACATTTTTAATTAAGTATAGCAGTCAAAAAATACCTACGTGTCTTGTTTTCTAAAATAAATAAGTAAGTACTTTTTACGAGTATAACACTTAATTTTGCTTTTGAAACTATTAACTTAGATCTAAATAATTATCATATGACGATGATAGCACTCCCTGATGGTATGTATGGCAATACTGATATGTTCTGCGAGCAAGATGCCAGCTCTTCGGTCTCGAGCTCATTCAATCAGATATAGAATGACACAGAACTCTTTGAAATTTAGTACGAAAATAGCAATTTAAGTATAAGCACACATTACAAACTACTGCTTAGGGTTCCGTAGTAAACAAGGAACCCTTTCAGTTTCGCTATGTCCATCTTCCCGTCTGGCTGTTTGTCCGTCTGTTGTCGTGGCTATTTCAGGTTTGAAGCAAAAACGGGCAGAATTTTAGCGACCATAGAATACAGTAAGTACGTCGTCTGCCGATATAAAATGAGTAAAGCAGTGTGGCGGCAAGTCACGCCCGCCCATATTTACATATATCGCATGTACCTGAATAACAATCGCTCCTCCATTTCAAAGGACCGGTTCACGTCGCCTTAACACTTTTAATTCCCAAGAATAAGAGGTAATTTCTAAACCTTTAACCTCACTTGATATCTGTGCAGCAAAAATGCAGTACGTCCATATTTTGTTTACGCTAGATGCAGTGATAGTGACCTGCTTAGGTTCTTTAGTTTGGACCAGAAATGGGTTCGTGAAAGGTGTGTCACATGGCAAAATCCTCAGCTATTTAGGGATACCATATGCTGCAATTGATTATAGTAACCCTTTTGGGGTAAGTTTTTAGTTTTGCAGACCTAGCCAAGCTGATCTGCAATCGCATATGATAAACGATAAGTAAAGCGATATTATAAGAAAAGTCACGTGACCATTTCCTTACATTATTATGGTCATGTGATTTATCGCTTATCGTATACGATTGCAGAATGGCACCTTGGCTAGGCCTGCTGATGGAATTAAAGTGAAATTCGAATTGAGAATCTGATTGTGAAATTTGTATGTTAGTTGATCATAGCTTAATTAAACTATCATATGCTAAGTACGTTGAAAATATTATCATAAAAAATAATTGTTTATTCATTAAGTTTTTTATTATTATTATTTGAAATGGGCTAAATCATTCCCACAGACTAGCCGAGGGCAGAGACGATGGACCGAGTTCGCCAAAAATTGTTTTTTTTTTGTCCGAAAATGGCATATGACATATAATATTTTTTACTTCTTTTAACATCAAAAATGCATTGTTTAAGTCTGTCTGTTACTCATGACCGCCCTGTAGATTAAATATAGAACACATACTTAAAACAAAATTTAACACATTTCTTACCATTGCAGGAAACGCTCGATGTACCACCATTCCGAAATATTTATGTAGCAAACGACGACACAGCGATGTGTCCGCAACAAGAAGATTTACACTCCAAGATTGTAGGCAGCCTAGACTGCTTGCGGGTTAACGTTTACGTTCCAGAAGATGCTAGACACGATAGCTTACTCCCTGTCATGGTCTTCATCCATGGCGGAGATTTCAAGAGATGGCACTCCAACAGAGATATCTATGGTCCTGAATTTATAGTCCCCAAGGGAGTGATTCTAGTAACTTTCAACTACAGACTAGGCCCTTATGGTTTTATGTCTCTCAACAGATCAGACATACCAGGAAATGCCGGAATACGAGACCAATTGAAGGCACTTACATGGGTCAAAGAGAATATTGCAGCTTTTGGTGGATATGAAGATGATATCACTGTTTTTGGTCAGGGGGCTGGTGCTGCTTCCGCAGAGTTCCTCATACATTCAAAATATGCTGATGGCTTGATTCATAAAGCTATTTTACAAAGTGGAAGTATCCTTTGTGATTGGGTCATGACAGAACCGGATATAGAAGCACCATTTAAATTAGCTAAATATTTGGGATTAGAGACGGTTAATCTTGATGACGCCTTAAGACACTTAAAACGATTTGATCCTAAGGTTGTTATAAAAGCAACTATAAGCTTGGGTATTCAGTCTTTTAAGCCCACTGTAGAACGCGAATTCAAAGGTGTACTGGCTATGATAAAGGACAAGCCGAGTAAACTGTTCTGTAAATCATCTTTATCAATCCCAATTATAATAGGATGCAATAGCAAAGAAGAATATCGTAATATGCGTGATTCTTCACAATCTCCTTATTATTACTTTGGGAGCAGTAATGCAACGCTCAGAAACAAAATAAGGAATTATTTTCAACTGGATGAAGCAGAGTTAAGTGAGGCTGTGAATATGGCCAGTTATTCATATTTTGTAGGAGAAGAATTGGGATATGACACTGTGGAATCTTTATTTGAATTTAATTCCGATTTCAGCTATGGGTACCCTATCTTAAGAACCAGTAAATATTATGCACAATCGGGCGCTAAAGTTTATCTGTACACATTTGACTACAGTGGAAATAGAAACTTCATGAAGAACAGATATTTGCTGACGGGAGAAGTTGGGGCTATACATGGGGACGAGATTGGTTATCTGTTCCAGCAAGAATCTGACAAAACGACATATTCACACGCGGATATTGTAGTCATACATCAAATGACAACGATGTGGACTGACTTTGCTAAAACCAGGTAGGTGCATCATAATCTTATGGTTAGTTTATTTATACTAGTTTATTATCTTCAATGCCAAATCAACACGGATTTCAACCTCGAGAGAACTGGCCTAAAAAGTAATGTATATATTTACAATGATCAATTTGGTTATATCATTTTCAAGATTATGGGCCATAACTACAAAGGAGGGCATTCTACTTCACTTTAAAAATAAAGATCACATCCAAGTTTTATGCGCTATACACTTCACATCATCATCAGCGAGCATATGAGTCCACTGCTGGACAACGGCCTCTTCTTAACCTATGCTTACGGACGCCTATGCGCATAATCGCCAAGCTGTTAGTATGTCCACTATAATTCATAATGCTGGCAGCAGCATCATCAATCTTTGATAAATAAATGGTCAGTGACACTTCAATCCCTTAGGCGGGTAGTTCTATTCTATGCGATTATTCAGTCGCAACAATCAAGTCATTACCATTCCCAAATTATTGGCGAAGTGCGTATAAATAGTGGAGTCATTTTCGATTATCTTGTAGGAGACGCATGTTTGTCTGCTATTCTGGCATAATAGTCTCGTTTGCTTTTATAAAACGGTAAATAAAGTGGTGATGGTAATGAATAAAAAAAACGCGTAACAAAATCGCATAGAAACACCGAGCCAACTCTTACGTCACCACGGAAAGAGTTGGGTTGATGACAAATGTATTCTTAACTGCCGTCAGCACACGGCATGACGCGCTATACTTTTTTCATCATTATTTTTATCATATACCCGTTACATGTAGTTGAACGACGTATACTTCGTTGCAGCAACCCAACACCAAGTCGAAGGCAATACCCCTTTACTTGGGTTCCCGTGACGCCGACGCTGAATCCTGCAGCTTTGCTGAATTACGCGCCGAAGATGAAGTGGCAACCTTACGTAGCCAGAAAGGCTTTCTGGGACAGGTTTTATGACTTGTTCGGAGATCGAATGCGGTGGTAGGAGAATGGTGGTAACTGGAATGTTATTGAACTTAGTTCCATAGCAATGGACCCTACGGAAGACCAGGCGTTTGGGTATACAACACGCTGAGTGGCGTCGATTTCGTGATCCGGACTTGACTTTTTGGTTTCTTTCTTTATTCATATTTATTTTTTGTGTGGTCACTAAAAAATGTTTTGAGATTTTAAGTCTGACAAGATTTTGAGCAACTGTTAGAAGGAAGTGAATATTTTTAGATTTAACATAAGAAATTGATTACTTAATTAATATAATTCGACACTAATTTATGAGTAACGCCGCATTTCGAGATATATTATATACTAACTACTTTATAGTAATAAGAAATCTAACAATGAAGCAAAATAATTCAATTTACAAGGAGGTATTATTTTGAATTGCGACGTTGTTCACGACGAATTATCTCGGTGCTTAGATAATGCAGAGATGTAAATTATTATTTATTTCCCTTTTTTCTATATATTATATTCTTTAGATTTAAGGTTTTTCCAATAAAACATTGATTATATTTCCTTTTACTGCTTTGCAGACATAAAGTAGGTACTCCAAAGAGTTATATTTATGCATTTTCATCGAGCTTAGTCGACTGTACAAGGTGTTTTAGAAAAAGTTTATAACATTATAACCCAGTTGGTCATAACAATTTTATGACGAGAGAGAGATTAAAGAGAGAGGGATTTGCAATTAAATTAAATAGTATACCTTTAGCTAACATGAATTAAGAAGATACTAATTTTGTATTATAAACATTGTAGCTAATGATATTTATTATCAACAGTAAGTATTTGAATTTTTTATGTCTGCAGTTTGTACTTACTTAGAAGTTACAAAACTTATCGCTATGATTAGTAGATGGTAAATTAAAACTAGGTTACCTAAAGGCGCCTGGACACCGGCACTACAGGCGCGTGGAGTTGTACGTAGCGTTGCAATAGTGGCGAGTCCCAGCGCTGGGCTAGCGTGTTCAGGATGCTATTCGAACTGTGCAGACTGCGATTGAGAAGGGACGCACATCGTTTCCTCATGATGGTAACAAAACAGTGTGCGCCTCTGCGAACATGGTTTACGCTCTACAATATCGGGGCCTGAATAACATCCTGAACGCGTCACTATATTATATCGTCATTAACTATGTATATATTTTTTGAATCGGCCCATAAAACTACCACGGAATCCTTCTTAAGGTAGATTTAGACCAAACGAGCGAATGCTAATTCTGTCTCCACTCTATGAAATTCGTTCGCTACACAAATCGTGATTCGTTGAAATTCGTTGATTTCGTAGAGTAGGGGATGAAATGAATGAGTAAATCCACCTTTAAACTTTAACTCCACATTCTTTATCCAGAAAATTTAAATAAAAGACGCCGGCATAAATATTTCATAGTTTTAATAATAACGGCTTGCGCAATTTTTAAAGCTCTATTACCATTCCAAAAGTGAACTGGGGAAATAAAGCTGTCGCTTTCACTCGTCCGCAGTTACATCAAGTGTGAAAAAGAGGGCTGTATGATTACCGACTGATTTAACTTTCATCATAGTTTATGCAGATGACAAAGAAAATGCAGTTCATTTGCAGGTAAGTTTTAAAAGATTTACTTGGAAGCTTATTCTTAGGTTTAAATCCGTTTATTTGTTTGAAAAGTTTTGTATCAAAATACTAAGACAGTAGTAGCGAGATTTTTTAAATTTTATTTTGTGTAGTGTGCATAATGTGCTAGTGACGATAATTATGTTTTTCCGTTTACAAGCACAATGCCTTTAAAATTGGTCGGGCTTAAACAGCCCACGGTGTATGTAATAGATAGATATACTTAGATACATAAATAGACAGCCATGACCAAAGAACACATATTTATGATAAATAAATACACAAACAACGCCCTCGCCGGGAATCGAACCCGAAACCTTCAGGTTCGTAGGCAGGGTCACTACCAACTTGGCTACGGAGGATGACAAAACGATGGTATAATTATTATAACCCTCTGAGTTCCAAAATCTCTCTGGCAACAGAAAAACAGTTACTTCATATTTCAAAGAAGATAAAGAAAACTAAAACGTTAACATTTCCCAATCTTCAAGATTTTTAAAACGCCGTATCAGCAATTCATTTCAGTGAGAGCTATGTTTATTTAAACCACATAATTTGCATTCTTGAGAAAATTTATGAATACAATAACCTTTTTATTAATAAACCTGCGCAGAGGGCACATTTTCCTGCATACAGGGTGTTCCAAACGCTATACGAGCAAGAGACTTAAATGATTAATTACTTTTTGACAAATTTGCTAGAATAACCTTACTGTAAGGAAATTAGCCCGGTACAACACTATTGATAGCACCGGCATGTCACTTCACTACGGCGTCGGTCGAGCTGTCAAGAGAGGTTGCACGTATATGGCGCGTCGCGGTTATTCTATCTTAAAATTACTGTCTGATTGCCTTGTTTAATCATTGAATAAATTATGTATTAGTGATGAAGCGGTGTTTTTACCCTAACAGCTTCAGAAGTGAGATATTATCATACGCCTACTAAAGTTTAATTGACCAAAATGGGTACAATCTATTCCGCTGGTATCTGAGTCCCATTGTTGTGATTAAAATACTTGGATTCACCTGATTCTAATGAGTGAATGCACCAATTCTACTAAATGCATAATTGCTATAGTATTAATAATAAACGACGCAATCATACAAAGTACTTCGCGTAAAGGTAACCGGTAACTTCATCGTCATGGTAACTTATCGTGGTAGGTCTGTGGCTAATGCGAATTCATCTCTTAACAGAGTTCCTAAATATTACGCACGGTAAGCTTGTTACAAAGAGGCAGATAAGAAATATAAAAAAAAACCGGTGCGCGATGCACAGGTTGAAGATAATCTTAAAAGGGTGCCTCGGTTGTGTGGTGTGTGTTTTGATATGTGTGAAAACCGGCCAAGTGCGAGTCGGACTCGCGCGCGAAGGGTTCCGTACCATTATCGATTTATTATAAAAAAATACAGTTAAATCAACCTACCTCAAAAACTATAGAAGATAATTTAATCAAACCAAAAATCGTTGATAGAGTTTATTAATGTGCATAACATATATTTTTTTTAGAATTTTATATCGCGTAGTTTAAAAAATAGAGGGGGGGGGACACATTTTTCAGACTTTGAGAGCTGATATCTCGAAAACGATTTGCTTAAATAAACATGAGATTTATAAACCTTCATATCATTTTCAAAGACCTTTCTATTAATACCCCACACGCTTATATACAACAAAAAAAAAATTCTATCCCTCAGTTACATGTATGGAGGGCCCCCACCCCAATGGTTTTTTTTACAATTTAGTATCATAATCCTGTAGCGGTTCATATAACACATATCCTTACCAAATTTCGTTACTGTAGCATTTATAGTTTCCGAGTAAATCGGCTGTGACAGACGGACAGACGGACAGACGGACATGACGAATCTATAAGGGTTCCGTTATTGCCATTTTGGCTACGGAACCCTAAAAACCGGTGCGCGATGCACAGGTTGAAGATAATCTTAAAAGGGTGCCTCGGTTGTGTGGTGTGTGTTTTGATATGATTTCAGATTTATAGTAAGCACTAAATATTGCATTTATGTGGACCAAGAACAAACTACAAGTTAATGGTACTAGTATACCATAGTATACCCATAGCTGCAACAGTGCTGCATAACACAGTCAAAGCAATGTACCATGGAATGAACAGGTGGATTGCTGTATGTATGATACATAAATGTTGGAACTTAGTAATCCCATTATTTAGTTGGATTTAATTAATTGAAGTCCCAAGGTAAGAGCCGAATAAAAAAAAAGTGTACATTTAACGGTGAGTCTTAACTTATTTTAATATATGTCAAGTTTAGTATCATATTGACAGATTGGTCACCATTTCTCCTGAATAAGTTCCTTGTTTACATGAAGAGAAAGTGTGGAAACTGTATGGAATAATTTTGACAGTTTCATACTAATTGTACTGTTCAGTATGAATGGACAAGTGTATTGCATTGATTTGGTTTGTGAGTTTTATCTTAGGTACATTTCAATTATTATTTACCTATGAATGTGGAATACTATGAAAGCTAAGCCGTTCAATTAGGAACAGGCCAACTATAGTCTGTGATACTTAAATAACTTAGAAGATATTTTAGTAACAAGGTATCATCTTCTACATCTTTGTGGAATGTACAAAGTGAACAACATTCATAATTTGTTACAACCTATGCCATGTTCATTCACAAGAATTTGATGAAATGATCATACTCTCTCTCATCTTTTTAGTAATTATCATAATACTTCATACATAATGATATGAAATAAGCATAAACATACTATCCTTGTTATTCTTAATATGTGACCATATGTTAGTCAGTACAGGTTATGAACTGTGCATTCTATTTGTATACAGTCTACTACAAAAATAGGTCTTCACCTTAAGAACTCATTAATTTGTTAATATGGTGTATAGCTTCCCACTATACCTACATGCAATATTAACATTGAAGTCAACAAAATAGTAATAACTCTTTTATTATGAAATTCTACCATTTTGCAGTAAGTACACTGGTGCACATATAAGACATTGAGTGCCTATTATTTATTGTTTCTAGTATGGGAAAATACTTATTTGGATTGTAAACATACAAGTACCTATTACAAGTAGGACTTAATGTAAGGTGTGAAATATGAATGCCTGATTCAGGCTTCTAATGCAAATGTTTAGTATACCTACTACAAAGTCATCACCATTATCAGCTTTGTTATACAGAGATTGATGCAATGAATACTTTGGTTTGACATTGTCATGCAACAGTGACATGCCTTCTTGACTCATCAAGTCATCGCCTATCTGGTTTTAACCTTACATTTCAGATGCATGTTTTTGAACAGCTACTTAAATAAACTTAGATTATCTTGAACTTTCAAAAGTCTTTCACAGAACTGTCTGAGGTATTATACTGCTACATCACTTAAAATAAAATGGATAAAATGATATCAATATTTACTTAAGTATCTAAGATCTGGGTAAGTGCAGTTGGCATATTGACTTATGGGGTTTTTGTTTCACATTGGAAGTTGAAAAATGATCTGTTGGAATGCATAACCTACAAGGTAAATTGCTTATTTAAAATGTTTAATGATTCTAACCTATTCACTGTTATTCATCATCATCATAATGATTAAAGTTGCCAGTTACATGAGAAGTTCAGTTGAGGCCACTTCATTATTTAACAATTTAGTATTCATTTCACCCTCAAGGTGTAACTGATATGTATTACAACTATGCAAGACACATCATGTATAATACATTTATGTATATAACAATTGCACATGATAAATGTGTTCAGTGCTTTATAATTTGTCCAGTTACAGCGAAGCTGTGTTGGGTATGATACATTTGTGCAGTACATATAGTTTCTTTAATTACATGGGAACCTCAATAATACAAACCCTCAATGTGGCAAACCTCGATAAATGGTAATGCTAATTTAATTTATACCTATTGAATAAACAAAACATATTTAAGGAATTTTTGCAATCTGCTTATCTTTTAAGGAGCTGCTTGGAAGTGAACAGCCAAGTTCCATATGATTATTATCATGGGACTTATGGACTGGTGTTATTGTTTTATACCATTTTATGAACGTGTGTCTGTTACAGAATATAGTTACTGAAATGTTGTGGTTTACATAGCAAATCCTGTTCTTTTAAAGTACACTATAATATGATGACATGCAGAGAATTCTCAAATGAGAACTGAGTTAAATTGGAGGTATAATTCCCACTTCATGGTTCATAACTTGATCTTTCACAGGTTTAATTATTGAATCCAGCATGTACCTATATGAATGCTCTTAGTGTACAATGTTCACTATGAAAGGATGATGTTCAAGAATTCTCAGATTAAGAACTGAGTTAATTGGAAGAGGTGATTCTTGCCTTGTGGTTTAATGATAATGACTCAATCTTTTGCAGGTTTGATGAATTTTGTCTAATGAAAAATGCTTTGGTTATACAGCGTTATATGACCATTCATGATAGTAGATTCATGCTGGGCAGCAGCGTCATCATAGTGGACTGGGATAGGCTGATGATATGACATATTACAGTGTTCGCTATAAAAGGAATATGTTCACAAATACTCAGATTGGTACCTGAGTTAATGAAACACGTCCAACCGAATTTATAGTTTGGCGCTGATATTGCCCACTATTATAAACTTCAAAGTTTTATTGCTTTCTGAATGGCTCATTATTACATTATTGACACCTGCTATTTCTCCATAAATCAGAAGGGAGACATCCAAACTTATGAGTTACTTAAACATTGACGTTATGGCAGTTGGTTATTTGCTCCTAGCTTAAGTGCTAGGTGGTGTATGAGATCGTAGTTATGTTATCCGTTGATATTATTACGGAAGTCTTGCTATCATTCAAATTAGATCTCAATTCTAGTTATACACTTGCTCCTTGGTTGAGACCTAGGCTGCCTGTGAAATTAAATTACATTGTAATTGCCCGTAAGGTTACTCCTCGATTAAGAACTTGGTGGTGTTACGGTGTATGAGATCTCGTTTATATTTTGTTGCCAACTATTGTTGCTTAACTGTTAATTGTGATCTGATTCTTTAGTCATATAAAATATCTGGGCTGGCGCCTCAGTGGCGGTCCTGGATAATACATGTGGGCTGGCGCCTCAGTGGCGGTCCTGGATAATACATGTGGGCTGGCGCCTTAGTGGCGGTCCTGGATAATACATGTGGGCTGGCGCCCCAGTGGCGGTCCTGGATAATACATGTGGGCTGGCGCCCCAGTGGCGGTCCTGGATAATACATGTGGGCTGGTGCCTTAGTGGCGGTCCTGGATAATACATGTGGGCTGGCGCCCCAGTGGCGGTCCTGGATAATACATGTGGGCTGGCGCCTTAGTGGCGGTCCTGGATAATACATGTGGGCTGGCGCCCCAGTGGCGGTCCTGGATAATACATGTGGGCTGGCGCCCCAGTGGCGGTCCTGGATAATACATGTGGGCTGGCGCCTTAGTGGCGGTCCTGGATAATACATGTGGGCTGGCGCCCCAGTGGCGGTCCTGGATAATACATGTGGGCTGGCGCCCCAGTGGCGGTCCTGGATAATACATGTGGGCTGGCGCCCCAGTGGCGGTCCTGGATAATATATGTGGGCTGGCGCCCCAGTGGCGGTCCTGGATAATACATGTGGGCTGGCGCCCCAGTGGCGGTCCTGGATAATACATGTGGGCTGGCGCCCCAGTGGCGGTCCTGGATAATACATGTGGGCTGGCGCCCCAGTGGCGGTCCTGGATAATACATGTGGGCTGGCGCCCCAGTGGCGGTCCTGGATAATACATGTGGGCTGGCGCCTCAGTGGCGGTCTTGAATGTTTTATGACCTTATATCGTGTTGTTTTAACCTCATTCCTTAGCAGGGCAAGCCTGGAAACGGGCGTCTGTTTGGCTAGCTGAGTATATGTAAGGTACACGCAGCGGGTCTCATGCATGCTGCCGGAACAGTTGACGAATTCACCGCACTGGCAGACTTCGCCGTAACCCAGGCGCGGGAGCGGCTATGCAGTATGTACGCGCTTCTGCGCGAGTCATCGATGACTAGTACGGACACAAGCAGTCATCCCAAGGCGCTCTACATCGCCGGATACAACTGTGAGCTTGTTCCATTACTTTATTGGCATTATAACATTCATCATTCGAGGAACGTGTACATCAGTAATTGTGTGATTATACAAAAATCAATGATATCATCATCATGTTACTCTAAGTCTGTACTGTGTATAATCAAACAAATTCGTAATTAGCCAGCGAACACTTGACTGATTTCATGATGTTACATTTATTAATGTCATTAATCCTTTAAAAAAAATGCTACTAGATGGCGCTGTCCTAAGTGCATAATAGTCTCATACATAATGGCGATATATTTACAAGTTCAATGTAAAAAAGAAAAAGAGTTTTCATTAATTGCACATTATGCAAGTAAATGATATCACTTTAATCTTGGAATCGCTCAATGAAAGTATTAAAATGTGTATACTGACTATACTAAAGATTAAAAAAAGGGGTTGACCTGGTTCTTGCCACTCCACATTAGCACAATTATAATAAGCCCAGTTGATAAAAGGTACATCGTCATTTGAACATATCTTGTCTGTCTGTCCATGTTACGCTTGACACTGACGAAATCGACGAATCGGTTCGTGGACGACGGAACGTCGCACATGTTATAGATTAATGGCATTCAAGACCTGTGTATGCGTTACGCTTAAAATGCATTTGTTAAATTCGCAGTGTATTGAACCTATGAGACTTCAGTCACACAATTTGGGTGCTGGGGCTGTGAAAGTTAGCGGCCTACGGTGAGCTTCTGTGAAGACCTGAAGAATTGACCTTCGGGCCGAAGGTTTGGTCAGTGAATGGCCGAACTGTAAGGAAATTAGCCCGGTACAACACTATTGATAGCACCGGCATGTCACTTCACTACGGCGTCGGTCGAGCTGTCAAGAGAGGTTGCACGTATATGGCGCGTCGCGGTTATTCTATCTTAAAATTACTGTGTGATTGCCTTGTTTAATCATTGAATAAATTATGTATTAGTGATGAAGCGGTGTTTTTACCCTAACATTACGTATACTGTATACTGAAGCCGTACCAGGGAATTTTTACTTTTTGGGGTACCCAATTAGCCAGTTAAAAAACCTTAACTTCAGTCAGCTTCGTAACGACAATTAAGCATGAAGTTTCGATGATATCTCGGTTTTGGTGCTCATTTTATAAACTATAAGCCATTTTATAATATAAAAACGCCGATCAAGTTTAAATTCCTAAAGATATTGTACTTAATTGTCCTCACAAAGCTGACTGCATTTAAGGTTTTTTTGATTTCACGCTAATCGGGTGTCCCTAAAAGTGAAAATGCCCGTATACTGTAGAGGTATACGTACCATAAGCTGGAAAGTAAAGGGTACGTTAGGGTTTACTCAATACGTAATGCATTCTATCGCGAGATCCACTAGGAGCGATGGCCTGCTTTACGTTTCCAGAAAAACCTCACATTACCGATGTTTGCAAAGTAATCGTCCGGCTACTGATCGTTACTGATCGCGTTTAAGTAAAGTTTCGAATTTTTTTTAAATGTCCGAATTTAAATTACTTAGCAAAGTAATTTTATGCATCATGTTTCGTAAGCTCATACACAATGGATACTGGCCGCGGGCGGTGGTGGCGGGAGAGATGCAAGGAAAGATTCACCCTCAGTGTTACTTTTGTCATAAAGGGGGTTGCACAAATGCACACCACACTCACTATAACTACTACTTGCTAATAAGGGAGCGTCTGGTCCGCCCACGGCCAGTACCCGATCTAACAGGGTGCAGGCCCACAGTACGCGTCGGGCTTTAGCCGAGGGTGTTCCGGACGAGGACCCTCTTAATGGGTCGAAACAACGACTTAAATACGTGAGTAACCCGGTTCCATAATATTTATAAGTAAATAAATTTGTCAGAAAAGTTTACTTCGGGAGGCCAACCGGGCGTCGACCGGTAGGCCGTCCCAGGTACCGCTGGTGCGACGTAGTTGAGGCAGATCTGCATCAACTCCACGCTGATTCATGGCAGGAAATCGCGCTGGATCGGGACAAGCGGCGTGCTCTTGTTTCGGAGGCCAAGATCCTCTTTGGGTCACTGAGCCAAGCCAGTAGTAGTAGTAGTAGTAAATAAATCTGTGGTTCAACTAATTAGTTCGCCTCAATCTCTCTGGCTTTAAGAATAGCCGAGTAGGTAAAAGGCTTGAGTTATTTTAATGTGACATTAATATGCCAGCTCACGCGTTGACCGGCCTTTACTGAGGGACGAGGGAACAGTATTTGATGTGTATTTGCTTGAATATTTGTAAAGGTAATTTATTGCGCTGTGCTTTATCTGGATTTATTCAGGTTTACAGATAATTTTTGCCGTGTGGTGACGGCAGTAAGAATACATTTGTCACCACCCCAACTCCTCCTGCGGGTGTCGTTAGAGTCGACTAAGGGATTAAAGTGTCACTGACCATTCTAAAAGATTGATGATGGGCAGCAGCGTCATCATAGTGGACACATTACTGCGATCGCCAATCCGCTTGCCCAGCGTGGCGATTATGGGCATTTACCTCCTAATGCGTCTATACGCATAGTTAATAGGAGAGGCCTACGTCCAGCAGTGGACTAACATAGGCTGATGATGATGATGATGACAGATAATTTTGAGTTTGTTGGGGCTTGTTTAGCATTGTACAAGCTGCAGAACATTCTCAAAATTGCAGGAATGTACTCGGGAATTATCGAGAATTTTCATGAGAATTTAAGAGTAAGTTCTCATTAAGAATGTTTCCATGAGAATTTATTAAAAGTGTTATGAAGAATATTGTATTTCAGAATTGACTAAACAAGGCGTAAAATATACCTTAAAAGACATGTACACCGTGTTTTTATTGATTTCCGTTAAAATAAAGGGAAGCTTATTTAGGTCAAAAATAATCAATTTCTTTAAGAAACTAGTGTCTAAACTCTTACTGTTATTGAGTTATTAAAAAAATAAGTTTAATGACTGAACAAGTGTTTTGCAATCATTATTACATCCTAATGTTACTTATTTTGATATGTGCCGTCAGCAGCCGTCAGTCACCTGGGATCTTATTCTTAAGGTTGTCTCACACTTGCCATCACAATAATTATTATGTATGAAAACGAAAAAAATTTTTTTTTTCGAAATAAACAAAAGCCGATATACCAGGCAACTTCTATTAATGTTCCAAGTAACCTGTCCAATTTAACGAACGAGTTTCGTAGAGGATAGAATGAGCGAATGTTCGTTTGGTCTAAATGCACCTTTACGAAAGTCAGTCATACAAACTATGTGGTATAGGTACTCTGTCCAACAACCTATGGTAGTAATACAACCTATGGCAGTAGTAAAAGAGGGAAAATATAAAAGATATTGATTCGTATTGTTGATCGCTCATAGAAAATTTTAATTTTTGTCCCCCTTTTTCGTGCCATAAGTTGTTCCACCAAATATAACTTACTAACTCAAAAATTACGGTCTTAAATTTTGTTTTCTTTAAAAGCCTTTCCATTGCATTGTATATTTTTTTGCAATTGACCCTGAAAATGAAATTAAGACTCTCGCGATATTTCTTTCTTACAAGAACCTTGAATATATCAGAAAAATATTCAAATGAAATGAAACTTTTCAGGATAAAAGAAGCCTGAAGTGGGTCAAAATTCTTTTCGTTGTCTTGTTTCATACCATTCTGTCACGCTTTTAGTTGCTGTTTCGACTCAGTAGGTATATAAAAAAAATCCGGTGCACTTGTATTTCTTTTTCACGCTAGATTTTAATCTCATACAAGAATCACGTCTGCGTACGTTTTTTAGGGACACAAAATAGGACAACGAAAAGAATTTTGACCCAAGTATCACCATAATTCCACCAATAATGACAGGTAGCTTACAATAACAGGAAATGATTAATGCAAATTTAATCCACAGTACCAAGAACCGAAAGCGAATTTCTGCGAAATAGTTACAAACTGAATCAAACAAGCCATTGAGCTTTCCAACAGAACCATGTGTTTCATCCTATTGACATACACTCTCGAAAACCTTATTCTGAATTGCTTAAAGTTCAAAATTAGATGTAAAAACTGCGTAAGCTTGTAAAGTATATTAACCTTATCTTCTTAATTCGGATAGAATCGCCTTATAGCATTTGGAATAGGGTTGAATTTGTGTTTAAAGCCTGCATTAGAAGGTGTGAAAACTCCTAACTCAATAATGTTATTCAAATAGATAATGATTATTAAAACAGCGAGTTGTATGAAGTCAGGCGGAAGCAAGTAATGAATATTGATGACAAGGGGGTAAGTGCCAGGGAGAGGGGGGATGTTTTTAATGATTGATTAATTCTATTGTGGGTTTAAATTAAAATGAATCTCAGTCACAGTAATCCCTCGTTCTCTTTCTTGTTTGTCAACGTATCTCTTTCAGCTTAATCTTGGATTAGATCTCGGGGGAATCATCAATAAGAAATTGCTGAATAGCTTGTTATTACATTCCGTTTCATCAAACTCAAGATATTTTTGTATTATTATATATACAAAGTACCTAAGTATTCTCAATTCAGTATACATTATAGTGCTGACCATGCAGGATAGACTGCAACTTATCATCATTATTTCAGCCATAGGACGTCCACTGCTGAACATAGTGAACATATACCTCCCTTTTGGACCTTCACATATTTTCGATTTCTCCGATTATTTTCACTGAGAATCACGAACTCTTTCGAGCCTAATTCGGCAAAAAGATGTCCCCAACAATAACTTGTGTGGCTGTTTCGCTGCAGAATTTTAGATAAAAAGCATGTAAGTAAATGCCTAAAAAAGAATTAAGGACATTTTTTAAATATTTTCTTCGGTTACCGCGAGGATTACTCATGAAATAAAACTGAAAAACGAATAAGCTCGCGTGTATCAATTAAATTTAACTTCATCCGTTTCGAACACTTTACAGGGTTTAAGGGGACATTTTTTTCTTATCACAATGGAAATATCTCGTGATTTCAAATGTGAATTACATTTAATTATGTAAATCTAAAAATAAACTGGTAAATACATAGAAAATAAACCTATGTAATGTATGAAGCATATGAGGTGCCATGAGCAGGCCTCCAACCCTCGACCACCTGGAGCACACACCAGTCGTGTGTGTGGACGCGGGATCCTCTTCCTCATTAGGCTATCAAGCTGCCGGTGGTTAGGGCTACAGGGAGAGGAACCGCCGGACTATGCGCACCGTGTCGAGAATTACCGCCTTCTGCATCTGACCCTTGTTCCAACCACCTAGCGAGAGCCTCTTGCACCTCAAGAGATCTTGATCGAGACTCTTCGCTACTTATGAGACCGTTCGCAGAAACAACTATCGCTACAATGATCGCCAAATTATTGTTATTATTAATAATGTATAATTATCAGTATACTGCTTTAAGAGATGATGAACAATTTAAACATCTAGATACCACCACAAGCCTGCTGCTAAAGCTTCAAAAAACGACTTCTATGCAGTTTCATAAATTGCAAAACTGCAAAACGGTAACTTATTTTATATTTTTTTTAGCTAAAGAGCCATGCTATAAAATTGATGAACCTGAAATACTTTATTCCTGTACTTAGTTCCGTCGAGTCACTCTGCCTTGTCCAGTACAAAGGTCGTATCTCCTTACAACTACAGGTGGCATACGACTTTTTTCTTCTGGTCTGCAGTAGCCGGGCTCAGCACCTGTTAAATGAAAATAAAACGAGCCAGGACAGAGTCGAAGCGGGAAAAATAGCCAGTCATAGTCTCGAGTGGAGAAAAAGGCCGAGAAAGTTTACTGTTTCATTATTTAGCGAGTATTTTCCTATTTCATGTGACGCGCGATCAGCCTAAATCAGTCCATTGCTGGACAACGGCCTTCTCCTTAGCCTACGTGTATGGACGCATTAGGAGGTAAATTCCCATAATCGCTACGCTGGACGCTTCGGGTTGGTGATCGCAGTAATGTGTCTACTATGATTCGTGGTGATTCTGCCGATCATCAATTTTCGATAAATAAATGGTCTATGACTTCAATCCCGTAGCCTCTTACACCACCCACGGAAGGAGTACGGGTGGTGACAAATGTGTTTTCTACTGTCACCACACAACACTACACCTTATACTTTCCCTATTTGATAAAGTATACAGTTGCTGTTAACTGAAGCCTTAATAAAATTTAGACATACTTAAGTGTAATTTAAGCGAGCTTAAATTAAACTCATTGCCTCGATTTACTATAGAGTTTTCAAATGACCATATTTGTCTTCTTCAGTTCCATTGTAAGTAGGTTCTGGTACCTTCTAAGTTCTATCATTAAGATCAGCCCTATCATTACTATACAATATCACACACGTCATCACACATCATCAGCAAATATGAGTCCATTGCTGTACAAAGTGGACAACGGCCTCTCCTTAGCCTATCCGTAATATGGACGCTTTAGGACGTAAATCCTGAATGAGCATAATTTATTTCAATCAAAAATCAGTGGGTTAAATTACGCACACGTAAATATGGCAGATAATCGAAAATTGTTTTACGAGTACACACTAATATCTACGCCTGCCCAGCGTGGCGATTATGGGCATTATATCCTGATGCGTTCATACCTATAGGCTTGGAGAAGTTTATGCCCAACTGAACCATACGGAAATAGGCTGGTGATGTGTGTGTGGCAAAAGAAAGTTCTCTCGCTAACTCTCTGACAAGGTTGTTGTGACTCATTAATCCCGAATGAACAAAGGGCAGGTGTAATGGTTGCTTCGCTAATTCTTGCTGACACTGCACTACAACGACAACAGATCGATGGTCAGATAAAGCAAATAAATATTCCGAAATATCTTACACAAAATGAATTTGATTATGGTTACTAGTGAAGGAGCTACATCTGAAAATTACTGTAGTAAGTAAGAAGGGTAACAAAAGGCAACCATATTACCCCAGTAACCCCTTGATAGGCTTACTCTAATAATGGGTCCCTACGGAGCCAAAACGTGGACACTGACGGTACGGCGGGTCTACAAGTTCAAGGTATGGAAAAGGCTATGCTCGGCTATGCTAAGCAGTTAAAAGTTGTTCTAATCTTTATCCGGAGTGAATAAAAGGCAGATATTACAGTATTTGCTTCGCTAGATAAGTTTCCCTGACATTGTTTTAATTCTGTCGTATCACTTTAACTGGTATGTATGTCGGAAATATATTAGAAAACGGAATGTTCTGTAGCTGTCCGCACACAGTGCCGGTAATAAATGTACTTACAGAAATTTCAGTGCATCCTGTTCACAATGTACTTACTACAAATTTATAGAACCAAATTCCATTGTGGCGATTCTGCTATCAATTATGCTTCAACTTGGGAACGTATTTTGGAAACGCAATGCATTAAATTTATAGAGCTCGGTCGGTCAGTAAATTCTGGCATTCTTTTTCGACTTACCTACCTATTTATTTGACCATTTCGTTGTCTTTTTACATTTTTTTGAATAGAATCATTGTTCATTAAGATTAACCTACTGCGATTATTAACGATTCAAAGTTACGATTTATTAATGTCAGTTGCCAATCCACTTCCCCAGCGTGGCGATTACGAGTATGGGCATTTACCTCTCTAATGCCTAATGCTCCATAGTTATACGCATAGATAATAGGAGAGGCTTACGTCCAGCATTGGACTATTATGGGCTGATGGTGTGATGTGATTGGATGTTAGTTGGAAGAGTTTTGATTTATTTAGTTACAATAAAATGAATCGTTAATTATAAGCACATTTTACGACATAACTACCATGTTTAAATACGTTTTGTAAGTAAACTAAATCATAGTAGCATACGAACTGCGTTTAAAGACTTTAAAGTAAAATATTTTAAAGTTGCCAGTGTTAAAATTCATAGAGAATGTGTTTAAAATGAATAATCCCAGCTAGGCGTGCCGTTTCAGGTCGTTCTCGGAAAAGGAGAAGAAATGGCGAACAATCTAGCACGGTTTATCCCATAGCTTTGCGTGGAATAATAAAAATTGTATTCCTGTCTTCAAAATCTCTGAACGATGTATTTTTACAAAGGCGCGATTAATAGCGGCTTCTGATCACCAGAGGGCTGGTCAAAATTTTACGTAAAGAATAAGTATACGAGTAAGCTATTCAGCGTGGAAATACTGGCAGCCTTCTGGGTATAGGGCATCATATTTTTCTCATCTTTGATTATGTACAAAATTTGTTTTTATATCGTAATTTGACTGAATAAAAATATGTAATTAGATAAATCCTGAATAAAGTGATTTAAATCAAGGTGCAGAACCGGTTTGAAAAATAGTCTTATACCGGTTAATTTCAGTTTTACTTCGAACTCTTGTAATTAATGAAACTGGAATGAGTTTTTATAAATTTGAAGCAAGTTTCTTTTAGCCTCTAATTTAATAATTATTTCTGTATACCTAATCGTTTTCAAAATAAAAATCAATGCTTTATTTATGTTTTGAACAAATTCTTCGAAGAGTAATATTTCCGGGCAATTTCAGTTCAAACCAAAGTATAGGTGAAAAACTTAAGAAAGTCACCTGTTGTCAGGGATCGGAAACCGTTATTATTTTCAAACCGTTACCATACGTCAACCCCAAACCATAATCATAAAGTTTTTGTTCTCATTAACCGATACTTCTTAATGTTCTTTGACGGAACGCTTAATGGCCGATTCTGTTCTCAACGAACGGAATAATAACGGTTTTCCTAATTCTGTTGTAAGAGATGAACTGTCATGTCATGTTCTTCTTATAAAGTTTCCGTTACGGTTAATGTTCTTTCAAACG
Organism: Thaumatotibia leucotreta; assembly: GCA_025490895.1. Classification (NCBI taxonomy): domain Eukaryota; kingdom Metazoa; phylum Arthropoda; class Insecta; order Lepidoptera; family Tortricidae; genus Thaumatotibia; species Thaumatotibia leucotreta. The sequence goes on from JALPQI010000366.1 coordinate 107,191, forward strand.
TTTTTGGCCGCGAACGCTACGTTTAGTGTTCTTGGGAACGGAATAATAGTGGTTTTCCTGTCAAAATTGATTTGAACAAATAGACAATCACATGTGGTGCCTATTCTCCGATTAATCGAGATTGAATGTCGTATGGTTTGTATAAGGAAAACGTATTGAAATGACGTTTCGTGTCGTTTACTATTTTAATATTTATGGATACTGGAATAGAGACCCACTAGAAATTTAAAATCTGTTCCAAATTTAAACGCATAACCGAACGTAGTTAAGGAAAAAGGACGCAATACACTACAATTTGCCAATTTGTTTTAAATCCTATGTCAAAAGGAAAAGCCATCAATTTGAGTGACAAAGTGGCACCTTTTCGTTCACCTTTTCACCGCCACGTCAAAAAATAAAAGCGAGCAACACACGCCAAGCAACAAATTGCATGTAAACAACTAACTCAACAAAGTAAGCATCAGCTTCGTAGTGTTAAACGAACATATATTTTATCAGTTATATCAATTCATTGGCGGCGAAAAAATGTCCTTACCTACTGTTATCAGGAGGTAATGTTATGATTACAGTCACGTTAATTCCTATAGCAAGGCTAGCATATCTTGTGTTTAACATCAACTTGCCGCCACACTTCTCTTTTTAATCTATACAATTGAAAAAAGACGCGTAGCTGCGAGTTGCTTGTTAATTCAGAGTTTGCAATCTGTCACCAACCTCTTTTGAGAAACTGAACTTGCTTTTCAAAAGAGGTCGATAGATCTGAGTCCGTAGCTATGTTAGCTAACGTGCCGTTTAGTTCTCTTTGGTGCCAATCGCTACGCTACGCTGAGCAGGTAGTGTATCGTAGTTTTCTCTCTGTCACTCTTTCTTATTGGTGTGACGAAGACAGTTGAGTTTCGTTCGCGACTGAATATTAGCGATTGGCATATTGGCTACACAACCTGTTCATATAATCATTTCATCGCCAACACCGTTAACTAATGTGTCTTGATGTTTTATGAATAAGGGAGGACTGGATGCGTGTAAGAGTTACGAATAAATGCAAAGTCATTTGCAGACACCAATAAACTAACATGTTTTACCACAAAAATCAACTATATTTCAAATAGCTGACTGGTGAGTCGTGAGACTGGTGACTTGCTTCAACCTTTTCAACGCCACGTAAAACTATAAAAGCTAAATTTGAACTTTACGCACGTGCATAGTTACATATTATTTTGTGGATGGTGACTTACAAAAAGTCTTTGGCGTTGAAACTCTCTTGTTAATCAGTACCTACCAATATATCAGTCATTGTCCAATCTAATTGAAACCTTGTGGACGGCGATAACGGTTATGTTGGTAACACTGTTTCAACCCCAAAGACCGATATACAAGTCACAGATCAATAGAGACCTAGTCGCACTTGCTTATAGTTTTTGACAAATTCCTTTGTGACACTTTGGTGGCGTGGATGGAGTGACAGCTGCTGTTTTTGCCGTGGCATTGAAAAGGTTAGTGTTATGATGAGGTAAAAATTGTATTTACAGCGGTATCGTCATGGTTCGTCTCAGTAAACTTAGCACAGGATCAGTGCGACAATATGTCGCCGCGAGATAGATTATCCATCTCCCTTTTATTCATATTGTTGGTAAAAGATAGAAAATCTATACATGTAGCGATAACATACTGACATAGCAATCATGTGCTAAGCGTACAGTATAGTTCGAGAAATATAAATTGAACGTTTATTTTTACTATAATGTCTATAATGTAGGTAGAAAGTTACCAATTTATATTTCACGAACTGTACTCTCAGTCGTCGTATGTCAAGTTCTTAAATTGATGCCGTTCCGATTGTGTCACTAATTTTTTATAGTTAGCATATAGTATAGCAAGATAGTAGTTAGAGCAACACACCCAAAGAAGATGTTGACGAAGGCTTAAATGAGCAATATGAAATAGACAATACAACAAATTACCAAAGTTGATATAGTTGACCCCAGTTAAAATGACGAATCAAGAATGGGTGACAAAGACAGATCGGGACCAATTCAAGATTTTAAGAAAAAACAATTGAGACGTCACTGAAAATAAAACTAAGGCTGCGTTTCACCAAACTTTTATTCGAAGAATAACGCTTTCTCTCAGAGATATATATATATATATACACATACATATATATATATATATTATATATATATATGTATGTGTATATACATATATATATATATATATATGTAGTGCTAAAGTCCTATGGAGATTTGACATGACTATTCGAAAATAAGCGTTATATTTCGAATCAAAGTTTGGTCAAATCGACTAAGTGAAACACGTACACGGTCCAGAATCGAAATCTTTGATAGAGTTAACTGGGTTGGCGTGTGTACCTACTAAAACTAAAAAAGGAAAAAGACTATATATATTCATATTTATTTATTCGTGGTTAGCTTGGTCTTCCACATTCCAGCGTTTCACCGCTGCCGCTGGAGTCAGCATATGAGTATATGACCGCAGCTGATCTGATGATAACGAGTACTTTTGCGCACTGAGGTTGCAACGCAACAAATACTCATCACTGCTATCTCAAAGGGAAAAGGATTCTTGCTATATCAAAGGGTTCCAGGATGGCTGGCACATACGCGGGCTAGGTCCTCTGGCATGGCATCTTCCACTTTCTTCTATGCTGGTATACCAAGGCATCCATTCAGGTGTCTTCATATCAAAGGGTCCATGGTATCTAAGGCTGTGGAACACGGCACCTCATTAGTTTGATTTGAGCGATTAAAAAAAATTACATTCTTATGGCGGCCTAACTATTTTTAGTATAAAATAGATTATGTGAGAAGCAACACCAAGTATGACTTTTGCGTCTATCTTCATCTAGTTGTTTGCTAGAGCTTCTTGAGTGAGGTTGGTTATTTGGCGGGCAAAATCTTGGCAAAATATAGACATAAATTTTTCAAAACAGGGTGGTATTAAATGAAAAAAAAACCCATGACCTGTAATAAAATGACAACAGTAGATTACATTGATAGTAGTTTTATTGGAAAAAGCTAATCAGAAAATAAGTTATGGCTTTGGGCAATTTTATCCAGTACTTTAGCAAACGGACATTGAAAACATTGCCCATCATGAAAAATAGCCTACAGTTGTCACTTTCAAGTTTTACCACTTTATGAAAATAGCGGAGGGTAATGTTTTTTTCAGTAAATTACGTTTTTATAACTCCGTTATTTTATTTTACGTGTACAAAATGTTCGGAACCAATAACTTTAGGTACTCTCAATTGTCAGTTTCGTTGTCTGCTGCTTCGTTAGTGGGCTGATATTTATATCAATATAATATTATCTTGATTCCCATTCAAAAAACGGTTTTATTATTATTGCATTAAAACAAATAATACATTTTGGACTGTTTTACTTCACTAGTATATTAATACTTTGAACAAAAGTTAAACGTCTTTAGTTAAGATATCTACTTAAAAGTGACAACCCTAGCATTTGCGAATTGCGTTAGTGGACCTTGTATGAAAAAGAGCGAAAACGGGTAGGTAACATTGCCCAACCAATTTACTCAAAATTGTTTATACTTATCCCTAAGTTATAAACATGAAATGGTAGAATTGCCCAAAAACCTTCTGTGATCGTAGTATTATTGTCATACGAGCTATTTTTAAGCACTAAATTGAGGTGGGCAATGTTGGTCAAGAACGAGATTACTTTGCTCGCCTTCTATAGGTGCATTCAGACCAAAAGAACATTCGCTATTCTAACCTCCCACTCTACGAAATTCGATCGTTACACAAAACGTGATTGGTAGATTTCGTAGAGCTGGGGATAGAACAGCGAATGCTCTTTTGGTTTGCACGCACCTTAACACGATGAACGCCACGCCAAAAATGTAGTCTTTCCATTGGAGCCACAGGGGTCACCGGTGAGCCTAACCATGTTGAACCATTGAGGCCACGGGAGTCACCGGTGAGCCGTCGCGAGCCTTCATTTCAAACCTGTTTTACAGGCCACCGTTCACTTATTCCATCCGAAAACGTATGCAGGGTGAGCCGTGTGGCCCTAGAGAATATACAAATTGCCTTGGTTCTTTTGTACTGTAAAGGACTTATGATTTTTTCGTCATTTTGTGAACTTAGTTAAGGTTGGCTTACTCGTCATAGGTAAAATATAGTTGAAGACTTGCAAATAAAGATTTTAAATATTGAGTTAGGTAAAAAAAAAAAGTAAATTAGTTTTTAATGTTTATAATTATTTTTATTTACCTAATTTTAAGCATATAATACAACTTTTAGTTAAGTTTAAAAATAGGTAACGTCGTCGACTAAATCGCTATCAAGATGACACTAAAGTTTAGAAAAGCTTGTATTCTTGAGCTTTTCATAAAACAATTTATCACAATTGGCATAGTAAACTTAAAGGTACCTATTCATTATAATTATAATTCTTATCAAAAGTAACAAAAGTACAAAATCATAATTAGTGAGTTCTGTCATGGTTTTGCTCCGGAATTGTTTAGAAGGAAGCTACTTTTTATATCGAGGGGGGGGCATTATTTCCAGATCGACGGAGTTGCTATGGGTAGCCCTGTGGCACTGGTTTTAGTAAATATCTAGATGGAGCATTTTGAGGCCAGCATAGATCTGCAACCATGGGCAGTGAAATTATGGAAGCGGTATGTCGATGATGTCATTGATGTCTTCTGCGTTATGAGAGGTGGCAAGCATGAAGTTGAGCAATTACTCTAGTATCTCAATTCCATTCATACTAAAGTCAAATTCACATATGAATTGGAATCGGAACATAGTTTGCCTTTTCTGGACGTGAAGGTGATAGGTCGAGATGATGGTTCTTTGGCGCACACTGTTTATAAGTAGGAAGCCCACACACTCAGACAGGTATTTGAACGCTCTGTCTCACCACCACCCCGGCAGCTTCAGTCTGTGGTTAATTCTCTAAAGAACAGAGCACATGACCTTTGTGACCCTGAATTTCTGGAAATTGAGTTATCGCACGTTCAGGAGGTTCTGAAGAGAAATGGCTACATAATGAACAGACGGCAACCCAGACAAATACCGAGGAAGAAACATTCAGATGTTGCGAGGCGACCAGCATTTTTGCCTTATGTCAGGGCTGTAACGGACAAAGTAGGTACGCTTTTGAATAAGTATTCCATACCAACCGTTTATATGCCGTTATCAAAGGTGGCATCTAAGGTATCTAAGGTCGCCTAAGGACGTTTTACCTTATCACACACCGGGCGTTTATATAAGATCGATTGTAGCTGTGGTAGTTCCTATATTGGGGAAACTAAACGCACCATAGCGGAAAGGGTCAAGGAACATATCACGGCTGTTAAAAAGCGTCAAACGAATAGGTCTGCTGTGGCCGAGCATTTGTTGGAGTCTGGATAAAAAAATCTTTACTTTTTTATAAAATACTTTTTAAACACTAAGTTTTAAAACTTCGCGATCATTTAGCTCGTAGTTGGCAAACAAGTACGTAAATTCAAGTGTTATTAAAAGGACTACTTCAGTTGGCAAAAAAATACACGTGATATTGGCTAGGGGGGGGGGGGGGGTCCTGAAAATATCATCAATTATCACCATGGGGGCTGGGGGGGTTTAAAACATACCAAAATCGTATGACGTGATTAATGGACAAGCCCTACCTAATATGTATACCTACAACTAATTGCAAATGGTTACTGATCTAAGCAATGGGCGGACAGACAGACGGACTACCGCACGAAACGATAGATGAAGAGTGATAGAGCGCTGACACACTCTAGCACCATGCTTAGAGGAGTATGCTGACGGATAGACAGACGGACTAACGGACAGACAGACGGACAGACGGACATGGCGAAACTATAAGGGTTTTTTATTTTTTTATTTGAACTACGCCCGATCATAACAATTTTTTTTTTAACGAAAAAAGTGTTAACGCTTTCACAGCCAGTAACAAAAAAGCTCGTTTAAATTTGAATTCTAAAATGTTATTAACAGAGTTCTTAATCACAATTGCGGAAATAACGCATAATTTATTTTTATTTTTTGTTACTGGACATTGTTTTTTTTTTGTGTTTGTTAAGAATTATTTCTATTTCTAGACGGATCCAAGAATAGATGGATGGAAAGAAGGACTAACCAACAGATAGATAGACAGTCAGACGGACGGACGAACAGACAGACAGACTGACATGACGAAATTGTAAGGGTTCCTAATTTACTACGGAACCATAAAAAGTACTTACACCCAGAATAATTGAAAAGGCAATCATTTCAAGTAATATCCGGTCGAAATATGTTTCTTTGCAGAAATAAACGGGCAGACAGACGAACGGACAGACATACAGACCTTTGCGTATTGGCACAAAACAAAAAGTCAAGACTATCTCACTCAGAAAATGTCCAGAGTTCTCCAACACAAAAAAAAATACTGGGAACTACAGAGATGGTTGGGGGTAATAGCTCTCACAATGTTTCTAAAACGAACGCATCGGAAACTAATAATCTAAACATCAATCTGAAGAAGAATGAAATGAACACATGTGTTAAATCTCAGACAAAACCATTACCAAGCCCAGTTAAACTATCACCGGTCTCACTACGATCACCTCTGAAACAACCGTTAGAACAAACACCGCGGGGGTTGTCATCACCAACTGCACCATCGCTGTCTTCGAAAGGTTCGCCAATAAAACCAACGATGATATCACCAGTACCACGTCCACGTTCACGAGATTCATCATCACTGTCGGCTCCATCGCCTGTCTCACAACATCTATTGCCAGCGACTCCACCGCCAGTTCCACTATCTCAAGCACCACTATTACCAACTTCACCACCATCACCAACTTCACCACCATCAGCATCACCTGGTACATTTTTGAAATTGGCAAGATCACTATCACCATTGTCTCTATCACGAAAAATAGAAGAGCGGTGCGCGATGCCCGATGAAAAAGTTATTATTAATGTCTCCACTCATAACTCCTTTAGCTCACTGGCACTGGATACGGAGGGGTCGTCAGATGAGTCAGACGAACAGGCGACGGATATAGAATGTTATATGAACGCGCTCTCACCAACAAATCATACAGGAAACAGTCTATGTCATAATAGGAGCTGCACAGACTTAACCACAAAGGGTTGTTTGGACGTTGAGTATCTGCAAGAAAAACTGGTTGAGCTCCAGCTAAGATATGATTCAGCGGAAAACGAAATCGAGGCTCTCTTGTCCGAAAACTATCAAATGAAAAACAAGTTGCAAGATTATGAACGAAAGATAAAAAACTTAACAACCATTTGTTCTTCTCTTGACAGTACTCCAATAGCCAAGCCTAGGAGTAGCAAAAAGGTATCTACGAATAAAATTAAGAATAAAAACCAATATAATCTGGATCTATCAACAACTGCTGATTGCCCAGCAATAGTTTCCCACTCGTCATCAAGTCAAGGACCGTCTATGAATCGCATCACCAGTCATCAGGTATCTGACCTGCCGGCAAAAGCAAATTCCACTAATCCACATGAAGGTAAGCAAATTGCTGAACTAAATTCACCGCCGAAACTATGTATTATTAGTAGTAACAATAAAAATTCAATACTAAGATCAGCGGAAAATACTTTTAGTGGATTGGCGGAATACAAGATATGCCACTATATCGTACCTTGCGGGGGTGTCTCTGTGCTATTGGAGAGCATTGAGAACAAATTAAATAATTTCACAAAGAAGGATACTTGCTTGATTTTGATTGGAAATGAAGACTTTCATACTACACAGAACTATCAGAGTATGGTAACCTTAATTAGAAATAAGCTTTCGCTGATAAATCATACTAATGTAATAATTTTTACTCCAACTTATCTACTGAAAGACTACTGCCATCTGCATAATAAACGTATCGAATATTTTAATTATTTGTTAAACAGGGATATAAAGTCGCATAGATATGCACTTTTTGTGGACTCAAACAAAAATTTAGAGTTTTCAAACAAACACTTCTGGAAACGATCTGGTCAAATTAATAATAAAGCTTTATCTATTATTTTTAAGGATTTAGTTGATCTTAACATCGGGACCAGTGGTCTAGACGTGAGTTCGTCAAAGCCATTGTCGGCTGGAGAGGAGTTAATAAGCGTCGATTCCCCATGTCCTGAAAAAAATACTCCTTTTTTAGATCTCAGTCTCCCTGTAGAAAAAAAGACGTAGAAGACTCTCTGATTCACTTGAAAGTTTATTACCAAAATCTTTGTGGTGTTACAAATAGAAAAGATGAGCTGGAGTTGTACTTATATTCTCTTCCTGATGAACAGCATTATGTTTGCGTCAGTGAGCACTTTCTTAACGCGAACTCTGCAAATCTATTTAGCTTATCAGAGTTTGATTTGGTAACATTTAATACTAGGACAAAAAAAAAGAGAGGTGGTTCATTAATCCTAGGGCGCAAACATAGGAAGTATGAGGAACTTACAGTATGTAAAACATTGTATAAAGACGAGAGTTTTGAGGTATGCGGTATTAGAGACCGAGATACAAATATAAACCTGATATGTTGTTATCGTAATCCAATTGATGCAAATTTTGATTCCTTTATGAGCCGACTTGAACAGCTTTTGGAACACTTTTTTAACAAGGATTGTGTAATTTGTGGCGACTTTAATATCAATTTATTCAATGACAACAAAAAAACGGCTGAATTTTTATCCTTGCTAGTCTCATATAACTTTAGATATTTAATAAAGACTGTTACATTTGCACGCAATGAAACAAATTCGTGTTTGGACAATGTCTTGACCAATTTGCCAGAACACTGTGCTTCCACTCCTTTAGTGGATCACAATGGCCTTGCTGATGGACATGCAGCAATCCTTAGCACTTTCACTGTCGAGAAAAAAAATAATGGGATGGATAATTCTTGTAATAATATCCTTTGGAGAACAATAAGACAGTTTAATTCTAAGGCTAAACTGCAATTCCGTCAGAAGCTTATGGAGGAAAATTGGCTTAATAAAGGGGTTAACGGTTTTATTGATAAATTTAACTACATGTTTAAGGAATGCTTCAAAAAAAAGAAAATCAAAGTACCATTAAGTAAATGTAACAAAATAAACTGGGTTACAAAGGGTATAAAAGTATCGAGTGCCATGAAACGTATACTTTCAATGAATAGAAAAGGCAATTCGAACTCCATAGAAAACTATAGGAAGAAATACATTACTATTTATAATCGGGTAATTCGGAATGCTAAAAGATTGGCAGTCCAATCACAAATAGAAAAAGCAAAGGATTCATCTAAAGAAATTTGGAAAGTTGTTCAGAAATCTAGAGGCAAAGAAACAATACGAACGAAAGATAACTTTATGTTGAAATTGGAAGCAGAAAAGGGAACAGTAAAAATTATAGATAATCCCGATAGTGTTTGTGCTGCATTTTTAGATCAGTTTACTTTAAAAAGTGACATATCAGCAGCTTCATGCCATGCCATGGCCTTATTAAACTCCCATGCCACAAGAGTGCCATTAGACATGCCATTTGAAAAAGTTAATTCAAATGAGGTTAAATTTATCGTAAAGCAGCTCAAATCTAAGATTTCAAGTGGTTATGACGAAATACCTACTTCCCTAATTAAAGACAATATAGATATACTTGCTGAGCCAATAGCCTATTTCGCCAATCTATGTTTAGACTTGGGTACCTTCCCAGATCAGTTGAAAATCGCTAAAGTTATTCCGGTGTATAAAAAGGGATCAAAGTTTGATCCGAAAAATTATAGGCCCATCTCTATATTACCGGTGTTATCTAAACTGCTGGAAAGAATTATGAAGGACAGGCTAATCAAACATCTTAACCTAAATGGAATACTTTCTCCAAGGCAGTTTGGTTATCAGAAGAGTAGGGGTACTAAGGAAGCAATTGGTACTCTTATTGCAGACATAGTCAAACAATTAAACATAAGGAAAAGGGTCGCCGGCTTGTTTCTGGATCTCAGTGCAGCCTTCGACTCGGTGGACCACAATATTTTATTGGATAAGCTAGAGTTCTATGGAATTAGAGGCAGGATGTTGGCAATTTTCCGTTCTTATCTTCAGACTAGGAATCAATTTGTTGAGGTGAAATGGACAAATGACAATACTGAAACAACTCATAGATCTAAAATGTCCAGATTGGCAAGGGGTGTTCCACAGGGCTCCATTTTGGGTCCGATCTTCTTTATAATCTTTACAAATGATTTAATAAACTACATAAATAGTCTACTTCCGAATAGTCAGTTAGTGGTTTTTGCAGACGACACCAATGCTATAATCTCTGCCGATAACATTAGTGAGCTAAACTGTAGAGTAAATAAGGCCTTAGATCTATTTCATACATGGTTCAGTACTAATAAACTAAAGCTAAATTGTAGTAAAACCAATGTTCTGCTATTCACAACAACATCGAAGAGTAGAGAAACGTTGGAAATAGTATCTCAGGGCTCTACCATAGAACAGGTACAATCAGCAAAATTCCTAGGTGTGCATATAGATGCAAATTTAAATTGGAAGAATGAGCTTTCGGCGGTGGTTAGTTCAAAAAGTTCAGCCTGCTACGCGTTGAGGAGTCTAAGATATGAGGTAAAATTGTCCCAACTCGTAATGGTTTTCTACGCACTAGTCGAATCCAAGCTCCGATATAGTATTAAATTCTGGGGCAACAGCTACAAATATAATTCTTCAGCGGCTTTTATTGCCCAAAAAAGAGCTATCAGAGTTATAGCCAGAATACCGCAGCAGGCGTCCTGTAGGAATTATTTCTCGGAGTTTGGAATTCTGACAGTGCCTTGCCTGTACATTCTTATAGTACTCGGTGATTTGGTTGGGTCTTTAAATGAGACAGAAAATTCTTCACAACAGGAAAGTCGTTTAGCTTCGCGAAGAAAAGACTTACCCCAGAAGTTTAAAACAAACCTCAAAGTAGTTAAGCACTCAGCAGGTCACCAAGCTATATCATTATTTAACAAATTACCGATTGAATTGAAGTCGCTCACGGACGCCAACTTGTTTAAAAGGAAATTAAAACATTTTCTGGTCAAGAAATGTTTTTATTCAGTAGAGGAATATCTGTTGGATGACGATGCAAGGTATTAGATTCCGAGGAATTGAGTTCGAGTATGGGTATACCAAACTAGTTCCAGTAAATATTAAAATAGAACTTACTATATTAAATATGTAAATAAATGTATTGTGTAGGTAATCATATTTAATATTGTCTCAGTTTACCGTGATAATTACTGACATACTTATTTAATTCTGATTGTATTTATGATAAAATTGAAAAAAAAATGAAACTTTTTTTTGTAATAATGTAAATTGGCGTATGATAGTTATGATATAATATTTAATTGACATTGTTTAGAATCTAATATATAGGATAAGTTATTTTAATAATTCATACACAATGAATATTGTTGACTGAATAAATGAAAAAAAAAAAAAAAAAAAAAAGACCGACAGACAAACACACAGACAGACAACGGATGGACAGATGAACAGACAGACAGACATACAGACACATAGACACACAGACAGACACTCAGATAGATAGACAGAAAGATCGACAGATGAACAGACAGACAGACAGACAGGCAGACAGACAGACAGACAGACAGAAAGATCGACAGATGAACAGACAGACGGCAGACCGTCAGACAGACAGACGGAAATGGTGAAAATGTAAGGGTTCCTAATTTACTACAGAACCGTAAAAAGTAATTGCAGCCAGAATAATTGAAAAGGCAACCATTTTAAATAATATCCGGTCGAAATATGTTTCTTTGCAGAAATAAACGGTTGGAAAGACGGACGGACAGACATACAGACCGACAGACAAACAGACATACAAACACACAGACAGACAGACAGACAGATAGACAAACAGACGGATGGACAGATGAACAGACAGACAGACATACAGACAGACACATAGACGGATAGACAGAAAGATCGACGGATGAACAGACAAACAGACAGACAGACGGAAAGATCGACAGATGAACAGACAGACAGACGGACAGACAGACAGACAGACAGATGGACGGAAAAATCGACAGATGAACAGACAGACAGACGGACAGACCGTCAGACAGACAGACAGACAGACAGACGGACGGAAAGATCGACAGATGAACAGACAGACAGATGGACAGACCATCAGATAGACAAACAGACAGACAGAGGGATGAACAGATGAACAGACAGACATACATACAGACAGACAGACATTTCAAGTAATATCCGGTCGAAATATGTTTCTTTGCAGAAATAAACGGGCAGACAGACGGACGGACAGACAGACCGACAGACAAACAGACAGACAAAGGATAGACAGATGAACAGACAGACAGACAGACATACAGACAGACAGACGGACATGGCGAAAATGTAAGGGTTCCTAATTTACTACAGAACCGTAAAAAGTACTTACAGCCAGAATAATTGAAAAGGCAACAATTTTAAATAATATCCGGTCGTAATATGTTTCTTTGCAGAAATAAACAGGCAGACAGATGGACGGACAGACAGACAGACAGACCGACAGACAAAAAGACAGACAACGGATAGACAGATGAACAGACAGACAGACAGACATACAGACAGACAGACGGACATGGCGAAAATGTAAGGGTTCCTAATTTACTACAGAACCGTAAAAAAGTACTTACAGCCAGAATAATTGAAAAGGCAACAATTTTAAATAATATCCGGTTGAAATATGTTTCTTTGAAGAAATAAACGGTTTAACAGATGGACGGACAGACATACAGACCGACAGACAAACAGACATACAAACACACAGACAGACAGACAGACAGATAGACAAACAGACGGATGGACAGATGAACAGACAGACAGACATACAGATAGACAGATAGACAGACACACAGACAGATAGACAGAAAGATCGACGGATGAACAGACAAACAGACAGACAGACGGAAAGATCGACAGATGAAGAGACAGACAGACGGACAGACCGTCAGACAGACAGGTAGACAGACGGGCGGAAAGATCGACAGATGAACAGACAGACAGACGGACAGACCGTCAGACAGACAGACAGACAAACAGACAGACAGACAGACAGAGGGATGAACAGATGAACAGACAGACATACATACAGACAGACAGACATTTCAAGTAATATCCGGTCGAAATATGTTTCTTTGCAGAAATAAACGAGCAGACAGACGGACGCACAGACAGACAGACCGACAGACAAACAGACAGACAACGGATGGACAGAACGGAAAGATCGACAGATGAACAGACAGACAGACATACAGCCAGACAGACGGACATGGCGAAAATGTAAGGGTACCTAATTTACTACAGAACCCTAAAAATATCTTACAGCCAGAATAATTGAAAAGGCAACCATTTCAAGTAATAACCGGTCGATATATGTTTCTTTGCGGAAACAAGCGGACGGACAGACGGACGTACAGATAGTCAGTCCGTTCAGATAGACAGACACACAGACAGAGAGACAAACAGACAGACAGAAAGATCGGCAGATGAACAGACAGACAGACGGACAGACCGCCAGACAGATAGACTTACCAACAGACAGACAGACAGACATACAGACAGACAGAGGGATGGATGCAAAATGCAAGGGTTCCTAATTTACTACAGAATCCTAAAAAGTACTTACACCCAGAATAATTGAGAAAGCAATAATTTGGAGGAAACAAACGGACGGACAGACAGACATACAGACAGACAGACAAACAGACTGACAGACAGACAAACATACAGACAGACATACAGACAGACAGGTGGATGCACATGGCGAATCTGTAACGGTTTCTAATTTACTACAGAACCCTAAGAAATACACCCAGAATAATTGTAAAAGCAATAATTTCGAATACTATCTGGTCGAAACACGTTTCTTTGCGGAAACAAATGACCGTATAGACGGACGGACAAACAATCAGACAGACAGAGAAACAAACAGACATACAGACAGACGGATGGACAGATAAACAGAAAATATACTATTCGCCAAAGAAATGTTCGTTTAAATTTGAACTTTACTACGATGTTAATAGAGTTCAAGATCACAACTGCGGAAGTAACGAGCTAAGCCGAGTTTAGACCTGGGTCGCGTTTTATAAAGTTTCATTTTACAATTTCGCTGTTTGCCTCTCTAACGCACGCACATAATATATTGGCTAGAAAGAGAGACAAACGGCAAATTGTAAATTGTAACTTTATAAAACGCGACCCTGCAAGTTTTGAAAAAAGAGTTGTAGATATTTGCCACTAATTCCTACCAATATTTGCCGTGTGGTGATGGCAGTAAGAATATATTTTGTCACCACCCCAACTCCTCCTGTGGGTGTCGTAAGAGTCGACTAAGGGATTGAAGTGTCACTGACTATTATTTGATAAAAGATTGATGATGGGCAGCAGAGTCATAATAGTGGACATACTACTGCGATCGCCAATCCGCTTGCCCAGCGTGGCGATTATGGGTATTTGCCTCCTAATGCGCCTATACGCATAGTAAATAGGAGAGGCCTACGTCCAGCAGTGGACTATCATAGGCTGATGATGATGATGATTTGCGTCTAAAAACTTGCGGCAATAACTTGCAAGTGTAAACTCAGCTTTGTGTCTTTTCAAAAGGGCTTATTTCTACTCTGGCAATAAGGATTATTTTTTCTATATTTCCATAAGAGAAATTATCTCTATTGACAAAGTGGAAATAAGCCCTTTTGAGAAGACATTCCACAGTTACGATACAATGAATTCATAACAAAACAACATACGTAATTGTGGGACAAAGTCATTTTGCGTCCGGCGGAATGTAGCCAGCAACGCCAACGCCATATTGCTAGTTGTGCTAAGCTCACCTGACGTCAATAGAACCCGACTCCAAGCATCGGGGTTCCATTAAGGGAAATAATAGGAACTGCAACTGTCTTCTTGAGCAATTCACGTATCGTACCTATCACTATGTTGACTATTCAGACGAGTGGTATGCACCCATAACTGCGTAGGTATTAGGAGTATGAATGCAATAAGTGCAGGTTATAGTAAGTATATATATTTATTTACCAAGGAGCCGAGCCGATATTACAAGACAGGTGCCGGTAGTAGATCAACATCGGGCGTCTTACTCCTCCGTCTTACCTCCTTCTCATTAAACTCTAAAATTAACATAGAAAGAAATATCTACTAATCAGAAAGTTCACAAACTTACCATTATAAACATAATTATTTATGTATATCATTAGACATCAGCTTAACTTAATACTCAAAACTTAATTTTAATGATATTTAAATATGAACATTATGTCGGAAAAAACATTGACATCTCAGTCAACAACTCGTTGTCAGGTAACCAATTTCCAGGCAAGTTCCCGTCGACGGCGCTAGGAGGCGCCAGAATTGCTAGCACATATTGCATCCTTTCACTTAATTCAATTTAAACCTTTTTCATCATGCGGCCAATACCACACGTCAAACCTAAATGGCTAGTCAAATGAAATAAAAATACGAACTATATTCGCGTGGAAAAGAGAGAGCGAGTGGCGGCATGTTTACGTCATCGCGAACAGTTTAATAATGGTTCACGGAACTTTATTTTTCGTTCATCTCTAGTAACGGTAACCAGAAAAGTTTTGTTCTTTCATATAAATCATATAATGTTCTTGTCAAAACCGTTATGTCAAAGAACGGAATTTTTCCGTTCATCTTGAATATTGTGAACCAGAAATATTGTGTTCATCTACAAAACCTTTATCGTAGTTAACCGTTACTAATACGAACGGAATTAATAACGGTTAAAGAACAATATCAAATGGTTAATCGAGAACGGTTCCGATCCCTGCCTGTTGTACGTGTGAGTGACGTATTCGAATAGAGAACACATATTTGAAATTAGTAACACAAACAAAACAAATGCCTATTCGAACACGTCACTCACACATACAACAGGTGACTTTATTAAGTTTTTCACCTATACCTACTTGAGCTTTGAGCGAAACGTGAAACCGTTTCGGTTTAGCTACCGTTTTACACGTAGGAGGAGATAAAAAGTAAAGGCGAACGATTTCCAGTGACCGGCCCGGACACCTGCTGACGTACCATTTGGTTTATGGTGCAAACTACGAGATATTTAGATTTAGGAATGCATAAGAACCAAGTGTCTTTTGAGTCTTTGCTGCATCCCAATTGAAGAGGGGTTCCTGGCTCTCCTATCTAATTTGCACCACGAGATACGGGCGTTGGTTGTTAGATCGAGAAGATTCTCTTTCCTAACAAGTTGGACCATGCTTAGTGATATGAGGTTCCCAGTAACATACCAAAAAGTCTATGGGGAATATTCCCAAGTGGTAGCTTTCTCTATAGTAACATTGGAAATTTACCGGGAATGGTCTATCTTTAACCATACTGATCCACCATGCTGAAGGCTGGCGTCCTCTGCCTCTCTTTCTTTCAGGCAGTCTTAAGGATTTCTTGACTACATACTTCTCGTTCCTTCTCATGAGCCTGTACTGTATAAATGCCTTTCATTTAATTGGGGTCTACCCTGAAACAACCTTGAAAAAAAAACCTGGTGTAAAACAGAAAACTCTTCTGTATCTTTTGGATGCAGTATTTTACAATAGAGACAGCTTACTTGCTAACACTTCACTTACTTACTTTGCAAGTGGGACTCTGGGTACACCAAAATAAATTTTGCAAAGTGCTCCAAAATATTAAAAAATCTAAATCTATATATATATATTGTTTCTAAACATTTTTACAGCAGTATATTATGTCATATGAGAGTGAGAAAAATCTACCATTTCTGCTATTTTGCCATGATTAACTATCAGTATCACACAAGGAAACGATTATTGTAATAATATTGACACTCCTTATCTACGTTCATACCCGAAACGTAATTCGTAAATTTATGTATTTATCTTTTTTCCCATTCAAAATAATTTCTGCCAAAATGTAAGTCACAATATATTTTTTTACTTCATCATCGTTTCATGTATTTATAGTTTGACCTGGCTCAAGACGCCGAAGTTTATAGATTTTAATTTTCTTTACTTGGACCACCGAAGATGTTACCAGAGCAGGGCGGCGCCCGACAGACGCGTCCCAACTGCAGTTTACGGCGTATTTTACTTGATTTACTTTTTTTAGATCCCTGACAGTGACTAGTTTCAAATGGTTTTAAGACGAGGCAAAAAAGAGATAAAACGATAGTGCGTTGAGGAAAGTGATTCAAAAAATATGGCGTTAATAGGTTTGAATTGTCGACGTAATGGTAAAATGAAACTGAGGGGTTATAATCCTGGTCATGGCACCAAATTGTAATGGTTACAATAGGTTGTAATTTAACAACATGAAGTAAAATTATGTTATATTATTTTATATTTTGACATTATTCATTATAAGTTTTTTTCAATAAAATAAAAGGTGTCTTATGTGAACATCTCTTACGTTTGAAATGAAGAAAAGATCTTTCGTAAATATTGAGGAATACAGCATAAGAAGAAGTATTAAATATTTTAAAATGTATTATAAAACATAGACATTATAGTAATTGTAAATTCATTACAATATACTTAATTAACATTTGAACAACCGGCGTAGTACAATAGCTAACTAGGTGTTGATTAATTGATTTTAATAGAGTTTAATATTAACTAACAAATTTTAAATTTTGTTATTTATTATGAGGTTGAACTAGTTGTAATAGTGGGCCGAACTAAAAAATAACAACAAATATTTATTTACGTTTAACTATCTATTATGTCATGAATAATGATCATGACAACATACCTCACAAAAGTTTAAATAAAAATACCCAAGCTCAGAATCAAAATATGAACAAGCACATGTAAAATGAAGCCTAATTAAGGCATAACTTAAGCCTTCAGTTTCCTAGAACGTTAATTTAGTATGTTAAGTTGCAAAAGCAAATGAAGCATATTGCAGCGGCGACACACATTACTTATTCAAATGTACTCGGCAATCAGCCGCAGCTGCTTCATCTAAGATGATCGGGGGAGGGGAGGGGTTGGGAGTGTCTACAGACTTAATTAGTAATTTTACATGTACACCTGCAAATTGTGGAATTCGAGGGCTTTTTAAATTATGGCTTACCGTAAATATTTTACTTTTAAAGGATATAGGTCCTATGAATAAAAAATACTTAATTTAATCAAGTTTAAATAGTACATTACGACACAAGTGCGAAAAACATGAAATTCGAAACAAGAGGCGATGTTTTATATCGACACGAGTTACGAATTTCGTTTTTAGGGTTCCGTAGCCAAAATGGCAAAAACGGAACCCTTATAGATTCGTCATGTCCGTCTGTCCGTCTGTCCGTCTGTCCGTCTGTCACAGCCGATTTACTCGGAAACTATAAATGCTACAGTAACGAAATTTGGTGAGAATATGTGTTGTATGAACCCCTACAGGATTATGATACTAAATTGTAAAAAAAACCATTGGGGTGGGGGCCCTCCATACATGTAAGTGAGGGATAGAAATTTTTTTTTAGTTTTACATAAGCGTGTGGGGTATTAATAGAAAGGTCTTTGAAAATGACATGAAAGTTTATACATTACATTTTTATTTAAGCAAATCGTTTTCGAGATATCAGCTCTCAAACTCTGAAAAATGTGTCCCCCCCCTCTATTTTTTAAACTACGCGATATAAAATTCTGAAAAAAATATATGTTATGCACATTAATAAACTCTATCAACCATTTTTGGTTTGATTAAATTATCTCCTATAGTTTTTGAGGTAGGTTGATTTAACTGTATTTTTTAAATAATAAATTGATAATGGTACGGAACCCTTTGCGCGCGAGTCCGACTCGCACTTGGCCGGTTTTTGCACGTGTTTCGTACGACGTTTTTTAGTACAGATGGCCGTCCGAAGTTTTGGACCTAACGTAAAATGAGACACTTCTCGCACTAGCGCGTAAAAAAGGCACTACTGTACTAAAAAGTACTTTTGACTTGTATCATCGTAAGGCTCATGGTACCTGTAATACTTATTCAAATCAAACAAAAATCAACTTTATTGCTGAGTAGGTTGCAATGACAAATTTTGGATATTTCTCTTGTATGAATGCTTACGAGGATAAAACGCGAAATGGTTTAGCAGGCTAAGGAAGGACGTTTGGCCCCTGTGAGGAATAGATGATTTACTCAATGTCAATTGTTTGTCTTCTCATAACTAGTAATCACTCCAATTTTCAGCCCTTTATCTTAGGCAATCACAGAGATAATGTCAAAAATGTAATTGTTTACCGTTTGTTATTAAACTCATGTATCTCTTAAAGGTTTTTTAAGATGCTGAATTTTTACCTTAAATAAATAGCTTAAATAGGATTTTATTATCAATTAAAAAAAAAACGGTACTAAGGAGTTTCAAATCTTAATCGGGCTTAAGTAATTTTCAGTCGTACGATAACGCGAAATTTTTGGAACATCAAAGGATCCTAATGGGTCGTAATATTTCGAGCAATCATCGACGTAATTTACTTTAGTAACTGGGTTCCATATATCGTCGGCTGATAAGCAAAACTCACTATAAAAACTGTCACTATAAGAGTAGTTATGTCAGTCAACCAGTCAACCACTTATGTCAGTATTGAATCAGAACTTAGATTATGATCTCTATTTCAAGTAGGTATTTGTTACTTAGTGAGTTTTGGTTGTCAACCGACGATATATTTATTTTCAAATATTTGAGTCTAAAATTAAGGATGTAAAATGAATTGCACAATTATTAAAATAAATCAATATTAAGGACTACCACAGATCAACCTATACCCCCAAACTAAGCTAAGTCGTACCTTTGACCCACTTTCTTTGTGGATTTGGCAATTTGAATATGATTTCCACTCCTAATCATATAGTAAGAAAAAAATATAGGGGACTTTGAAAAAAATGCTCGGATAATAAGCGGCGTTAAAAATACTTATCTCTACATAATTATAAATATGTACATCGCATAGTAAGTATATAAGACACCAATTTCAGCATTTTATTATTTAATTAACATATCTCATAGAACTACCCAATCTTACTAGGAGGAGCTTAAGTGAAATCTTTTGTATCTGGAAACGGCAAATTCAAAGTGAACAGCCATAACCGAACTTTCCCGAACTCTGCCGAAGTTTGCCGAAGTAATCTGAAACAACGAACGCCTCTAACAAAACTTGAAACCTGCATGCATAAATAATACAAGTTTTATTAAAATGATTTCCCTAGACTATGACATCTTGGAAGACTGGAAACTTTGCTTTGACAAAGGGAAAAAACTGAAATAAGCTATTGTAATTGATTTCTTTCAGGCCACTTTCAAAAATATTGTGAGTAATAAATAAAGGCCTCAATGAAAACAAAAGATCATTTTTATTTTTTTTATAATCTTGGGACATCTTACACAAATCGACTTAGTCCCACGGTAAGCTCAATTAAGGCTTGTGATGTGGGCTTGTGTTGTAATTAGCGACGATATAATGTACATATATTAATAGATAGATACTTATATACATAGACAGCCATGACCAAGAAACAAATATTAGTGATAAATAAATACACAAATAATGCCCTCGCCGGGATTTGAACCCGGAACCTCCAGCTTCGTAAGCAGGGTCACTACCAACTAGGCTACAGAGGCTGACAAAATAAAGGCCCCAGTGAAAACAAAAAAATCATAATTACTTCAATTACGTTACGAAAAACGTAGCAAATACAAATTTTCTGTGGTTACCCACCTCTTCACGACTTTTTTTTTAATTTGCCGCTTTTGTCTACATACAGGCTGGTTGGCCAGAGTATATTCAATTTACTGTAACAATATATTGCAGGCTTTATTATAAGCATGTCACACAGCCTGACGGGTACAAAATCCGTACCAAACGTTGGAAAGTAAGTTTGCGTTTTCGTGTCCTTGATTGGTGTAATTGTCACGCTCGCACTGATATATTGTAGCGAGAGGGATGGAGGACTTTACGTATCGATAAAACGCTAACGTAAATGTTACTTGCTAACTCGTGGTTACACACAGAACAATAAACAGACTGTCACGTAGAAATAATACTGATCGAGACAATTGCACAGATATAGGGATGGTAGGATGCGGTTATGGTATCTAAAGATACCGATACCAAATAACCTTCCTTGTAGTCTAAATGATCCCTATTTTGGTCTAAAACTAACTCTTTGATTTGACTGTGATGGTGATCTTTGACTTTAGTTGAAAGTTAAGACTACGAGTAAGGTCAGAAGGTTTACGAGTCTAATTAAAATTAGTTTTTTATTAAATTACCAATGGATTAGAACCAGTCATAAATATGTACCTACTTAGTATTCTTTTCCGTGGTAATTCATAAAACAACACATTATATAACATATAAATTGTTTGCTGAGATCGCAAAACGTCTGGTTGATGTAACAAAAGACCGAAGAGCTGGCGACTTCCTCGCACAACGCATCAGTATTGCGATACAGCGAGGAAATGCCGCCAGCATCCTCGGTACAATGCCACAAGGGCCAATCTTAGATATCGGTTAGGTTTAATAGATTAGTTAGATTTAATCTTTGTACATAAATTGTAGTTTAGAAAATAAATATATCTGTTATGTACACATTTTGCTCTAGTATTAAGATAATACATACAAGTGTCGACATCAAAATTAAAAATCAATATAACAAATAGTATTATTTAAATTGTAAAAAAAACACTTAATAATCTTTCAAGAGGGGTCGTTTCCCTATGACATTGAAAAGAAAACTAATCCTAAAAGTATATGGATGCCAATTTAAGGCTAGTTTAGAAGTATACGTGTCGAGGTTTTTAGCAATAAGCTCGACACAATCAACCATGAGCTGATGCCGTGAGATAAACGTAGACTTACTTTCTACGCGGACCCTCTCGCTTGCATCAATAAGCGAGTACGACCGGGATAAATCTATATAAAGTAAGCCCGTGGTAAACCTACGGCGATGGTATAGTTTTGTAGCCGTATCATGACCTGTCATCGTACTTACTACCTACGTACTTTGTTTTCTTCCGCAGATACCAAAACAGATACCAAAACTAGGACATAAACGTGTCACGAGCACATCCCTACGGAACGATACATAGGGTTGTCACCTGTCTCCTTCGATACCGCAAACAGCCGTACAGTGTTTTCATTCATGTGTCTTGTATAGTACGCCGTATTATCTTATGAATGTATGTACAGTTAACCGATTGGAACCCTAGGCGACTCTAAAGCTATGTGTAATTAGAAAATCGTTTACTAACTTGACATTACTACGGTTTACTACGGTTTCAAGCGTTTGTGGATAGTGATACGTTTATACGTAGTGATAGCTGATAAGGTAAGGTGGGGTAAGATGATGACGATGAAAGGTTTTTTTGACGGGGTAAGACAAAAAATCGTCCTTCTGGCACAGTATTAACGACGACTTTCTGTCTTACCCCGTCAAAAAAACCTTTTCATCTTACCCCACCTTACCTTACGTTTTTTTTACACGGGTGTGCGTATCTTTTGTTCGTGATTATAGCCGATAGTTCATAGCTTAGTAGCTCGCGGTGAGACCAGTGCCTATGAATCAAATTGTATGGTATTGTCGTATATTTGACTTTCAACGTTACTATGGCAAGGTTCTATTGTTGGTCAGGATTCAATTTTGTCGATAGTACTTACAAGCCTTACGTAATTGAGATTACCGTAGGAGTAGGTCAGTTTTTGCGTGAGATTGCCCCAGAAATCTATTTATTTACGAAAATACCTACGTCGTGTGCTGACGGCAGTAAGAATACATTTTGTCACCACCTCAATTCTTCCCGATTTCGTATTATTATTGATGTATTGGGCCAGTCTATGCCGCTTCGACCAATCGGTTGATCTATTGTGGCGGCCCTTTGTATTTTAAAGGATGTTACTTATTCCCGTTGAGTCCAGAAATTTCCAGATTCTTTGGGCTGTAATGCTGTGTACCTCATATGGTTGCAGTATGTGCCTACCTAGGTGGATACTTCTTTTATGCATTAATGGTCCGCAGGAGCAGAGGATATGCATCGCAGTTTCTTCCTCTTCCTGGCAGAACCTGCATAGTGCTTCTTGTTTCTTACCCATTAGAAACATGTGTTTGTTCAGTTTGCAGTGGCCGGTCAGAATTCTGACCACCGCACAAGTTTTGTATCTTTTGAGCCCTAGTAGCTCTGTAGTAGTTTTGTTGTTGAACCCTTGTATCAGAGCTTTAGAGTGTGTGTTTCCTTTGACGGCCTTCCACTCTCTGATGGCTCTCATTTTTTCCAGATTGTTAATCAGCGAGTAAGCCTGTTGTTTGGTGGTTCCACAGAACGGTTCTGGTCCGATCAGGGGAGTGTCCGCACCTTTCCTGGCAAGTTCATCCGCTGCTTCATTTCCGGCAATGTTGGAGTGTCCTGGTACCCATCTAAGTGTGACTTTGTTGGAGTTAGCCAGGACGTTTAGATTTATCTTGCAATCCAGGACAAGTCTAGAGTTGGTTTCTAGGGACTCTAGTGCTAACAGGGCAGCTTGACTGTCCGAATTGATGTAGATGTTTTGATTTCTGAGGTTTCTGTCCAGGTTAATCTCAGCACATCTGTTGATGGCGAAGACTTCTGCCTGGAAGATTGAGGCCAATTCACCCATGCTGACGCTCGCTCTGAGCTTAGGCCTCTCCCCATATATGCCACATCCTACTTTTTCGCCTTTTTTGGATCCATCCGTGTACCAAATGTGGCTTCCCTTTTCGACAGACATTTGGTCGTTCGCCCATTTGTGTCTCGAGGGAATTTCCACCTTGTACAGTTTGGTGAATTGACATTCTGTATGAATATCATCTGATGGCATGCTGAGGGTACAGTTTTCAAATACCTGTGCCTTAAGTGAGACAAGGGCTTGAGAGCGCCATGTAGGCCTGTTCAGCGTGCTTATTCTGTAGACGCATTGCTTTGCCTCCTTCTGCACTTGCAAGTGGAGTGGTGTTATATTAAGCAGTGCGTCTAGGGCCGCCCCTGGTGTAGAGGAGAAGGCCCCTGTTGCCGTTAGGCAGGCCGTACGTTGTAGGCTATTAAGGGAATTTATTGTTGTCTTTTGGCTAGCTTTGGAGCACCATACAGCGGAGGCGTAGGTGATGATGGGTCGCACTACCGCTGTATAGAGCCATAGAGCAATTTTGGGTTTTAATCCCCACCTTGCTCCAGCCATGCGACAACAAGACCATAGGGCCATTTTTGCTTTTTGTAAAATATTTTTTCATGTGAGGATTCCATGTCAACTTTTGGTCAAATGTGACCCCTAGGTATTTCACCTCACTTGAATAGGGTATTGTTTGTCCATTAAGTTCTAGTTTTCCGAGTTTTTCCAGTTTCCTCTTTTTTGTGAAAGGTACTAACACCGTTTTGCTCGGATTAATGGACAATTCATTTTCTTTACACCATTTAGATATTGTATAAAGAGCTCCTTGCATCAAATCTGAGATCGTATGGAGGCTGGGTCCTTTGATTATGATTACAAGGTCGTCGGCATATCCCTGTGTGTCATAATCTTTGTCCCGCAGTATTGTAAGGAGTTGATCCACTGCGAGGGTCCATAGTAGTGGGGATAAAACGCCTCCCTGAGGACATCCTCTCGTGGTGTGGAATTTATGTTCTATTTCATTGAGGGTTAGAGTAGCTACTCTGTTGGAGAGCATATTCTCTACCCATCTAGTGGTGGTTTCATCTACTCCCTTTGATCTCATTCCATTAAGAATAGTTTCCGTGGGTGTATTATCGAAAGCACCTTCTACATCAAGGAACGCACAGAGAGCGGTTTGCTTTTCCTCTAGGGTTTTGTGCACCTTGTCAACCAGGTCAAGTAGGGCAGTTTCTGTTGATTTTCCCTTTTGGTAAGCATGCTGATTGTGGCTGAGTGGTTTTGCCACCAGGTAACGCGCTCTAATGTGCTGATCAATGATTCTTTCCATTGTTTTTAGAAGGAAGGATGTTAGACTGATTGGTCTGAAGGATTTAGGCTGCGAGTAGTCCTTTTTCCCTGCTTTAGGTATGAATTTTACCTTGACCTGAGTCCATTTTTCTGGTATATATCTTAACGCAAAGCTCGCTCCAAATATTCTGACCAGGTGCGGGAGTAGGAGGTCCTGTCCATGTTGTAGGAGCGCAGGGAACACTCCATCTTCTCCGGCCGATTTAAATGGCTTGAATTTGCTCAATGCCCACTTAATTTGGTTTGGTCTAAAGATGTTAGATGCCAAATTCCAGTCTTTGTTGCTTGCCCTATGGATTTCTTGATTCCTTTGGGTGCATGTTTGTGTGTTACTGTTGGTATACGAACCTGGGAAGTGGGTTGCCCTAAGGAGGTCGAGGGTTTCCGCTTCCGTGTTCGTAAACACTCCATCCGGTCTCTTGAGTAGACCAAGATAGTTGGTTGGAGTCTTTGAGAGTATTCTGTGAATTCTCGCACCTTTATTTGTTTGGGCAATTTCGTCACAGAATCTTCTCCAAGACCGCCTTTTTGCTTTCCTGATTTGTTTATTGTATTCAGTCAGTGCCCTGCCGTACCGTTCCCACTCAGATGGCGTGGCAGAGTGATTGAATAAGCGGCGTGTGGATTTGCGGAGTTTCTCCAGCTTTTTGTTCCACCACGTCACAGTATTAGATGACTTTATTGCCTTCAACGGGCAGCTCTGCTCATAGGCCTTAGTCATGCCTTCCGAGATAAGATCGACTGCTAAGTTGAGGGACAATGGTGATTTAACTTGTGTATGAATTTCCTTTAGACGAGAATCTAGTTCGGCCCTATATGCCTCCCACGATGTGTCTTTTGGATTTCTACGCATAGCTATGTCGTCATCTAAAGAGTCCCTAACACCAAAGATTATGTGTTTATGGTCCGACATTGAGTTTTCGCAACTGACATGCCAGTTCGACAGGCACCTAGCCACCTTTTCTGTTGCGAACGTTATATCTAATACTTCCTGTCTCGCCCTAGTTACAAAGGTGGGCGTATTGCCTCTGTTTAACAGTTGCAGACAGTTAGTAAAGATAAAATCAGCGAGTAACTCACCTCTTTTGTTAATTCCAGTGCTCCCCCAGATGGTGTGGTGGGCATTGGCGTCGCAGCCCACGATGAGTTCTGCCTTTTGTGCTTGAGCGTACTCTACAACCTTAGACAGTTCTTCTGTGGGGTCTAGTTTGTCTCCAGGCAGATAGGCGGAGCAGACTAGTACCTTCCGTGTTCCTCTGCCTTTGAGATCGACGTAGGCAGCTACGGTGTCGTCACTGCAGATTTCTGTAACAGGTAAGAAGTTAATACGTTTGTTAAACACAATGCAGGCTCTGGGTTTAAGACCTTTTTCATGTACGAGTACCTTTCCTGCCCTGTTAAGTCCGGTTACCATGGCTTTGTTGTTCAACCATGGTTCTTGTATGAGGGCGATGTCCAGGCCATTGTCGCCAAGGATCTTCTCCACGACCGCAGTGGCCGCGATGGCGTGGTGAATGTTGGCCTGGAGGAACGTCACCCCCTTTGTCCGCGTCTTCATATTATTTGCCGCTGCGTTGGGCATCTCCATGCCCTCGCTGGCGGCCTCTGCCCCCTCTGCCCCTGGGGCGAGTTCTGCCCCTGGTGTCTCCCCTGCCGGCGAGAAACCGCTGCTGTTGCCCAGCTGATGCGCCCGATGGCCCTGGTCTGGGATGGGGTGAGGACTGCACAGCCCTTTTTGGGCCTAAAGACACCTTTCGGGCTGGCGTTTGTGAGTGGGTGGTGGGTTGGGCCGGGTTTGTGGGTTGGGCTGGGTTTGTGGGTGGCGGTGGTGGGTTAGGAGGTGCGCTTGTTCCGGCCTCTTGGGCTTTGTGTTGACCCTTAAGGCGGAACATGACCTCGCGGAACCCGAGGTTCACTTTGAGTCCCATCTTTTTCAGATTCTCCACAGATATGTCGTCTAAGGATAGGGTCACCAGGACCCCACCTTTTTCGACCTTGGTGTGGAGAACCTTCCAGAACTCTGTGTGAAGCCCCTGGTTCTGCGCGTAGATGAGAGATAGTGACTGCTGCACCTTGGAGTCATCTATCTCTGGGATAAACACCATGGCTATGTTTGGCTTGGGAAGCTCATTTTCCGGTATGACCGTGAGGTTGGCTTCCGGCCATGGCTTTAGGGACGGCGTTATCTCTTCTAGCCAGGCTTTAGAGCGTTGGTCGCTGCAGGTGATCAGCAGCCAGCCTGGCTTGTGGGAGTAGCTCTTAAATTTGGGTCCTTCGTCCATCTTCAGTGTCGCGATCTTCTGCAGGATGGCTTCGCAGATGGAATCCAGCTGGGCGACTGCCATCGGGCTGGAGTTCCTGATCCCGACACGAATCTGGGCGAGGACCTCATTGTAGGGCCGTGGTTGTTGGGGTTGGTCCGGGGGGGTCTCACTCACCTTTGGGTTTTTGGGAGCGTTTCCCTTTGGTGAGCTCTCATCCGGGCGAGGTCGCTTTGCCGACCTTTGCTCGGGTTTTGAGTTGGAGGACCCGAACTTGTACCCCATCTTTTTGAGCTCTCCAAAGCTCTTTGTGGCTAGTTGTAGCGCCTTGTCAGACTCTACTCCCAGACCTTTAAGAGCCTTGAAGCGCCCTCTTGCGGCGCCCGTCAATCTCTTGGCGGGCATCTGCGGTTCAGGTTGGGGGTCGTCCGATTGGTTGCTTGGGCGGCTAGCGCGTCTTTCAGCCGTGTCGGATTCCTCCACAACCTCCATGATTTCCACTGGTGCTTGGGCAGAGTTTTCCGCACCTTCCACCAGAGGAAGTAGTTCCTGGTAAAGGTTTTCCAGGGAACCTTGTTTTTCTTTTTGTTCTTTACTTTCCATATAAGTCCCACGAAAAGCTAGGGTAAAGTAGGTCAATTCCAGCAGAGCCCCGCTTGCCGGAATAAGGCTAAAAGTAACCCTCGAGGTCGCCCGGTATCGAGGGGTGGAATCGTTAGCGACTGAGCTCCCCCTCAGCCACGCATCTCTCGGCACGATCCGCACCTTAGATTGGGGTTTTTATGACGAGGTTGTCTCCTCCATATATACTTATTAGGTACTTAGATACATATGTGTGTATATATAGAATATCTATGAATATATCTACTTATATATATATAACTTAAACCTATAGATATGGCAGGGGATATCGCCATAGGCTCACACCCGGGATCCAGGATATAGCAGTTTAGTTTACCACTCATCCCAGTTCCCGGTTGTGTGCCCAAACCTCTATCCCTAGCCATACCCGCCCTCATAACTTAGCTGCTGGTGGTCTGGGGTAGGTGGTGGTAAGTGCGACGCCCATAAGGCCACCAGCATTTCCAGGGAGTGCGACGGGGACGCGTATGATGGACTTGAGGTTCAGCTCTGTAGTTCAGCGTCGCATACCTGAACGTAGCCGAACCTCCTACCCCCCTCCCGATTTCGTAAGAATCGACTAAATTATTACGTGTCTAATCATTCGTTTATGAAAACTGATGATTGGCAGCAGCATGATCATAGTCCTGTGATCGCCCAGCCGCTTGCCCAGCGTGGCAATTATGTGAAGCTGCGATGTACGCCAGGAGTTAGCGTTTGCAATGTTCCAAATGTGTGCCAAAATTCAAGCAATGTGTTGTTTAAACTCCAGAGATATTTAATAAATTAATAACGTCCGCCATTTGGACGTCAGGTTGGCGGGCACATTTCCAGTTCCAGCTAAATGAAGCCTACTTAAGGGTGAAAGTACTGCCTAAAGGTACTCGCAATGTGCTTAAACGTGTATATTAGCATTGTGATGATCCCACGATATTGACGGTGTCCGTAGTTTAGTCCAATAGCTTACAGCGTAGTGACGGCTGTAAGAATACATTTGTTACCCCTCTTTCCATGAGCATCGTAGCAGCCGACGAAGGAAAGGTCACTGACTATTTATTTATGGACACACTACTGCGACCTGGCGGTCGCTTACCTATCGTTGCGATGACGAGCATTTACCTCCTATTGCCTCCTACGTATCGGCAATCTAGGATTAGATAGGAGACATCTTTGTCCAGTAGCGGGTTGATTACAATCTGTCATTGTTTGTGTCTAATACACAAGAATTGCGCATTTAAAGCTACGTTCAAGATAAACCCTAAGGTACTGGTCTGACTGTGAGCTACTAAGCTATGAACTATCGGCTATAAACACGACCAAAAGATACGCACTCCCATGCAAAAAACGAGACACGGCGATACTTATACGCCCTGAGTTCCTTACATAGTAATTTTCTGATTCTATTTGTGACTTGATCAATTTGGGCATACCAGTTGAGATGGTCATCTATCATTACTCCCAGGTACTTGTTTTGGGCAATTTTTTCAATAGCCGAATGTTCCTGCCCAGCTATTGAAAAAATTACCCAAAACAAGTACCTGGGAGTAATGATAGATGACCATCTCAACTGGTATGCCCAAATTGATCAAGTCACAAATAGAATCAGAAAATTACTATGGATATTTAAGACGCTGAGACATATTGTGCCAGGAATAATAACTACAGTAAAAAACAAAAAGCGTAACATACTAAATGAAATATAATATCCCTGGCACAGTCTGTGTTAGTTTATTGTATTACAATTTGGGGGTGTGCAGCCAAAACACGTTTTATCGACCTTGAGCGTGCCCAACGTGCGCTATTAAAGGGATCTATATCTGGATCCCTAACGTTTTTTGACCTATTTTTACATTCACTAACGTTTTATGTCCGAATGATCATTTGTCCTAACGCTCATATGCCATATTTTTAATTTTCCTAATATCGTATGGATGATTTTTGTTTTCCCTAATGCGTTATATCCTAATTATCATTTTCCATATCAATTATTCATCCTAACGTTATATGCAATAATAGTCATGTATCATAATTGTCAGTAAGCCTAATGATCGATAATCCTAATAATCGTATTTCCTAACTCTGTATCCTATATCTGTAAGCTGCTGACCTGACGGGTCAGCAGCTTACAGATATAGGATAAACTGCAATAGGCCATACAGAGTTAGGAAATACGATTATTAGGATTATCGATCATTAGGCTTACTGACAATTATGATACATGACTATTATTGCATATAACGTTAGGATGAATAATTGATATGGAAAATGATAATTAGGATATAACGCATTAGGGAAAACAAAAATCATCCATACGATATTAGGAAAATTAAAAATATGGCATATGAGCGTTAGGACAAATGATCATTCGGACATAAAACGTTAGTGAATGTAAAAATAGGTCAAAAAACGTTAGGGATCCAGATATAGATCCACGACAGGCACCCCCAAATTTTATTTAGGAGCCAATATCTCTCTAAAATAAAATAAAAAAATTGTGTAATCATTACCGACATTATGATTAAATATCGTTAGGTATGGCTATTGATCGCTAGGGCTTCTGTCTCTTAGGACAACAACATTTAGGCTAAATGACATGAGGTGAAACGTTATTAGGGATTTCGAAGAATATGGAAAATAACATTAGGGTTTTTAACAGTTATGGTAAAAAATTATTTGGGCAAGTGAGTTTTAGGACAATCATTACATTATGGAAAATGAGTGTTATTGCAACTGATCGATAGGGCTAATGCCCATTAGTGCAAAACAGTTCGGGCAAGTGATTTTAGGACAAACGATGTTAGGGATCTCGAGGGAGACCCCTATTAAAGGTAATGTACTTCAAAAAGAAGACATTTCCCACTGAGCTCTTATACCAGATCTCCGGTCTCCTATCTGTCAGGAAGTTGTATGTTCTGCAAACTGTTTTAAAAAAACATAAAACGATGCCATACAACCCTGACTACAAAAAGAAAAGGCGTATAGTCGATATAGCTAAAATAGCAAAAACCAGAACTATGTATGCTACCTCTCAACACAACATAAAATCTGCCCAACTCTATAATAAAATAAATAAACTACTGGACTTTCACTCGAAATCACGACATGAATGTAAAAAAATCGTAGTAAACTGGCTTACATCAAAAACCTTCGATGAGACAGAGAACTTAATTCGATAAACGATTATATGTAGAGACTTAATTGTTGTGATTATTATTGTTTAAACACACACACACACACACACACACACACACACACACACACACACACAACACAGAATATACAAGCTGACAACTGTGGTAATATGTGACTATGTTATTTTAATTGCTAATATCGTCGACCGTAGGTTCAATTAGGGTAAGGGACAAAATGGCGAAAATGAGTTAAGTATACAGTTTTGTTCAGAATTATGCGCTCTTTCGAATGGTGTATATAAAAAAATTCTAGCTTTAAAAAAATGTTCCTCACCCTATTTTTTTTTAGGGTGTACCGGATCAAAATAGCTCCAAAAAATAAAGTAATTAGAAAAAAATTCTACACAGCTACTAAGAATTAGTATAATATACGTAAGCAACCGAATTTAAACAAGGTAACCGGCCTTGCACTTAGAGAATGACCCTTACACGGTTTATTTTTGATGAGAAAATAACAAAAGTGTTATTACACTAATAATTTTGGGATCGAAAAAATATTTTGCCGATACCCTAAAGTGATTGCGTGTTGTATTGAAATAATTGTTCCTTACTTGAATTTGCTCGCATAGTAATTTATACGATGTGTGCGTTACTCTAATTTTTTGTATGTTATGTTTAAACTTTACACTTGACAGAATATTTCTTTGATGGAATGAATTAATAATTTAATATTATTATAGATACTTAAATACATACGAGTAGACAGCCATGACCAAGAAACAAGTATTTGTGATAAATAAAGACACAAATAATGCCCTCGCCGGGATTCGAACCCGAAGTAGTGTAGCTTTAAAACTGGAAGTACATTCAAAAGTGCTTTTGCTATGCTTATTTGAATAAAAAAAAGTTTGCGTTGATTTTGACCATGTTGTGCAGAGTTGCTGCTAGGAAGACTCAAGATTTTGTAGAAATCATTACACAAGTCTACGAACAAATAAAACATGGAAGCCGCATGCCATACTAAATTGCCTTTCAAAAACGGTTCTGAATTTTACTTGACAAATGTCACCACCTCTTCAATGCATCACGGTATTGAATTTCCATGTCAACCTTTAAAAACTTAAACCGCCATTTAAAAATAGTTGTGATTGATCCATCAATGTTTTGATTGGCCATATTCTATAAACATTTGTCAAAAATGTTGCACCGAAATATGCGCGGTGTTAAGAAAAGCGCTAAGTCCTGCCCATCTTGGCACATTGAACACGTTACACGTCCATGTTATATAATTATTTTTCGCAGACACAAGTGATCACTTTCAGATCATATGAAATCTATTGTGTAGAATCGCGACAAGGCATGAACAAAAAATTATCCTAATTAAAGGGGTGTTCTGCGCAGTATGCAAAATGTACAAACTAAAATCAATTTCACCATTTATTTCCCAATGATACGCCAGTTTTATTTCATACATGCTTATTAAAAATTAGAAACAATACAAGTACTTATAATATCGAAGACTTTTGAAAAACTCAAAGCTAATGAATAAAAAATATTTAAACAAAATCTGTACTAATAGGTAATAATAAAATATGAAGTAATTTCTTCCAACTCTTTACTTTGCCATCATTTCTTATCCAAGGCTTCCGATAACAAAGTTCATTAAGTAAATTATAAAATGGAATTATAGTGTTTTCGACCGACTTTCAAAAAGGAGGAGGTTCTCAATACAACTGTTTGCGATTTCGATGGTTCTTTTTTTATTCGAAAGCTGATGGTCCCATTATAATTTGGTATAATTATAAGTCTTAATTAGCATTAAGCATGTGCATTGTGCACGACAATTGGATGAATAACTCGATACCACGTCAACCGATTTCCATAAATAAATTTTTAACCGACTTCAGAATAAACCGAGTTAGTCCCGTTGGCATCAAGTTGGGGTCTGATTATGGGATCTTGGAGATATCGGTTGAAGTCGGTTTTTTTTAATGATTATTGATATCGTTTAACTCTTCGATCGGGAAACATTATCATATCAGAGACGTTACTCATGGTCGAATTTTTCATGGCCATGTTTTTGGGGGGCGTACATTGCGTACAAGCCATGTCACCCCCACGCATCGTGTCCTCGCAGTATATCTGTTGACCATCGCAGCGGCTGAATCCTGAGTACCCCTCTTGCTGGCAACATTGCCCCGGTTTGTCTCCCTCTGACCCGCACGCGTTATCGCAACTTGGTGCACGCTTTTCAGCTTGGCTGACAACAGCCACAACGAATAGAAGAAAAAGGGTAGTCCTTAAATGTTTCAATGCAGCCATGATGAGTAACTGTGAATATTGTTTTCTATGCTGGATTTATATTGGCTGTAAAGGAAAATTTTCCTTTAGGTTCAGGTTTGCCTTCATCTGTTCTTTTTAGTCGTAGTTATTACCGTCCCGTAACAGTCTGCGGGACGTTTTGGTTAAGCTTAAAGTGGTACCGGATAGGTACTCTCGATAGGTTTTCTGCACTACCTACTACCTACATTTTTGTAATCGTGTCTCCACTATCCAAAGGTTGTCTGGAAGAGATCGCTTTTTAGCGATAAGGCCGCCTTTTGTGACCTCTGTTTTTTGTATTTCTTTTGTTTTGTGAACTTTTGTTCTTTATTACGTGTGAGGTGTGCAATAAAGAGTTTTGTATTGTATTGTACTCTAGTTCACAATCGAACTATTTCAGTCACTTTTTTTATGTCTCTGGTTTTTATGGGTATATTCTCCTACACGCTTAGAACATGATTGGTGCGACAGTATGTCGCAGCGAGATAGATTTCCCGTCTTTTACTTAGTGTACGAATTACATAATGCGACATAATATTATTCTCATTTATAC
Source organism: Thaumatotibia leucotreta (assembly GCA_025490895.1). Classification (NCBI taxonomy): domain Eukaryota; kingdom Metazoa; phylum Arthropoda; class Insecta; order Lepidoptera; family Tortricidae; genus Thaumatotibia; species Thaumatotibia leucotreta. The sequence goes on from JALPQI010000366.1 coordinate 141,120, forward strand.
TAGTTAATTGAAATAATCCAAGTTATAATACTATACCTGTTAAAAAAGTTTATTATAATTTATGTTATGAATGATACAAATGATTATTATTTGTGTTAAGACTGTCAATTATTTTTTAAGTAAGTTATATTTAACTGATAAAGATCTGTTAAAAAAGAAAAAAAAACCGGCCAAGTGCGAGTCGGACTCGCGCGCAAAGGGTTCCGTACCATTATCAATTTATTATTAAAAAAATACAGTTAAATCAACCTACCTCAAAAACTATAGGAGATAATTTTATCAAACCAAAAATCGTTGATAGAGTTTATTAATGTGCATAACATATATTTTTTTCAGAATTTTATATCGCGTAGTTTAAAAAATAGAGGGGGGGGACACATTTTTCAGACTTTGAGACCTGATATCTCGAAAACGATTTGCTTAAATAAAAATGTGATGAATAAACCAACATATCATTTTCAAAGACCTTTCTATTAATACCCCACACGCTTATGTACAACTAAAAAAAAAATTCTATCCCTCAGTTACATGTATGGAGGGCCCCCACCCCAATGGTTTTTTTTACAATTTAGTATCACATTCCTGTAGCGGTTCATACAACACATATCCTTACCAAATTTCGTTACTGTAGCATTTATAGTTTCCGAGTAAATTGGCTGTGACAGACGGACAGACGGACAGACGGACAGACGGACATGACGAATCTATAAGGGTTCCGTTTTTGCCATTTTGGCTACGGAACCCTAAAAAGTACATTATTTAGGTTTCTTTCTGTCATAATTATTTTTAGATAATTACTGTGTGGTAAAACTATCAAACATAATAACTTACTTTTTACCTGAATACTCAAACGAGGATCTGATCAGCTTTATATATGTATCTTTGTTTATTTTTTGACAAGATATAAATATTATTACGAAAATAATTATGTTTCATTCCAAGAAAAAACTTAGCGTAGGTACAGGTTACGGAATAAGACATTTCAAGTAAACCACACAAACAATAGGACTTGAATTTCCTATACACATTTAGACAAAATAACTTATTTTTTTTCTTATTTTTCAAAACCGATCATCCTTACGCTAAAACTCACGTAGCATATTTTTACAAATACACTTTCTTACATTATTTTGCTTTAATTAAAAAAAATCATTAAAATACCCTTACTTTATTTTTTGTTAATGATATTGGATCTGTAAATCGAAGTCAAATTAGCGTAAGGGACATGACTAGAAATCGCTACGAGTGTAATCGACGTTAGTAATGAAACACATTAGAGTAACGGACACCAATTTTCCTTATTATTAAGTCTACGTAAATAAATACTATTTAGGCGGAAAGAGCACCAAAATATAAGAATACGTGTGAAATCGGAGCCAGGAAAGGTCAAATACAATAAAAGTTATGAGCGAATAAGCAGAAAAAAAAACTTTGTTGGGCTCTCCTGTAAAGTCGTATTTTGTCCCTTACCCTAATTGAACCTACGGTCGACGATATGTAGAACATAATTATTGTTATTGTACTCGTATACGAATAGGTATCGATAATCTCTTTTCATTTGTTAGTTTTTACTTTTATTTTTTTATTTTTTAATTTCAATCTTAATTGTTTAGAAAATTCAATTGTATTACTTTAAGAATATTACTGTAACTTTTTTTATTAGAGCTCATATTGCATAAGGAAGAGCGGTGTCTCCCAACACAGGCATTTCTTGCTTACAGGGAGACACTACCCCTTGTATTATGTTTTAAATGTATTTAATAAAATAAAGAATTTATTATTATTATTTATTATTGTATCTCCTTGGGGATCACGGGCTTACAAATCCCGGTTTTTGATAGGCTTGCGCGGGGATACAGATCCAACACGTAGAGGCCCTTTGGAGAAATTTACTGTGTTGTACACCTGCTGCAACCCATTCACGGGCACATCAATAGATATCCGTAAACCGGTCCCAGCAGGCGTATAGAGACTATTGAGAAGTAATGGAAAAGACTAATGGGCTATGGTGATGGAGGATGGATGGATCAGAAATGGAGCTATAGAAAAGAGGTCCGGACACCTGCCATAACAATGATTTCTCTTTGCTATCGAGGCAGGCGGTGACTCGCCGCCGACTAGATGGGCCCCCGTAAATGCCGTCACAAGAGACAGCCAGGGGCAACACCGGTGTAGGCGGCTCAGGAGTGTAGAGAGGTGTACACCGCTTTCTGCGCAGTGGCTTGACGGCCGCTGCACCAACTCGCGACTTATGCATATTTACACTTCCACCCCTGGAGCATATAGCTCTGACGACTCCTCTCTGGACGGCCAGTTAAGGCAAGCCAGAGCTGAGAGTCCTACGGGTCCCCTTGGGGTTCCACTCCGACCGACGAAGACACGCCGGAGGCGGGGACCCTGACCGACTCTCGGGAGCACTCGGGTCCGTGGGGTCGTTATTATTTTTTATTATTATTACTTATCCGGCGGTGATAGCTGATAGTTGGGCGAGTATTGCCGTGTCTCTTTTTTACACGGGAGTGCGTATCTTTTGTTCGTGTTTATAGCCGATAGTTCATAGCTTAGTAGCTCGCGGTGAGACCAGTGCCTAAAGCTACATTCAACATAAACCCTAAAGTGTATCTTGTTCTAACATTTGATATACAGCTACAGCTTAATTTACATATTATTTCATTAAGAGCGTCTCGCAATTAACAAGAGGTATGAATGTAACCTGTAGTGCTTAGTCCGGTCGTGTATCTTGCTTATAATTATAACAATTCCCACGGCAAGAAAATATGTAGTGAGAATGTTCGTTGTTAAGAGAGCTTGGTGTTTTTTTTTATGTGACGAAGGTGGACAACTGATCTTTCAGCCCACCTGATGGAACATTGCCCATGGACATAGCGATCAGAAAATCGCCTATGCGTTGCCTACCCTGAGGACTTAGATGGATTACCTCTATCTATGCCAGTAATTACACCGGCTATCTTACCCCCAAACCGAAACACAGCAGTGCAAACACTGCTATTAAGCGGCAGATTGACGGGTAAGATGGTGGTAGCTATTCATATCTAAAAAGAGCTTGGTATTACTACGAGGAGCATTTCAACTCATCGGATTCGTCATTGTTGTCCTGCGATTATTATCGTGACGGAAGGACGAGTAGCAATAACATTGATTATATTAGACTTGTAGGCTTAGCATAGGATCAGTGGGACAATATGTCGCCGTGAGATAGACTAATACATCCCTTTTTTATTCATATAGTTAGTAAAAGATGGAAAATCTATCTCACGGCGACATATGACATGCCAATCATGTGCTAAGCGTATTGGTATTGGTGCTAAATTACGTTTACATTAAAACAATACTCATATCTTATACTTGCATACTTAGTCGACAATAACGAAATAAAAACTGAATATTCACCGTTTCTAGTAACATCGGCAACGCAGTTTTTCAACGTCCGTGAAAGAGCGTACCTATCTGTAAAAATATAGTCCTTTTATGAAATATGAAATTTTGGGTAAACTTTACGTTATTCTAACTAGAATCTAGACAGCAAAGCTCTATCCATTTCCAGTGAAAAAAATGGTCCAAGGATTTTTTTCCATATAATTTAGTCAAATTGGGTAAATGAAACACACGTTTTCCTAAGAACCTATTTAGTTATCCGTGCTTTGTGCGGAAATGAAAATGATAATCAATTATAATAAATAAATATCTTGGGACATCTTACAGAAATCGACCTAGTTCCACGGTAAGCTCAATTAAGGCCCAAGCGACGATTTACATAATAAATACTTAAATATATACACAGCCATGACCAAGAACCAAAATACATGTGATAAATGAATACACAAAACAATGCCCTCGTCGGGATTCGAACCCAGAACCTCCTGTTTCTAAGACAGGGTGATTAATATGATATGGCAACCATTCTCGTTATACATCTATATTGTTTCCTTGACTTTGGATATTTCCGTGAATGAGACCAGTGAACCGAGTGTTACAATTTTATCGGATCAGTGTGCTCAAGCGTGCCTAATTAAGACATATTTTGACGACGTCGGGTCGCTACACACGAATACGGTAATACCGTTTTCCTAGAATATCGCAATGTCGAATGATATTAGCTCCAAAATTGAGACATTTCTAAAGTCTCTCAGAAGTTAAATATGCATAAATAAATTAATATTATGTTTATATCATTCATCTTATTCATTTCTTGTTCGTCTATATATCAATCGTCAGTTGAATCTAAAAAAAATTAACAAATCTAAAAACTTGCATTTTCTTGTAGTCACACATTTTTAGACCACACTCTTGGTTTTATAACTTAAAAATCTTAAAGTTTGAGTTCACATACATTTTTACTTAAAATTATTTATATGTATTGGTATTCACGTAAAAATACAGGGTGTTTGTTATATCATTAGCCATATTGCAATATGTGTTGGGTAAAGGCGTAAAAAAATATTTGGTAAAACAAAAATAATCCATTTTTCATTATCCTTTTTGTTATAGATTTTTTTTTAAATCCCATTATCTAACGAATGTTTGGTCACTATGATCACTTGCTTACTTTGCGTACTGCCCCCATCATCTCATAACTGCCAAATCAGATTGGAAAGGGTGTTTGAGTTTGCAACTTTAATTAACCCGCATAAGGTAACTAATTCAATGCGTTATAACGTACGTAACAAGTTTCCTACGCGTGGTGGGGAATGGAGGTGGAGCTTAACTTGCAGGTAAATCTCACGAGACAGCATTATCAGTCTATCGCATACAGTACTAATAATGAGGGTATTTTGAGTTGCGCGCCGATCTGAGGGTAGTTTGACTCGAGCGCGTTTACGCAAGCGCACTCTTTCTTTGTTTACAGAGTGCTGTACAAATGGCACATGGCATCTTGCGATCAGCCGAGCCAGCATAATTTGACCTCAAGAACGGAGTAACTTAAATGTTCCGTCATAAAAACGCGTACTGGTTTACCTCAGATATCGATTCTAATGCACTCTCTAAGCAACTTGAATTGTTGATGACGACGAGCAGGTACAGGTAGGTATGCGCTTGGGCAGTTTTAATCAAATAACAATCGTGAGTGCATGTAGTTAGGACATTTTATTCATTGTTTAGTGCCGATGGTGGGGTGAGTGACGTCGGCTGATCGGTGCTTGTGATGAACTCCTGATTGGCTAAGACTTGACTACTCAAACCTGCTACCCTTTTGTCTGCCATCGAATCGCACGGATTGAAACAAACTTGCCTAGTGACCACAAATTATGTTTTTGCCGGATAAAAAACGGGAAAAAAACTAAAAAAAAGAGTCACTTTTTTTTTCAAAAATGTTGTGTACTGGTGATCGCGAATGACATATCCAAATTTGGCTAACGACATAACAAACACCCTGTATATCTGCAAACATGTTTCATAATATGATGTGTCAAAGAAAGACACCAAACGCTATGAAATGTCAGTCATATTTGTTTAAATTTTTTTAGTTTCTGCTGACGATATGTCATTAAAAAATCGCAATAACTATTGGTAATGAAAATAAAACATTTGTCGTTAACTATTTTTGAGGCCAGTACAAACTACAATGACATATCTGTGAGAATGTTTTAAAACTAAAACGTGTTACTGTTAGGAGTACTTAGGCTCAATATAACCAAATATGTAATTCAACGAATAACGCTTACTCTTGTATAGTAATGTAATTATTATCTAAAAAAATAAAAAATATATCTAGAGACATCTTACCCTAATCGACCTAGTGCCACGGTAAGCTCAATTTTATTAAGGCTTGTGATGTGGGTACCAAGCGACAATATATATATATAATAGATAGATACATATAGATACTCAAATACAAAGACAGCCATGGCCAAGGAACAAATATTTTGTGATGCATAAATACACAAATAATGCCCTCGCCGGGATTCGAACCCGGAACCTCCAGCTTCGTAGGCAGGGTCAGGGTCACTACCAACTGGGCTACGGACGCTGACAATCAAAGACAACACTTACTCTTGCGCTGGAATTACGCCTGTAATTTCTTACGTACGTTGTGGGACTAAGCTATACTAAGGCCAGCCATACACCTGTAAGTTCTCACGTAAGTTATAGGGACGGATCTATACTAAGGAATGAGAGGTGAATATCACTATCTCATTCCTTAGTATAGCCCCGTCCCTATAACTTACGTAAGAACTTACAGGTGTACGGCTGGCCTAAGGAACTAGAGGTAAATATCTCTATCTCATTCCTAAATATAGCTCCGTCCCTAACACTTACGTAAATACTCACATATGTAGTCCTGGCCTTGGGCCGAAATTACACGTGCGAGATCTTACGTAAGTAATAGGGACGGAGCTATACTAAGGAATGAGATAATGATATTCACCTCTCATTCCTTGGTATAGCTCCATCTCTATAACTTACGTAAGAACTTACAGGTGCAAGGCTGGCCTTGGACAGTAATCTAACGCTTACTTTTATTTATCGAATCGAAAAACTTCATAATAATTTGACACTAGTATCTGAAAGTAATCGTTATTTATCGAATAATAGTTTGATGAACCTATACAGGGTGTAATCGTTAAGTGTTGCCAGGCCATAATTCCGTATATATAGCAGATACCAGAAAACTTCTAACTGATATCGAAAGTACGTTACCCAACGAGTAAAATTACACTAATAACTTTTTTGAAATAAAATCAGAAATATCTCAAATATTAACTTGAAACCCTTCCATACATTTAGTACGTAACCGTTTATTCAAAGAGTAGTTTTAATACGAATATTTTTTTGTTTAAGAATAAATGTTAGATTAATTATTCCATAAACGGTAGTATTATTATTTTATTACAATGTATTCGTACAAATAACGATTCTCTAACAGTTTTATCTGTTATGACACCCGACATTTTTAAGGCTAGTCGTCATACTAAATGTATGGGAGCGTTTTAACTTAGTATGTTTAATATTACTCCATCTATTTAGAAAAAGTTATTACTGCAATTTTACTCGTTGGGTAACGCACTTTCGATATCAGTTGGAAGTTTTCTGATATCTGTTATATTTACGGAATTATGGCCTGGCCACACTTAACGATTACACCCTGTATAAGTAGGTACGTGCAGGTATGTAATCATTAACCTTCACCGGTCAAAACCGCGGGTATTAAAAATCATAAATTCTCCTTCCGCCCTTAGAGGGAGAAACGGGTCCTTATAATGTAACTTTAAGACCCTTTGCTTCGCTTTCGCGACCCATATTTTCATATTTAGTTGTGTCGTTGTGCGAAATGAGTTCCTGGTTTAATATTGCGGTTTCTGGAAATATAAATCAAGATTTAGGATTTGAAATGAAACTTTAGCTATGAATAATATTGCTGTATTTGCAGTAGAAGTAACATATTTAAAACTAAACTGACTAAGCCTAACTTACCTACTTTAGGTCTAATTCACGCCCTTTGGCTTTACACCGAGAATTCTGGCACATTTTTTCTCAATGTATCACAATGCTGATCCGTTTTGCCACAAATATTAGCTTGTAATGAAATATTGTGGTACACATTCTCGTATTTCACAATTTCACATATTTAATTTTGTTCAAAAAACCTGTGTAAAATACTGTCTAAATTAATAATAATAAAATTTGTGTAAAATAGTGACAATATTATAATTACATTGTTGCCATTGCGTGTTTTTGATTCTTTTGTGAAATTTATGATATACTGTCACGGTAAACCGGTCCCAAGTGGTAAATTAATGGATTTTCATCGTAAAGTATTCGTCCATCCAAGTAGACTAAAATAATTGTTTAATAAAACTATGATAGTGGTTGCGTTTCATATCAACCATGATTGGTGCATCTGCGCAATGAAACTCATGCGACGGAGGTACGATACACTCCAAAAATGTATTTTAGTGTAAGTATATCGAATGCATCCACTTAGCATAGCTTTATATTGATTTAAACTTTCACGATTATCACTCGTATTTAACGACAAACAGTCTTAATCGATAAAGATAAGAAGAGCCGACCCCACCTACCGTGGGAAATGGTGTTGGTTAAGATACAATAGTGACTCACCAGAGTCTGACTGCCACCACGGACGTAACGTCATGCCTGAAACGTATAATATTAAACATAAGTTTAACATAGCTTTGTTGGAAAGTACGAAGCTCCGATAATATTTACAATATGTAAATGACAGCTTTTAAACCACAGCTACCATTAAACAGCGCAGTATTATTACGCGATACACAACCTCGCTGCAAATTAGCCTGAAGAATGGCTGTATATAGGTCGGCTTGGCAGCCGTCGGGGCCTACTTCTGAAATTGGCCCATTATGGTAATGTACTCGATACGCTGCAAGCAACAATTCCGCATTGCTGCTACTCGACTTGCGATATTCGCTTCATCTAAGAGTGCTCGTACACCTTTTTTTTTATGTTGGCACAACAAAGTGGCTCCACTCCACCTGATCGTAAGTGAAAGTAGAGCCCAAATCGCGGCGGCAACGAACAGGAGACAATCAGTAACCTGTTAGTTGCCACCGCCTTGCTGGCCCGCTAGATGCTGGTAAATACACCGGCTGACCCCGAAACAGAACAAACACGAAGGTAAGTCATTTCACGGGCGTTTACACCGAATGTACGGTGGTAGCCAACCAGGCGGGTACTAGTAAAAATACCCTACCACCGACTGAGAAGCTGGATACTCAGTATTTCCCTTAGTCGACTCGTAAGACACCCACGGGAAGAGACGGGCGGTGATTTTTGTATTCTTACTCCGTCACCTGTAAGTTCTTACGTAAGTTATAGGGACGGAATGAGAGGTGAGAGAAAATTACTAAGGAATGAGAGGTGAATAACATTATCTCATTCCTTATTATAGCTCCGTCCCTATAACTTACGTGAGAACTTACAGGTGTGATTCCAGCCTTAGGTCAGCCATACACCTGTAAATTTTCACGTAAGTTATAGGGACGGGGCTATACTAAGGAATGAGAGGTGAATAATATTACCTCATTCCTTAGTATTGCCCCGTCCCTATAAATTACATAAGAACTTACAGGTGAAATCCCGGCCTTAGGGTAGCCGTACACCTGTAAATTCTCACGTAAGTTATAGGGACGGAGCTTTAATAAGGAATGGGATAGTGATATTCACCTCTCGTTCCTTAATATAGCTCCGTCCCTACAACTTACGTAAGAACAGGTGTAATTCCGATCTAAGAACAGCTACATATTTGCGGCGTTTGGGGTTGAAACACTGGGGCCGTGGGGGCCAAGTGCGCGTCGCCTCTATAAGGAAATTTCCAAGCGTCTGTAGAGGCGTCGGGTGACCAGAGGGCTGGCCAGTATTTCGCGTAAAGACTCAGCATAGCAGTCCAGCGCGGCAATGCGGCCAGCCTTCTGGGCACTCTACCTCCCCAGCAAGACCTGGGGCAAATTTTTTATTTATAATTTATTTTTATTGTCTTGGTATTTTATTCTTGTGTTTTTTGAAAGAACAGGCTTTACCAAGATGCCATTCTTTGATGCGATAAAGAGATGAGTATTAATTCAAAATGATAGATTGTAACGACGATGGAAACGATTACGTGATCATGTGGGTCGATTCCAAAAAAAAACGTATTAAGGGCCTTTAATAAAAAAAATTAATGTCATAATTTAAATTTTATAGTGAAATTTTGTGAAACAACTTGTAGCACTGAAAAAGCGCGACAAATTTAAAATTGTCTATGAGCAATTAACAATACGAACCTACGTCTTAAATTTGCCTTCCTTTTACTACTGCCAAGGGTTGTTGAACAGAGTATACTATTTATAGTTTATATGCATTTTACACTTTTTTTGCAATTGACCTATGTATAGGAAACTGAAAATGTGTTTACTTGATCAGTAAGTTGTATTAGTGCTAGTAATGATAAAGGTAATTTGAAAATTTTACAGGCCAATTTGTCACGATTGTCACGAATCAACACTACAATTTATGTACAGTTGACGTCAAAGATATCGTTACGGTTTAGGTGCCAAAAATATATTTACACGACTGTATTGCCTTGACGTTAAGGTCGCGTAAATATATTTTTGGCACTTAAACCGTTTTTTTTTACCTATATCTAAGATTGACCCTTGTGGCATTGTACCGAGGATCCTGGCGGCATTTCCTCGCTGTATCGCAATACTGATGCGTTGTGCGAGGAAGTCGCCAGCTCTTCGGTCTTTAGTTACGTCAACCAGACGTTTCGCGATCTCAGCAAACAATTTTCGTGCGCTGGGGCCCCACGAACCTACTGAATTCGAATCAACTGAATTCAGTCAAATCTAAAATCTCGCTATTTCTTTTTAAAGCCCAATTTGTTCCTCCGTATAACCTCGTTGTAAAGGCCATAACTTAATAAAATTTATTTCCAAGAGGTTCCGTGAAAAGGCACAAAAAGGCATGAAATAGCGTCCCGCGGTACGTTATCATTTTTCTATGAGCTTTTTATTTTATTTCTTTGAATGTAGATGTTCAAGTTTCTTTTCGTTTCCATTTTTAGGGTTCCGTTTTGAGGGGTGACTTTGAACAAAGAGTTTTTAGCATTGTTCGATTTGTACCTGTATCGTGACATCATCATCATCACATCATTAGCCTCTGCTGGACGAAGGCCTCTCCATTAAACTATGCATATAGACGCATTAGGAGGTAAATGCCCATAATCGCCACGCTAAGCAAGCGGATTGGCGATCGCAGTAATGTGTCTACAATGATGACACTGCTGCCCATCATCAATCGTTATCAAAAATGATCAGTGACACTTCAATCCCTTAGTCGACTCTTATGACACCCGCAGGAGGAGTTGGGGTGGTGACAAATGTATTTTTACTGCCGTCACCACACGGCCATGTATTGTGAATTTTGTATAATATACAATAAATGTGTTGTCAGTAATATTTGACATTTTTTAAACTAAAATTGAAGGCGTCTCCACGACAGGTAATTGTTTATTAAAAGTGTTGTAGCAACATAAGCCCACATACCGGTTGGCGACATATGACGTCATGGTTCCCCGCTCCGTATACCTACCTGCAGCCAGACTGACTGAAAGTGGAAAACTCGCTGTTACCCGCTATATAAGTTGATTAATTGTTACGGATTCTACGGCGCGGTAACATAGCACCTCCTCGTAGTAGCAGCAAGACCTCAACGACAATACGATACGATGCATGGGTCCCGTAGTAGGTCTCCAAATCGTTTTAGCAGGATCGCCATGTATTGTAATGTCTTATGGTAGTTATGGGTTGACTAAATAAAACACATGTTAACTCCTTCGAGTACTGATATACTTGTATATTGAATAAGTAATCCAAGTAAACATTAATACAAGTACATGATGATTAATACAGATTCTACAGCGTGTGTATTTGATACGGGCGAATATTTTAGTGGCGATTACTATCGGACCTAGGGAACCTATTTACATAAATTTATTTTAGAAATTAAGGAATTTTTTTTTTCATACAAAATAATTGAGCCCGCAATGTATTGCATCCACTGGTAGCCACATTACTTAAAGTAGACATAAGTATCTAAACGTCATACGAGTCTCATGTCAGTTGGCCGGCATACATTGCTGCTGGGTTGCACTTTAGAAAAATCATTACACCTAATCAACAACAAAATTTAACGAAATGGTTATCTTATACGGCTCGTAGGATCAGATATTATAGCTGGATTAATTATTCGCCCGTATCAAATACCCACGCTGTATATAAAACAACTAGCCTAGATATTCTAAATAAGGAGCATGCCTATAGATACATCTCCACATCACAGTATAGCCTGCACGCACGCCCGTCGGTCCCTGAAGACCTTAATTTGAGGAGTACACGCTACAAATAGATTCGATGAAAACTGTACAAACATAAATTTTTGTGTTAATACTGATGACACAGAACCCTGCATTTACCGAAGAGTTTTATAATAACTCGTTCGGCTGAACGTGGATGTTCTTTCTTTTTGAAATCCATATTTCAGTTTGGTGTTTTAATTCTGTATTACGGCAGTTTATTGTGTCGCAATAGTTCGCGTGTTCTTTGATGTTTTACTTTTCCTGAAAGTTGAAAATGTTTCCATGAGATTTTTTATGCGTTTTTATTGTTCATTACTATCACCTTATTTGCCGTTTTATAAAAGCAAACAAGATTTATGACAGAATAGGAGATAAACACGCGTCTGCTACAAGATAACCGAAAATGACTCCGTTATACGCAGTTTGTAAATAATGTGTAAAAACTCGATTGGTGCGACAGAATAATCGAACGGAACTACCTTATAATGTATAATATTAGTTAAGTACACGTTTTTCAAGTTTATTTAAGGGCATTATTGAAAAAAATATGTTGGACTGATTCCTTTGTTACCCAATGTGTATATTGTATACTTATAAATTTACTATCTTAAAATGTTACTGAGTGAAGGAAGAAAGGAGAAACACAATTACAAATGAACTCATAAAACAATGAAGGTGAACTTGTCACACTACTTGTTATGTTCCAGCTAACTTTGAGGAAAGTAGTTAAAATTAAAATTATCTGTATAACAAGTAATTTTATTAATATACGACGGGTGTAACGTCATGCTCGAAACAACAGGATAACATTCAACGTAAGTTTATGACACGTTTGTCGTTAATATATGTACGATAATCGTGAAAGCTTAAATAAAATATGACTCTGTACATTTAGTTTCACCGGTTTGACTCAATTAAGGGATAAGTTCATAAAAACGAATAGGTACATTTAAAAAATAAAACAATTTAGGAATACTCGTACCAAACTATAACCTAAAGTTTAAATATTAAATTAAGAAGCAAACCACAAAATTTCGCTATTTCAAATATTTCAGTTCATAAGTTTCAATCATTCTTGGCTAAGAATTTGCATACCGTTGAGTAAAGTTATACTAGACGCGGTATAACTTTAAATTTCTTCAAGTTGTATATAAATATAAAATAAGTCAAGACGTTTGACTCCCAAACTAGAAGAAATAGTCCCTACAAGACAATGATACTCGTATTATCATAAATTTTTAATCTGCTCAGTTAAACTCACGTGTCACTACGCCCGACACGTTTTGGACAACCTAGATCTCCATTATTACTAATTATATTTATAGTTATTATGTCTCACAAAAGTATGTTACATTCAATTATTCAATAAGATTTTACGGTAAATATTTCATGCTCCTTTTTTAATTATGCACATTACTAGGTGTAGGTACTAAGGGAGAAGACACATATATCAGCATGCTTGACGCATTTTGTTTAAAGAAATTGGCCGTGTAGTATGAAACGCATAAGCATGCGTACGCGTCCGGAAAGCTGGACGCGGCCCCATACTAAACTGACATTTTCTAAAGACAAAATGCGTACGCATGCTGATATATGTCTTCTAACACAGTCATTACCTGCGACCAGACCATGGTAATTGCTCGCTCGTGTTTCACGATATGTGTCAAAGACGTTAAAAGCTATGGAAAGCTATATTTGTTTACATTTTTTTTTATTCTGCTGACGATTGGTATACATGATGTCCAAGAAATCCGACACAGCTTATACTCGTATAATCAAAGTTCCAGTGATTCGCCAGACCTCTGTTGCGGCGAGGACGTACAAAACAACTGTGATCCTAATCATATTTTAATTATGTTTCGATGCCGTTTAACATCGATCCATCACATAAATTATAATCTAACGGTATTTACAATATTACGGTGACATATATAAAACCATACGTTTGACAGCGTTTAACAAATCATGTCTAAAGCGAAAAGTGTAGGAATTATGTACCGCAACGAGCACTTATGATTGTTTTTAGTACCCCCGCCATCCGCTTTGCGCGGTGCAATAAATGCTAGGTTTTAGCCCAAAACAGCCAAAATAGCACTAAAATTAACGGCCTGTTCTTAGTTCAAACTGTTACAAGTGATTGATTTAATACGGAGGCTGCGATTCTGAGAAGATGGAAAGGGTCTTCGAAAGTCATTCAAGTCTTAGGTATTTTAGAGATAAAGTTTATAGAAACTTCATCTCTTAAATCTAGACGTTCCAGAAATTGTTCGACGAGTAGGTAATAATAATTTATGTGCATGATGTAAGTAGCAAACGAACATAAAATAGCCCATTTGCTAGTAAGCAGCATACTTTCTTAACCCTTGTACGCTGATCACTAAAGTGACCGTTTGTTGTTATATTCGTACCTACCACACTATATTATAGTGCACTGCAAACAGCCACTATTATAGTGGTCAATGACCACTCAACTGAAACCTGCAGACACCTGCGAAGAAATTCCAGTGTGTATGTGAAGTCCCCAAAAAGTACTGGACCAGCGTCGGGACCACGCAAAATAGGCACGTTTGATGTCGAGTTGTGGAAAGAAATAGAAAGAAATGACAAACATAATACAATAGCAACAAGTATTGATATTATTTGATTTGTTTTATCAATACCTTCGTCGTAATTTGAAGCTTCTGATAATTTGTCAAGGGTTCTTCCAGAGAGAGACAACGGACAATACCGACAAATAATGCACGTAATGATAGTGACGTTATGAATCATCGAAGATCCAATTTTGTTTATTATCAAAAAGTACAATTTTTTGGTCGGTTCTTCGTCGATTAACAACCATAACGCCCTATACCAATCGTCAGTAGAAACTAAAATAATTGTAAACAAAGCCTACATAATTGCATAATTCCATAATCGCGCACTTTTAAAACACAATCTTGGTCTCGTCACCAACTTAAGCCTTGAGTTCACATACACTTTTAGTTAAAATTATTAATATTTTGGCCACCTTGATGACGCTGCTGCCCGTCATCGATCGTCGATAAATAAATGGTCAATATCAATTCAATTCCTCAGTCGACGCTTACGACACCCGCGGGGCGGTGACAAAAACCGCAGGCAGGGAGCGCGGGAGTGGCGACCATTAGAACGCAAACTTCACTCATTACTGACTTGATAGGTTTTATTTATTGTTATATTTGAATTCCTTGTACGACCCTTCGGCAATTTTTAAAATCAAAAACCTAGTAAGGGACAATTTCCATATTCAAAAATCTAGTGTGTTCCATTTACAAACTCAAAAACCTAGTATAGCATGCAGTTGCCAGGTTTTTGGACTTGAAAATGTTACTTACTAGGATTTTGAATATGTTGGTGGCATGTAAGAAATGCCCTTGCTAGGTTTGGTGGGTTTCGTAACTTTGATTCTAATTGAGATAGAAATACAGGTGTTTTTGCATTAGACGCAGCTCAACATTTGGGGCAGATACATTAAAAAAACGTATTTTGACAAAAAATGTCCCTTGCTAGGTTTTGATTTGGGACAGCCGTGCTGATAAATAGTTATGTCTTCACCCTAACACAGTCATTACGTGCGACCAAACCATGATAATCGCTCGCTCGTTTTTCACGATATGTGTCGAAGACGTCAAAAGCTATGGAAAGTCAGCCATATTTGTTTACTTTTTTTTTGGATTCTGCTGACGATTGGTATACATCATCGTAATCAGCCTATGATAGTCCACTGCTGGAAGTAGGCCTCTCCTATTAACTATGCATATAGACGCATTAGGAGGTAAATGCCCATAATCGCCACGCTGGGCAAGCGGATTGGCGATCGCAGTAATGTGTCCACTATGATGACGCTGCTGCCCATCATCAATCTTTTATCAATTAATGGTCAGTGACACTTCAATCCCTTAGTCGACTCTTACGACACTCGCAGGAGGAGATGGGGTGGTGACAAATGTATTCTTACTGCTGTCACCACACGGTCATTGGTATACATGATGTCCAAGAAATCCGACGAAGCCTATACTCGTATAATAAAAGTTCCAGTGATTCGCCAGACCTCTGTTACGGCGATGACGTACAAAACAACTGTGATCCTAAACAGATTTTTATATTTCAATACCATTTAACGTCCATCCATCAGCACTGTTACAAAGGCATTTGACATAAATCTTCAATTTAATATCGAATTAGTCTTGCTTAAAGTATTATTTTAAGGTTCGGTCACTTACTTCTTTTTTCTTACGGCAATGATAACGTATTTCTTTGTTCTCGTTTCCATCATGCAGTTGTCAAATCTGTAAAATTTTCAGTCGTAACCTATTCTTTGTGTTATAGTTACAGTTTATATTATAGTTTACAGTTTCGCTAGGTAGGTAAATTATAATCTAACAGTATTTACAATATTACGGTGACATATATAAAACCATACCTTGAACAAATCATGTCTAAAGCGAAAAGTGTAGGAATTATGAGCCGCAACGAGCACTTATGATCTTTTTTGGTAGGTACCCCCACCATTCGCTTTTCGCGGTGCAAATAGATACTAGGTTTTAGCTCAAAACAGCCAAAATAGCACTAAAATTAACGACCAGTTCTTAGTTCAAACTGTTACAAGTGATTGATTTAATACGGAGCCTGCGATTCTGAGAAGATGGAAAGGGTCTTCGAAAGTCATTCAAGTCTTAGGTATTTTAGAGATAAGTTTATCTTAGGTATAGAAACTTCATCTCTAAAATCCAGACGTTCTCGAAATTGTTCGACGAGTAGGTAATCATAATTTATGTGCATGATGTAAGTAGCAAACCAACATAAAATAGCCCATTTGCTAGTAAGCAGCATACTTTTTTAACCCTTTGTACGCTGACCACTAAAGTGACCGTGTGTTGTCATACCTACCACACTAACAGCCACTATAGTGGTCATTGAGTTTGCTGTCAAAGTTGTCAAAGTTTGCTGTCTTGCTGACCAGGGTGCTTAGACAAGTTGCCAATCGCTCACGCTTAATCGTCAATCGTAAACGAAAGCCAGCTTACTGTCTTTGTCCCACTAATAAGAAAGAGTGACAGAGAGGGAAAACTACGATACGCTACTAAGCTTTAGCGATTGGCAACTTGGCTAAGCATTCAGATAAGGTTAATTTCCGTTATTTATTACATTAGTACAGATATTGGCGAACCTAAATGTTATATTTTCATGCGAGATGGAATGCGTTTAAAAGGTAAATCGATACTTTCGAATTGAGAACGGAAATTGCATCTTACTGTCAAGCACAATACGTGCTAAGGCCGCTGGTAGCGACATCATTTGCAACATTATTTTTCTCAATTTTAATAGTGCCCTAAAGTAATAGCAGTACATTAAATCGGAGGCCGGGAAAATGAGGATTTCGTTCGGCCTCGTTACCTATCCGGCATATACCAACTTGGGCGGGAATCCGTTTTCACGCCGAGGCATGTATAGTGCTTTTCTCAAACATACAAAGAAATACAAAAAAAATAAAATAATGACAATGCTGTCGAAATTAAAAAAAAGTTACTTTGCAGGTCTTGACCTGAAAAGTGTTATGATATTCCATTTCCATCCCAGTGAGTTACTGCGCTTTAGAAGCGATACTTCCGAGTCTAGTTCAAGGAACGTTAAGACAATATTTCATTGCATGTTTGAGAAAAACCTTTTTACAATAACAGCAAATTCTTGCTTTAAATTTAATACAAACAGAACGGCCACTGAAATCACTTTAAACTTACGCGAGCACTCAACACAGTTGTATATTACAGGAAAGATAACATTTATAGAAGTAGGATCTTCAACGTAATTTGTGCTAGCGTTCGGGAAAGCAGTAATTTCTGTTCGGCGCTCAAGGGTACCTAATGTTGGGCGGAGAGTTATGGCCGAAACCGGATTGAACGTAGCTTATATGGTTTCTGTTTTATTCTTAAAGTTTAGTATTGTATTCTGCTACTATAAACTAACTCTAAATTAAATTAGATGTCAGTATGTATACATCCAACCTCCCAGTGGTCTACAGGCTATTACAAAAATTGTGGTACAAGGTAAACCATGAATCTATTAATGATTTTGAAAACTTTTACTTTGAGACGAATTATGAAAACTCAAAAAAAAATGACGCTTCCACGCATTTCTATAGAACAACAATGGAATTGGAATGGAAGATAATGATGATGGAATCCCAATTCTGAAATCAGCCTGTTTAGATCATATTTTGTACTGTATGGCAGTTGATGGCAGTAAGAATACTTTTGTCACCACCCCAACTCCTCCTGCGGGTGTCGAAAGAGTCGACTAAGGGATTGAAATTTCACTGACCATTCTACAAGATTGATGATGGGCAGCAGCGTCGTCATAGTGGACACCTTACTGCGATCGCCAATCCGCTTGCCCAGTGTGGCGATTATGGGTATTTACCTCCTAACGCGTCTATACAAATAGTTAATAGGAGAGGCCTACGTCCAGCAGTGGACTAACATAGGCTAATGATGATGATGATGATGAGATCATATTTTAAAACCCATTTCAAATAAGGCATAATTTAACAGAGCATCACTATTCAAGTTTCCAACCACCTTTGTGTATAATTCGTGCGACGCGAGCTCTCTTTGTGAATATTAAAATTTCTATTTTAGTTGTAATTTTAGTTTCCTGCCTTTTCGTGCTGAGTTTTTGACTGCAGTTGCTTTTTTGAAGTCTAATTAATGCTGCATTTGTATAAAGTCAAACGAGTGCAAATTATATTCATGAAATGATACATGTTTTTTATATTTATGTCAGAAATGTAGAATAGAAGGATAATGAAAGTTGAAGAGAATTGAAGTTTATTGTTCAGGTAAATTAAGAAAAGGATGAAGGTTTTTTTGTGGAAGAGCTCTAATTGATTTATTGATTTTTTTTTTTTGAATTGCACTTTTGAAAGAAGTATGAAGATGACGATTATAATTACCAACCGATTTTTCCATACAAGATCCCAGTTTCTGATCCCGATTCGGTGCCATTGAAACCATGGCAGGATTAAACTTGTTCGATAAAAAAAAAATATATCGAGTAATGTGCACACAAAAAAACAATCGAATTGAGTACCTCCTAATTTTTTTAAGTTGGTTAACCCTTGGGTGTATACGGTTTCACACATTTTATTTCTGAAATGACTTATAATGAAAAATCCATGAAAATTAGAACTCTGCTCCTCAGTTTGACAGTTTAAATTGATTACTTATTTCGACATAATAAATTATATTATGTCATTTCGGTCGTATCGTTTTTGATAATCTATGCACCTAAAATAATAATAATATTTTTTTTAGCTTATATAATGTCCCACTGCTGGGCACAAGTCTCCTCTCATATAAGAGAGGGTTTGGGCTATAGTCCCCACGCTGGCTTTAAGCGGGTTGGGAACTTCACATACACCTTTGAATTTCTTCGCGAATGTATGCAGGTTTCCTCGCGATGTTTTCCTTCACCGAAAGCTAGTTAATGCTAAATATCATCTGATATTCCGTACATAAGTTTCGGAAAAACTCATTGGTACGAGCCAGGATTTGAACCCTAACGGAATGAAAGTCTAACGTCTAAACCACTGAGCCACCACCGCTTCTTTATGCACTTAAACCAAAGGGTTAAAAACGAACAATATAATGTACTTCCAGCATCATCAAAACAATTTATGCAATGCCTCTCAGCCTTATTCCACACAAAAATGATATCCCGCTCTGCAGAGCAATCTGCAAGTTGCAACTTGGAACAATTTGAATTGTGGATTTTTGCATTCGACTCGACGCTTTATTGAGTTAAGATGTGTTTTAGAGCTTGGCTAGGTTTGCTTTAGAATTTTCAAATCTGACTGCATTTCTGGGAAATAAAAGGATTTTACCGGTGACTGCAATACGGGTTCTTCGAGAAGGAACACTTTGATTTTATGAGGGCAAGAAGAAGTAGATTCTAATATAACAAATTATTTATTAAATATGTAATGTCTTACTTCAGACATTCAGTATTCTTTCCAATCATCGTTGGAATATTACGTGTTTTACTGTTATGTAGTATATTTATTTAAATTTTCACGATTATCACTCATATTTTAAAAACTAACGGGTCTTGATCGCGTAAACTCATAGTCGACTCTTACGACACCCGCAGGACGAGTTGGGGTGGTGACAAATGTATTCTTACTGCCGTCACCACACGGCCATGTATGGCCAAAAATTGTGAATGTAATATTATAACAATTAAATGAATAAAATAAAATAAACATAGATTAAAAATCACTCTTAAGTCAAAGCTGTACAATTTACACACATAAATTAAATCTAACTAATCCAACTAACCTCACCTATATCTAAGATTGGCCCTTGTGGCATTGTACTGAGAATGCTGGCTGCACTTCCTCATTGTATCGCAATACAGATGCGTTGTGCGAGGAAGTCGCCACCTCTTCGGTCTTGTAACTATTTTTTTATAATAGTTACCTATGCCTATATGGATTACACATTGGACCCATATTACCTATTACTGAACACAATTTATCTACACATGAAAATTTATTTGGGTGATTATTTCTTTAGCATGGCGATATGGCCGTGTGGTGACGGCAGAAAGAATACATTTGTCACCACCCGAACTCCTCCTGCGGGTGTCGTAAGAGTCGACTAAGGGATTGAAGTGTCACTGACCATATTTGATTAAAGATTGATGACGGGCAGCAGCGTCATCCTAGTGGACACATTACTGCGATCGCCAATCTGCTTGCCCAGCGTGGCGATTATGGGCATTTACCTCCTAATGCGTCTATCATCATCATCATCATCATCAGCCAATTGACATCCACTGCTGGACATAGGCCTCCCCCAGTTTTTGGGGGGGGTTTTGCCATAATCGCCACGCTTGGCAGGCGGGTTGGCGATCGCAGTTTTTGTACACCGCATTACAGGGATGCTGCTGCCCATCCACCGGTGGTTTTGGACGTAGTTTAACGACATACCCGGGTCGGCATAATGCGTCTATACGCATAGTTAATAGGAGAGGCCTACGTCCAGCAGTGGACTATCATAGGCTGATGGTGTGTATGGCGATATTATGCATGTATGTACCGCATTTTGGCCGCGCTCCCAGATTTTGCCAATAAATTTGCACTCGATGGGATTTCATATTATTAATAGTGTTCAAAAGAAATTGTAATCTTCCAACAATTGTGTCCAGCGGCCCTGCCACGAAAAACTAAATTCGTAAATTTCAAGGATTTGTCTCTCTCACTCTAACGACGTCTTTGTTTGAGTAACGGAAAAAAATCCTCGAAATTTACGAATTTCGATTTTCGCGGTAGCAGGGTGCTTAGACAAGTTGCCAATCACTAGAGCGCTTAATCGTCAATCGTAAACGAAAGGTTAGGCAGCTAACTGCCTTTGTCGCACTAATATGAAAGAGTGACAGAGAGAGAAAACTACGTTACGCTACTAAGCGTTAGCGATTGGCAACTTGGCTTAGGATCCAGGTCAGCCCGAGCTCGAGAAATAGATTGATTATTTATACGTGTGCTTCTGGAAGTTACGCTGTATTTTTTCTCCTAATTTTGGATTGCTTAATGAATTTTAATACTTGTAATATTGGACTTAAATCATACATCATCATCATCATCATATCGACGGTAGAAAGGCTAATTGACTTAACCGACATTTTATGTACTTTACAGGAGAGCCGTTTAAAGTTTTATTTTTTAGAAAAAAAATCGCTACAAAAAAAGTAACAGGTATATTGTAACGCAACTGCCATCAAATATTCAAGATATAAAGGCGCATACTTTGGTTCCTACCTTGATAAAATTAATTTATTATGTCTCGAATTAAAGGTCGCTTAAGACAAATCTGCTAAAAATGAGAGAAAGGCTAATTGGTTCAAATACCAACAGCGTCTGCCGCCGGAGGCTAGTCAAATGACTGTAGTGTACAAGTGCACTTTTTTTAAAAGAAGGCTAAATGAGTTAAGCGCTATTTTTACTATACAACGGGGTAAGGCTAAACAGTTTAAGCGATTCTTTAATGGAAATAAGTGGCGATTCTAATTGACTTAATGACACACACTCGTTGAAAAACGGATTGCTTAAATCTCAGGAATTACAGGAATATGATTAAACATGGTGGTTGAAGCTCGGATATTTAGAGACAAAGGTATAATTACTCGTACTCTGCAGGTCTAAAGAAAACAAAATGAATGAAAATCGTTTTTCTCAATTTTTATTGCTATATAAAGAAAAATATTTGCTTCTTATAACATTATTGGATAGTTATTTGGCAGAATCAATCGTAGAAAAATTGCGGATATTGATTACAGCGTTTCATCCACAATAACCTTTCTGTCGCTTTTATTGGAAATAAATGCTCTTTTTGCCTAACATCTTTAATTAATTTATTACTACGCTTGATAGTTAGTTTTTATTATATCTGTAGTCAGTTTTTTTTACAATATAAGCGGCAGAAATACGTAAGTAAGTATTTAGACTTAAACTTTAATTATTACTAAATAATCAAGAAATAACAATGAAAATAATTAAATTATTTCATAATGTGAAATACACGATTTCAGTATCACACACAAATCACTACGGCACATGCGCCTACCGGCACAGACTACAAGTGATTGACGCGCCCGCGTGGGGGGCGGCGGTAGTTATAGGCGAGAGGCTCAAAAAGCACCGACGGCGGCAAGAGTGTGATTGTACCGCCGAGTCAAAAGTTTCTCATAGAAATTTTTGATGATTTAAGCTACACTGATATGATGCATTATGATTTTATTATAAGGATTTAAATGACACAGGTCAAACAAATATTCTATTTCAACCGACATTCTCATCTATAAAAAGAGGTTCAAAATGCTTAAGTAACATACATTTTATGGTTTAGGGTTTTACGTATTTGGTTGAAGCGACCCATGCCCTAAAAAACTGGGAAGAGCTAAATGGTTCAAGCGACATGCTTCTTTTATTTTAAATGGAGGCTAAATGCTTCAAACGCCTATGGTGGCACTTTTTTGTTGAAGTTCAATTGACTTAAACGACTATGCTCGTGTGTGATGGAGTAAAGCCAAAAGGTTCAAATCAAAACGAATGGCAAAGTTGGGAAAGTAAAAACCGCTTAAGCGGGAACCAACCAAACATGTTTGTGGGTCAAGTCACGTTTCATTCAAAAATGCAATTTTTTGTGTTGCTTCATGCCTTGATTTTTTTAACGCTGTACCAAATTTCAGAAGTGTTAACCGCCATCAAAATCGTCTGATCGCTATGAAACCGAGCTCAATCGACGGAGAAAAATCTGCCGATTCCGATGATATAAATAACTCAATATCGCCCAAAGTGTCGCTTAAGCCAATTAGCCTTTCTACCGTCGATATCAGCCGAAAGACGTCCACTGCTGAACATAGGCCTCCCCCAAAGATTGTCACAATGACCGGTCCTGCGCCACCCGCATCCAGCGGACTCCTGCAACCAACTTCGAGAAAGAGGTCAATCGTCGAATCCGACTCGGTTGGGCAGCGTTCGGGAAGCTACGACACATATTTTCGTCCAATATTCCGCAGTGCTTGAAGACGAAAGTCTTTAATCAGTGAGTGTTGCCAGTGATGACATACGGTACTGAAACGTGGCCGCTTACAATGGGCCTCATAAGAAGGCTCAAAGTCACCCAAAGGTCAATAGAGAGGGTTATGCTAGGTGTCTCTCTGCGAGATCGGATTAAAACTGAGACCATACGCAGCAGAACCAAAGTAACCGAAATAGCTCTCCGAATCGCTAAACTGAAGTGGCAGTGGGCGGGGCACATTGCGCGAAGAACCGATGGCCGTTGGGGCGGGAAGGTTCTTGAGTGGCGGCCACGTACCGGAAGGCGTAGCGTGGGTAGGCCCCCCACAAGGTGGACCGATGACCTGGTGAAATCATACATACAGGACACAAATTATTTCGACCCAAAAACTTTTATCAAATGGTTCTTAAAGTACAATTTTACGAAACATCAAAGTGTATGCAAAACAAACTAAGCTCATAGCTCCTCCCCAAGCGATCTTCTCAAGCGATATTCCTCATATTGAAAATAAATTCAATTTTGAGTTCATTTTACGCTCATTGCGAGCGTCAGCTAGTCCTAACGTAACTCTTCAAAAATCGTATCTCCTCTTTAAATGCTTGTCAAAAAGCTGTCTTCGTACATTAACAATAAGGTGTTTTTTAAATAAGTAAAAAGTTGTCGTTTGAGTGTGTGGGAGTTATATAATGTCAATATAATAAAAGGTATGGAAGTCCCATGACGATAACCTTTTAAGGGTACTTGTTGATATGAATTATCTATACTGTAATATCTTTTGGGTACATTTTACGTTCGGATAATTATATAAAATAATGATCTCGTTTACGTTTAAATAAAATCATCGTATATTTGGTACAACTTGCTCAAAAGTACTTGACTGTGTGGTGACGGTAGTAAGAATACATTTTTCACCACCCAACTCTTACCTCCGGATGTCATAAGAGTCAACTAAAGGATTGAAGTGTCACTGACCATTATTTGACAGATGATTGATGAATGATGATGGGCACCAGCGTAAACGTATAACTGCGATCGCCAATCCGCTTGCCGAGCATGGCGATTATGAACATTTACCTCCTAAAGCATCTACACGCATAGTTAATAGTAAAAGTCTACGTCCAGCAGTGGACTATCATAGGCTGATGATGATGTAAAAATATAATTATTTAATAGTCACATTCATATTTAGTTTCAGTACTTTGAGCTAATATAAAAAAACACGCCATAAAACACCAATTAAAAGATTTGACTGTCTCATTAACATACTACAAATTCGCTACATTGAAATTAAGTCTAGAAATAAACCTTTCAATATTAATAAAGGCATTGGCGTGACATGTGGTGCCATTTTACATACATTTGCATACTGATGTATGCTAAATTCTTACATTTATACAGAATTTAGGGCTAACGACCTGAAAACACCCTTTAGTAGGCGTAATTATTTCGTGACATTGGATAAATTAAAAGAACATGTTTGTTTTTTTTACGTTTGCTGTTTTTATACAAATGGAACCCTCATTAGGGAATGCGAGATATGCTAAAATCATGCCGGTAACTAAAACCGTAACCTTTTCAGGGTCAAAATTCTTGTGTGCTGGTTCATTATTCGAAAAAAGAAGTTGATTTTACTTGGCAGTCATTAAGCCTATTAACCTCGTAACGCCCAACGTCCTATTTTTAGGACAACAAAATTTACTTATAGCCCGTGACGTCATCTTTTTCAAAGAAATTTGAATTTTATTTTCTAGATGTAAAATTCAAAATAAATGCTCTTTTTTAGGACAATGGGTTATTATTTCACGTCCTAAAAATAGAATGGGCCTTACGAGGTTAAGGTGGAAGTAAGTACTAGTACCCGACGCTGTACCAATACTCGTCATCAAAGCTTGAGTTGCAATCGATAAGATAAAATTAGGGCATTTAAACGAAAATAAATGGAAGTGCCTTTAATGCTTCATATCCCAACTTTTTTGTTTGTCTTTCTTTACATCTACTTTATTTGTATGATTTTAAGTCAGGCTAACATTTATTAGGACTGAGTGTTAATATTTTCAATGCCCAATAATTCGTCAGTTGTAATATGAATTAATGTAACCACCAAATGACGATTTTTCAGGAGGGCCCAAAAATGAATTTGACATTTATAAAGTTTGTTGTATCTTTAGTTAATCATCCGATTGAAATGATGTTTATCTTGTTTGTTCTATTTTTGAGAGGTCTATTTGACGCACAGTTACTAACTGCGACCACAG
Source organism: Thaumatotibia leucotreta (assembly GCA_025490895.1). NCBI lineage: Eukaryota > Metazoa > Arthropoda > Insecta > Lepidoptera > Tortricidae > Thaumatotibia > Thaumatotibia leucotreta. The sequence goes on from JALPQI010000366.1 coordinate 166,808, forward strand.
TTGTAGCCCAGGAAATGACTGGTGCTTACGTTAAATATTTTACAAAAAATTTGGAGTTACGTTAATAATTTAATGAAAATCATCAAAAGTGGATTTCGTAATTTAGTGTAACTCACAAATTGAAACCGAGTTGCTTATGAGCCATACAATACAAATGGCGCTTGCAGCATTGACTTTTATAAAAATATGGTGATTACATTAGGAAGGACATATTTTGTACTTATAAATTCGTACTTACGTTAAAATAAGAATAAGAATAAGAATAAATTTATTGAATAATTAAACGAATTAACAATAATCACAAAGATATCCCAAGAGTCTCAAACTAGGCTGAGCCTGTATCTTGAGACTCAAAAGTCAGTTGATAGGTAACACAAAGTTAAAGTATAAAATTAGTTTAATAAATAAATAATTAAGATAATTTGTGTAAGACGTGTGTGAGTGTGAATGTGTAAGTGTGTGTGTTAGTGTAAGTAGTCAACCCTTCTAAAACATGTTGTTAACATTTCTTCTGTATCATCATAAGAGAGTGTTATAAACCATTTCTTTAAGGTAGGTTTAACTTTGAATATTGTTAATTTTCTTATATCACAGATTTTACATACAGAATTATAAATAAATGGATGCATAATATCGACACTGGAAATTTCAAATGTCGTAAGGGACAAAGGTCCACTTTTCAGGAGAGCCAAAAAACAAAAACCTAAATTTAAAAAAATCGTAACTTGTTACATATTCATCCGAATTAGATGGTTCTTATATAGATAACTACGAAAAAGCTTTATCTTCATTAGACAATTAGGTATATATTTGTAAACTTAATAGTTTCGGAGATAGTGTCCCTTACGTCAGAAATTTACTAGACACATGTCCCTTACGCCCCCAAAAATTTCTAGTATTTTTATGGAAATCTGTTACGACAAAAACGAAAACACTACCTCTTTGTCGTAACTGTCAAATAACATGCTACATTACAAGTATTTACTGTTGTAAAGTCATTCTAGTTTCCAGATTAATTGAAGTAAGCAGCGCAAAAATGCAAGAAAATATAAAGTTGTGTACTTACAATTGTATTATTTTCATAGACGGAGATCAATTTCACGTGTAATTTTATTATATTTTAGATAACCCGTTACAATTTATAGGAAATAAAACCAAACATGTTAGGTATGTATACATTTTAGTCAGCTTAGTGTTGTGAAAAGAAGAAAACATATGTCTAAAAATTGCTTTGAGAGCAACCTGAGCCCGAAACAAAAACATATATTAAGAAAGAAATTCTGGATAAGTAATCTAACTGCCTCCGCGAAGATCTATGACCCTTTTTGATGATACTTGTGCTAATCAGACGTGCGGTCAAAGGAACTTTCGAATCCTTAGGGAACGAACCACTGACTAAAAACCTACATTCGTAGCCCAAAAAATGCTTAAGGAGCGCTGAGTTAGTGCAAGCCATTCAAATCGACTGGAAATTATGAAGTATTTCCTACATTATCAAGACGAAATCAAGGCATCCTTCCGCACCCGGCAAAATTTTTCGGGCAAGCATTGCATTTGGTTTAAACTGAGAAAAAGGACTAGTGACAAGATACGCTTTATACCAAAAAGCAGGAAAAACGAGTATAGACAATACTCATTCTAAGTCCTTCAAACCTATTAGTCTAACATCTCTATTTCTTTCACTACTTGGTGGCAAGATCGCTAAGTCTAAATCAGCTTGTTTACCAAAAACTACCCCACTTAACGTGGTCACAAGGTCCATAAAAGTAAGTGAGTTAGTAAGTAATTCTTTACTGCACCAGTAAGAAAATAACAGAAAGAAACAAATTAAAAATAAGCTAAGCACACGATACAGGTTACCGAAGCGGCGGTAAAGTCTAGATAATAAGCAAACAGGTCGCTGTGTATTCCTTGATGTCGAAGGTGCTTTCGATAATAAACTCACAGAAACCATCCTTAATGAAATTAAATCAAAGGGATGAAACCACGACTATATGGGTCCGAAGAGTGCTCTCTAACAGAATAGCTACTCCAACTCCCAATATAACTGAGTATGAATTTCACACAACGATAGGGTGTTTTCAGTGTTTGAACAGCCTGCAAAAAACCAACTTGAAAGCCCGGGCTTTCGAGAATAAAACAAGCACATCGAATATGGCTTCACCAGACAATCGAAATACCCTCAAGATACAAATGGACCAACGACCCGAATGATTGTCGAAAATGGCACCACAGGTACAAGTAGGTGAGAGGCTTAAGGTCAGAGTTTGCGTCAGCATGAGCAAAATGGCCTTCATTTTCTAGACAGAAGTCAATTTTCCGCGCATAAATATTACATTATGTGTGGAAATCAATTTGGCCAGAAACCTAAAAACCAATATTATCTATTACCTACATCAACTCAAACAGTCAAGCTGCGATGCTCTCACTAGAATCCCTCAAGGACAACTCTAGTCCAGTGCTGCAAGAATAAATTAAACGCCCTTGACTTTAATGAAGTTACACTTAGATGGGTATTAGGATATTCCAGTAATGTTAGAAATGAAACAGCAGATAAGTTTACCGGAAAGAACGGCAACACACGCATTGTCAGCCCAGAGCCTTTCTATGGAATCACCAAACCGGAGCCATATTCTCTGCCGAACAAACTAGATATGATAAGATAAGATAAGAGCAATCGCACAGTTGAAGTCCATCAAAGTAACTCTCACTGGTAAGCTCTTATCCAAGGGATCAATAACAGAAAACAATAAAGAGCTAGTTGAGCTCAAAAGTAACAAAGCCTGTGAAGAATCGAGAATCCTAACTATTAACATATGTATAACAATCATGGGTAAGAAACAAGATGCAATATGTAGCTTCTGCCAAAAATCAGAGCAAACTACTGTGCAACGTTGCAACATATTGATTTAAAATATCAATTAATCTACTATGGACCTCCTCCTCCTCTGTTTCTGCAGACCACAAATGCATAAAAGAAGTAATCACCTAGGCAGACCTTATGATGTACACAAAATTGAAGCCTTCAGAATCTGAATCTGTTCTGGCCTCGACAAGAATAGTAATGTCTTATAAAAAGGGCTGCGACAAAATATCATAACTGCTCGTCGCGGCGGATATTAGACCAAAACAACAATAATAAAGATGATAAAATGCAGATGTCCGGACCTTACTACTATAGCCCTATCTCTGACCTATGCAATGATCATAGCTCATTACACTTTTCAATAGCCTGCTGAGACTGGTTCACGGTTCACGTGTACTACAGAGTAAATTTCTCGAATTGGCAAAAGACAGCTAATTATAAATAAGCCCATGATTCCCATGGAGATAATAATAAGATTGGGGCAGCTTGTGGCGAGCTGTTCGGCAATAGCGACATCGTCTCAGGCATGTTTTCGTCGGTCGGAATAGAATCCAAGAAGAACTGCAGGACTCGGCTTGCCTTTATTGGCCGTTGGCCGTCCAGAGAGGAATCGTTAGAGTGATGTATATGCTCCAGGGGTGGAAGTGGAAATGTGCGTGAGTCGCTGGTCGATGCAATATCTATATGGTAGTAAAAATACTGCTCTGCGCTCATCCCTCTTCCTGAGACGCCCTGGGTCAAGTCGCGCCGGCACTGTTGCAAGAGCTATAAGAAACTAAACAAAATGTTATAACGTACACAAAAAAACTTTCAAGATTTTTAATATCATCTTTTTTTAAGGCGTAACTCTCATTCCAGTACCGTATTTAATGTAGTAACGTATACTTTATAAAATTAAAAGGTGAGTTACGACATCAAACTTTAAAATTATTTTGATTTATATGTACATACGACTCAGTTTATTAAGAGAATAGAGCCATACTATCTTTGAAATTGTGTTGTAACGCACAAAAGCTTAAAATATTTGTCCCTTACGCCATTGTGAATTCAAAGTTTCGTATTTATTTCATGAGATAAAATGTCGTAAAGGCACCTTCTTTTGCTGTAGTAACTAACCATACAGGGATTTATGAATAAGAAGGATATACTACGTTGAAAATGGACACGTTATCCCTTCAAATTAAAAATTTGACCCATACAACATTTTTTTTAAAGCAATATGAAGTTACGACAAAATAAATTCACTTCATAACTTCTTTATTTGAAGCGATATCAAAAAGTTAATTATACAGATCGATAGAGATTTTTTTTCTGAGTTCTATGCAATTCAAAGTGTACTTACGACAAAATGTCCCTTACGACATTTGAAATTTCCAGTGTCGATATGAGGCACAGCGTTTGGCAAATGTTGTTTTGATAGGAGGGACAGGTACTCGGTATATTCTTCTGTTTAGGATGTGGTTTGTTGATTCATAGTGTGGTATATTTTTATGAATAACAGCATAAAGTATGAATAATTGTCGTACTGTCAGAAGTCCAGATTCTCTGTATAATAGTTTTGTTGGAAAATTAAATGATTTTTTTAACATTACTTTTATAACTGCACGCCGTGCGCGCTCCAATTCAAGTAGAACTGTTTTAAAGGAGCTACCCCAGACTGTGATACAGTATTTTATTATTGACTGGCAAAGTGCGTGGTAAATTATGTTTAATACTGGGCGAGCAATCCCTTAGACGTTTAACTATGTATATCATTATTTGAAACCGTTACATACGTTAATAAAAAACGTAGAAACCTAATAAAATTGCAAAATTTTTGTTAACGTATTCGACATTTTTTTCTGGATATCAAAATGTTATATACATAGTTCGATAGAGCAGAAAATTTGCAGTCGAACGGTATACTTAACTCAATTTCGTCATTTTGGTGGTTACATTAATTCATATTACAATCAACGATAATATGTGACATTCAAACAAAATCACCTGACACTTACTCGTACAATGATGTTGACTATGAAAATTTGCAATTTTGTGAAATTTTGATATAGTCAGCCTACAAAATAAGTACTATTTTATCAGTTCTTATAAACTCCCCCAAAACACAAGACAATACTTTGTGTAGATCTATATAATATGGTTTTGCTCATATAAATATTCTCTGTTGCCATGATGCCGTGTGGTGACGGCAGTAAGAATACATTTATCCCCACCCCAACACCTCCTGCGGGTGTCGTAAGAGTTGACTAAGGGATTGAAGTGTCACTGACCATTATTTGATAAAAAATTGATGATGGGCAGCAGCGTCATCATACTCATCATAGTGGACGACAATTACTGCGATCTCCAATCCGCTTGCCCAGCGTGGCGATTATGGGCATTTACTTAATGCGTCTATACGCATAGTTAATAGGAGAGGCCTACGTCCAGCAGTGACTGGACGTAGGCCAGCCGTAGCCGTAGGCGTAGGAGACGTAGTGGTGGACTATGCGTATGATAGTCCACTGACTATCATAGGCTGATGATGATGATGATGAACATGTTACGCACTACACCACCTTATACGTCTAATTAATTATTAGTTCATACTTCATAAACAAACAACAACATAAGACAAGTTTAGACAAATACTACAAATAGCAATCAAACTGTGATCCCATGTGGTTTGAATAGTGGAGATCAGATGTTAATTTATTATTTTGATTGATTTCCCTTTGATTGTGGGGTTGATTGGGGAGGCCGATAATTAATTCGAAGGCTCGATTTAGACTTAAACGGTTAGATAGATGTGTAGATGTTTAATGTCGCGTTTGTGAAGTGAAGCAGAACAGGATAACACCTATGTATTTTTCATCACACTTGCTGTCTAAGCGCGCCATTGCTTGCATGCGTAGCGGGGGTAATAGAAAAATGAAATTCACTAGGGAGTAATAGAAATGTCAGTACGTCATTTAATAATATTGTGTCTTAAAACTTATTTTTTTGTCGGCAAGTGTGATGAAAAACTTTGTATGCATTGCATCACGGTCGGTAAGCGGAATACTAATTCCGTACTTACCTGCATTGATGATTGATAATGGAGACATAGGATCTCCAAAACATGCTGCTAGTAGTAACTAAATACACGTGAGTTTAACCGTTTAATTACAGTTATAGTTATTGTTTCACGAAAGCTTACATATGTCAAGTACCTATGTCTTAATTATTTGTTATGTTTGGATTAAAATGCTAAACGCATTAATGTACTCGTATGCAAAAATAAGCATTTATATGTTAGCGGTTATATTTCGAATTTTCGGCATAGTACAAAATCAAGATAAAAACTGATTTTTTATTTAACATATTGTTTAGTGATTTCTTAAAATTTGAACATTTCTCACCTATGTAAACATCTTACCCCAACGTGCTGTTAGATTTAAATCGACCAATACAATATAATTGTAAAGATCAATGGTTTGTCTACTTATCTACAAATAATTAACAACCAAACAATGAAATACGAAACTGATAATATTATATTAAACATAAATAATCGGGACATGTTGTTTCATACTTTTTATATTACTTTCGCCGTTATTAAGTTCCATTATCGTTTTGACTAGGCCCTTCAGCGCCTTGAACTGAACCCACTTGCACCTTTCTGAACCGCTTATGCCGGTCCCGTTTTCCCCCTTATTTGTCGACAGTGCCATCACGAAACTAATTTCGCTTTACTTACGCCGCATTATGCGGTGCTTTAAAAACGCTACAAGCAATGCAAATAGAAAGTCTTAAGAACAAGGGAGTCGCGATCCGAGTAATTAGTGATGTTGTTGCATTTTACGTTCCCGGGATTTCTGCCCTCCTAAACATAATGCGTTAACTAGTTTTGAAAATATCAATCAATTATTATCCTTCAAATAGAGATCCGGATTGATTGACGTTTTCAGAACTAGTTATCGCACTTATGCTTAGGAGGGCAGATTTGTACGAGTGCTGAACAGGGGAGTTCTTCACAAAATGCCTGCCACTAAATAGCAGTCTTTGCACTGCTGTGTTTTGATTTGGGGGTAAGATAGCCGGTGTAATTACTGGCATAGATAGAGGCAATCCATCTAATGGCCCGGCCACGACATTGGTGTAACGCCGCGGCTACGACATCGGTCTAAGGCGACCGCCTTAGCGGAAACCGTATGGTGCTCCCTCTCGTACCCATATCGGCATCCCGCTCCAACTCATGGCCGGGCCGTAAGGCGACCAGCAGCGAGCGAATCTATGAGTTGAAGCGGGGTGCCTATATGGGTTTTCCCTCTCGCCGGTCGCTTTAGACCAATATCGTGGCCGCGGCATAAGTCCTCAGGGTAGGCAGCGCATAGGCGATTTTTTGGTCACTATGTCCATGGGCCTCCGTTCCTGCTTTCCACCAGGTGGGCTGAGAGCTCAGGTTGTTTACCTTCGTCACATAAAAAAATGATTTAATTTGTTACCCCTTTTCATAAACGTCTTCTGCCTTAGCAGTCCAACAAGTATTGTTTGTCCCTCTCGGTCTTGTCAATATGTTTATAAGATTGAAAGCTTACAATACTTATTAGATTGTTGGGAACATTCCCGGGAATTTTGTCGAATCGCATCACTAGTCGCAATCCCGTAATGCAGTCTACTTAAGGAAATTAAAGAGTAAGATGAGATTTCTGCGACGCTAACTAAACTCGTTCAGTACAAGTAACAACCAACGTTAAAAAATCCTTGATAAGACAGATACATTAAATGGGACAATCTTTCTTTAAAATGTTAAGGTGCGTTTAAATCAAAAGAGCATTCGCTGTTCTAGCGCCTGTTCTAAGAAATCAACCAATCACGTTTTGTGTACCGATCTAATTTCGGAGGTTAGAATAGCGAATGCTCTTTTAGTTTAACCGCACCTTCAGTCATTAGTCAGTTGTAATATGAATTAATGTAACCACCAAATGACGATTTTTCAGTAGGTCCCAAACACCACATTTACATTTATAAGCTGTTGTCTAGTAAGTATGTTGTATCTTTTTAGTTAATTATTTTATTGAAATGATGTTTATCTTGTTTTGTTTTATTTTTGAGAGGTCTATTTGACACGCAGTTACTAACTGCGACCACAGTTGTAGTTCAGAAAATGACTGCCTACGTTAAATATTTAAAAAAAAATTTGGAGATCCGTTAATAATTTAATGAAAATCATCAAAAGTGGATTTGGTAATTTAGTGTAACTCACAAATTGAAGCCGAATTGCTTATGAGCCATACAATACAGATTGGCATTGACATTTATAAAAATGTGGTGAGTATATTAGGAAGGACATATTTTGTACTCACGAATTCGTACTTACGTTAAAATATTGTCTATGGTTTTTTGAAAACTTTACATAAGTTAATAAAAAAACGTAGAAACCTAATAAAATGGCAAAGTTTTTGTTAACGTATTTGACATTCTTTTTTCTGGATATACAAATTTTATATACACCATTCGATAGAGCAGGAAATTTGCAGTCGAACGGTATACTTAACTCAATTTCGTCATTTTAGTGGTTACATTAATTCATATTACAACTGACGAATTGAGTATAAAGGATTTTGCACATTATAACAATTCAACGGCGTCTCGACCCCATTCCAAAAATTTTGAAAAATCCCTATGTCATATGTTCTAGGTTTAATAAAAAAATAAAAATAAATTTATTTACTTACACAAACATAGGTAATAACAAAATACATGTTATAGCAAAATACATGTTTGTGCAGCAAAATGGATTAGGACTCAGCAAGGCCGCTGGTTTTCAGTCCCTAACCATAAACTTAAAGCTAACAATAACACTAAACTAACTTAGGAGCTAAAGAAATCGCTGCCAACACGATTCAAATCAAGTTTTTGTGTAACAAATGAAATGGACTTGATAGTTCTAAAAGGGAGTTATAAAATAACTTTATAAATATTGGACAAAAACCAAACTAGAAAGTAATGGTAGGTAAAACGTAGGTACTACGTTATTCTCTCTTATGAATATTTAAGCTTTCCGTGAAACAACTCGATAGGGATTCGAGATTTTTACCAGGCAGTGAAATTATTAATTTTTCCCAGAATTCCTCTGAAAAACCCTACATACAAAAGGTATTTCGTTGCTTACTTAAGCCGATACCCGATACGGCAATCCGATAATCTCCCTGTAATTATTTTAAATTTTCTGTTAAAATATTCAAAGTTCGGTTAAATGAAGTGGATTTTAAGTAAATTAGGTTAAATTAAAACAAAACTGTAGCATCACGCAGAGATCGAACATGTGCGTCATTAAAGTTGATTTGATCATAGTCATAATCATAGTCATTTATTCATTAAACAATATGCATTGCGTTTGAATATTACATTAAAAAACTATTTTATATTTAAATACTAAAATCTAATAAAATTATCAAATATACATTCAATTAATATGTATGATTAAAGAGACTCGGCTTCATAGAGCGTTGTCCCTCTCGAACTTATTTGACGTTTATAAATAAATAAGTAATAAATAAATAAATATTTTGGGACATCTTACACAAATCAACCTAGTCCCACGGTAAGCTCAATTAAGGCTAAGCCGTATGTGTGATGTGGGTACCAGGCGACAATATATATTCTTCTTATTCGTGTAAAGGGATCAAATGATATAAATTATTAACTAAATTATTTTTTGCCAGTATCTCGCCACTTCTACTCCTCGGGGAGTAGCTTTTGACAGATCTTCCGAAGTGCACGTAATTGGACACAGGGAGCACTGCATCATGTGTTTTGTTGTTTGTAAATCGCCACACTCACAGAGGATGTCACTTATATATAATATATAGGTACATACCTATACATACTTAAATTGTCTTAAATAGATAGACAGCCATTACCAAGGAACAAATATTTGCGATAAATAAATACCTACACACATAATGCCCTCGCCGGGATTTGCACCCGGAACCTCCAGCTTCGTAGGCAGGGTCACTACCACCTAGGCTACGGAGGCTGACAATTTTATGCAACATTAGTTGTATCTTTCTAAATGCCGATGTGTAAACTTAAGAGCCTGGCTAATGAAATATTGTCCCAACTTTTGGCGGGAAATTCAAAAATTCTAGGGCTGGTCACACATCCAGCCCTTAGATTTTTTGAATTTCCCGCCAAAAGTTGGGGCAATATTTCATTAGCCAGACTCTATCGCCAGGTACTGTAAGGGTGCGGCTCCACTCAGGCGGAGAGGAGCGGAGATGTGCAAAATTGGCCAATGAGACCGCATCACAGCGTTTCGAATTTTGAATTTGAAGAATGTAATTGGTCAATTTTGCACATCTCCGCTCTTCTCCGCATCAGTGGAGTCGCACTCTAAGTCTTTGGCGTACCTGCGGTGCCAATATATCAGTTGTTGTCGTCGAAAGGTTAATGGAGTAGATTTAGGCGTAACAGGAATAGAAAATCCGATTTTCGCCAATTTTACGTAGTTATTATCAGCCAAAGCTGCAGTTGTCCCTTTCTATGTCGTTTCGGAGCTCTAGGCCCTTCAAAGCGACAGCAATAGTTTATTAAAATATTTACTAAATGATTCCAGCTCCAATTTCCTCTTAAGTCTTGTCACTTTATCATCCTATCTCAATCCACTGCTGGACGTTAAGCCTCTCCTATTAACTATGACTATGAGTATATACGCATTCGGAGGTAAATGCACATAATCCCCACGCTGAACAAGCGGATTGGCGATCGTAGTAATGTGTCTACTAAAAGGACGCTGCTGCCCATCATCAATCTTCTGTCAAAGTTTGGTCAGTGACACTTCAATCCCTTAGTCGGTTCTTACGATCCGTGGAAAAAGGTGGGATGGTGACTAATGTATTCTTATTGCCGTCACTACACGGCCTAAGTCATGTACTCATGTATAAAAGAGCATTGTGTGATCTTTTATTCTATGGTTGAACACCTCAACAGTCAACATGGTACTAGTTAGTTAGTTAGTTATTCTGGGCTTTTTTCCGCAAATCGACATCCATTGTGCCTTTTTTGCGTGATAGTGAGGTAGCCCTATTCCAATCATCCAAGCTCCTCCACGAAACTCAGTGTATGTTTCAGGTTGCTAAATGCCTCCTTTAGTGTGTTTGAACATGGTACTAAAACTATATCTGCCCACTCGCCTTAAATAATGCTCACTTAAAGACGCAATAACTTTGCTCGTCCTTCTTCCTAGTTGAGCTTGCTTTAAGGAAAAGTTTGTTTTCCTTTATAGCTGCTATAATCGCCATTTATACAGTGTGTGGCCAATAATAGGAGCTTTAAAGTTAAGCGATGAATCTTTGGACTATACGCAATTACCTAGACCTTATCATAATGCTTCAAAGTTAACCAACTCTGAGATAAAGCACTTCAAAGTAGCTATACATAATCAATGTATTTAACCATCGTTAAATTGTCGTTAACGATCGTTAGATGTCTTGGTACAAGGTGGTTTCTTGGTACCGAGGCGAAGTTTCATAATCTACTCAATCGAAACTAGTTCTTAAGCCCAGGTATAAAGAACAACTAATCGCGTGAGAACACGTTTATTTTAAAATTCTCCAAAAAGATGCCCTAGCAACAAAGAGGTTTTTACTTTATCATCGGAAGTTTACAATGACACCTCGAAAAAGACAGCGAACCTAGCACATCTTGGATTTGATTGCCGCTTGCGAAATTGTCGCGGCTACTCTCTCGTACGTCTCGTTTTGATTGTATTGATTAAAAAAGCCGCGAGAAGGCCGTGAGTGACTATCAAACACAAGATATGCTAGACCCACCAACGACTGTTTTGTACTGTAGAGGTTTTGATTTTTATTTGAATTCCAACAAATATGTTATACTAGATTGTGCACCAAAAAACATAATTTTAGCAAAAACGAGCCTTATTTCAACACTAGGTCCTAGAGTAGATATTTCTTTAAAAACTAGAAACGGTCCTGGCGAGAGGTCTACTGCTGCTAGGGTGTCCTTGTCTAACGTCTTGTCAGATAAAACAATCTTTTAGACTAGAAGAAATGGTAGAAAACTTTTTAATCATCACAATCGAAAAGAGGTGGGTATCTGCGAGTTGCTGTCTAACACAAGATTTGCTAAGCCGCACATGGCATATTTATAGCAGTCCCTTTGCTTTACCTAAGACAGAACAGTTATAAGGTAACCATAAAAACATCAATTTCCGGTAAAACCGTGATCGGTCATTGGTTAATCAAGCTTTGTTATGAAGTAGCCATAGCGACGTCAGCATCCGTGTAACTCGCGGGATCGGTCATTGGCCACCCGAGTTTTGTTATAATGTAACCATAGCAACGTCCGCATCGTTGTTGAACATAGTTCGGCAAAAGTCGTTGATAACGAATCAAGCTTTGTTGTAATGTAACCACAGCAACATCAGCATCCGTGGAATTCGCGGACTCGGCCATTGGCTAACTGAGTTTTGTTATTATTTAACCATAGTAACGTCTACGTCATTGGTGAACAGATTTTGGCAAAAGTCGTTAATAACGAATCGATCCCGATCAGTACTGTGTACCGACTAATTTACAAACTGTAACAAGTTACTCAATAATCCCGGTTCGCGACTGTTCCTTCTGTTTGACAATGACAACATCACTCGGCCTGTCCTTTTCTTTTTTCGTCTCTTTTTAATCAATATAGTCCAATAGGGACGGGTAGCCACGAGATAGCCGAGTGTTTCAGTCACACACAAGATATGCTAAGCCCCCGGATACTTACACAATCGTTTGATAAGCCATTTGTCCCGTGTTTTGTTTGGCCATGGTCTGACAGAAGTCATCTCACGAAGACCGTTTTTGTTTTACTCTTTAGTGCACAATTTAGTAGTGGTATCTTTGCATTCGAAGCCATAGACTATGCAGCTGTAAATGCGAACTTTTTTATGTGAAGTCACTTTCTCTACTATTACAACATAATGACAATTTACGTCAAGTTGTTATATCAAAACATTACCAAAAATAATAAAATAAATTATAAAATTGCGAATTGCGATGTACACGAAGCACATAATTTATAAGAAAAGTAAGCCAAGCCAATCATTGTGTAAACGACTTGTCAACGAATATTATCTGAGTTGATAATAGAACCAAGCACTATTGTTGTCATCTCAAAGCAACGTATACCAAATGCAGTTCTGACTGTGACCTGTGGGTTTTCACTTCCAACCATATTAACAGTGAAATTCTTAGTTAGTTTCGACAAGATCCTGTTCTCAGTACGTGTTATGTCGTGTCAGAGTGGAGTCAAATAAAGAAGCAGATCGTATCGTCGACATCATCGTAGTCGTGCCTATGTCTACAAATTCAATTAATTTAAGTGCAAGTTGAGTGGTTAAGAGTTCACCCGGTGAGATATGTGATTAGTGCACTATTTTTGTTGTAACCGTTTACTTAATAAATTGTTTTGAAGTTACTTTATGGCGTTTTACTAATTTAGTTATTTCGTCAGTTCACACCTGATAATTGAGATTATGATCTGTTACTTAATGTTGAAAAAAGTGACAAAGTAATCAATAAGTAGATAGGTATGTTTAATAAGCAATACTGATTCATTTAGATTCAATAATACGCGAAACCGATAGTACCTAAATGTCAATGTCAAATGTTCGACTGGACACATAATGTCTGCAGTACATTGCTGGGTCGATTAACTTTGTTAGAAAAATATAGAAAATTTATTTTTGATTTTAATTAATTAAAACCATTTGGAGTTAATTACTGATTAGTTAAAGGGTCTATGTTTTCATTTATTGCTCTTATTACAGGCCACACCCTGTATACAAGACTACATTTAATGGTTTGTTTCACAATATATGGATAAATATAACTGTCAAATAAAAGTATCACTATCTTGTTCCCAAGCATGTAAAAGAAAAAGACAGCTAATACACAAATGTTGAATTTATACTTTCGTGAGACATAATAATACCTTTAAATGACTATAAAATAAACACTATACATTAATAACTGTAAATTAAGGGTGATTGGATGACCGACGCAGAGCTTTAAGATGAATTAAATATATAGACCATTTAAGCCATGGTTGTCTTTGATGATAACTGACTATATTCAAGTAAGCTTATTAAATAAGCATTTTCGAATCGTCTGACACTATCAAGAGAGAAAAAAAATCTACTACTGCTCCTAACCCTACACCGTTCCTTATAAGAACCAGTAAGAAACTCAGGTGGACTTATGTTTTCAAAACAGTAGAATAATACATCTTATTAAAATAACATGCATTAAAGAATTTATTTCATAAAAAAATGATTTTATAGACATTTTTATAAAAGAAAGAAATAAATAAAGAATCATAAAAATAAACAAGAATAATTATTATTGTACAATATTACTAGGCATCATCGAAGGCCTGGCCACGGCCCAATGTTGCTCTCCGCGCAGGGCCGAAGGCCCGGAATGTTCCCCGCCGCGCGCTTGCCTTCGAGGCCGAAAGCCGTGCTGCGGGAGATTCGAATTCCCGGCGATATCTACAAACATATCCAACCCCCATGCAATTCCCTGCACAAATGCCAAGGCACAACTTTGACAACTCTTTCCTGGTCTGCCCCCCACCAAAAGAGGCTGCACTGCGCAAAATACTATTTTTAAGGGTTGCGTAGTAAACTAGGAATCCTCATAGTTTCGCCATGTCCATAGCATAGCGCAATGGCCGTTAATACTAGAAATTAGCAATTTGGCACAGATATATATATTAATCACATACAATTTTTCTTATAACAGCATTCCCATATCAGCATCTCGCTCCAACTTATGGATTCGCTCGTCGCCGGTCGCCTTAGACCAACATCGTGATCAGGCCATAAGTCGACTGCACGTAGTATTTATAGGGAATATCCATTTACTTTTGATTAAGAGCATAGCACCAGATTTTTCCCATTAAAATTCAACACACACGGCCATACTGACAATGAATGCGACCTCGCGGCACATGTTTTACATTTTGCACCTTAACTTCATTGTAATAAGGCGATAGATGTGTACATATATTCGAAGGTGCGGTATTATTGATGTCAATGTATTGCAAGCACGTCGCGGTCATAGAGTGCAGCGAGTAATACTTGCAACGTGTTCACTGCAATTTCATAGACTAGGTACTATGATATTGCAAGTATCGGTAACGTTAGGTTTTACTCGATACGTAAAGCAGCCCATCGCGCTCGCTCCAATATGTCAATGCGCGATAGAATGCATTTCGTATCGAGTAAAATCTAAGGTATCCTTTACCCTCCAACTGATGATACGGCTACAGGGTAAACCATGTTGGCAAGTGACGATTACATTAACCCCAAACGTTAATGTAATCTTCACTTGCCAACTTCATTGTCAATCCAAAAAACAAAAGTTGTCCACTCGGTGGTCAAAAGTTAACAGCTTTTATAAATCTATGTTACGATTTGAATGCATAGGGCTATACACAGGGGGATTATAA
Source organism: Thaumatotibia leucotreta (assembly GCA_025490895.1). Taxonomy (NCBI): domain Eukaryota; kingdom Metazoa; phylum Arthropoda; class Insecta; order Lepidoptera; family Tortricidae; genus Thaumatotibia; species Thaumatotibia leucotreta. Next base: position 182,157 of record JALPQI010000366.1, read on the forward strand.
CTTTTATTTATTCTTGAGGTAGGCAAGTATGTCAGGTACAACCTAGATACATTCTCAAAAAGAAATTGGAATAGTGATCGGTTTCAGAACAGCAGAAAATACGATCTAGAAGTACCAAGGCACAGATTAAAAAAAATGGAAAGCTGTCTTTACGTTTTGGGGCCACAGATATATAATAAAATTCCCAATGCAATCAAAGATACTAAAACACGACTTGGCTTTACCTTAAAGTTCAAATCATATTTGTTACAGAAGGCCTACTATTCTGGTGTCTGAATATTTGACAGAAAATTTGGCAAATTAAATATTGATGGTATTGTTTTAAATTTTTTATTATTTTTATTTTTTATTTTTATTTTATGAATGTTATTATTTTTATATTAATTATTTACCTCTAAATGTTGATAGTTAATTGTGATTTTATTTTGTATTCCCATTTGACATTGATAATTATTGTATTTAAAACGTGACAATGTATGATTAATACGAAAATAAATGAATATGAATATGAATATGGACCTAGTTGTACCGTTAATTGTTTTATCCCAAAATTAGTACAGGAATTCCTTAACTTTAGGAATGTCCACCGAAAAGACCTAAATCTGACAATGACCCACTCTGTAAGTGAACTTCATCACGCTCCTACCAATAAATTAGTGTAAGCGTGATGGACTGCTTGAAGTATCGAAAAACTGCTACAGCAAACCTTACTTCATGTTAAAAAAGATTCTACCAACCCTGTAAATGGGTCAAAATTATTTTCGTTGTCTTGTTTCATACCACTCTGTCACGCTTGTAGTTGCTGTTTCGACTCAGTATATATAAAAAATCCGGTGCACTCGTATTTAATTTTCACGCTAAATTTGAATATCTAATTTATAAATTGAAAACAAAAAATCATCTCATACAAAAATCACCACTGCGTCACGTTTTAGAGACACAAAATAAGACAACGAAAATAATTTTGACTTAAATAGGTATTTGAAAAGTCTATTTGAAATCGGCCCCTTTGCAGATTTTCTATAAAAAATTACACCCCACCCGTATTTTTGATTGCAAGTGTATAGTGTATATGATAATGCATAATATAATATTTAAAAAATTAAACAAAATATTATTGTCAGCCCTTGTGACACAAACTACCTACTGTTCTAATTTACGTGCCTCTTAACTAGCATGAACTTATTTATGCCAACACCAAATACATATATTATTTGGTGGTGATGATATTATTTCCCGAAAATTGTAGTCCTACCTCCGTCTGTCGGGGTCAAAAAATTCTGTGTACATAGGGACGTAATTCTGCAAAAGGGAACCAACCCACATGTTTTTTTCATTCTAATTAACACATTAAATCACAAGAAACAAAGTCAATCTTTAAAACGACAGTGTGGATTGGTACCCTTTTGCATAAATACGTCCATAGGTACCTAAGTTTTTTATTTGAGAGACACAATACAAGCCTTTTTACTTTTTTGCTTATTCATGTTCGAATACTCATTCATTCATTCATTCATTCATTGCGATCAATCCAATTGATTTCAGTCAATTCAGGTGATTGGGCAGTCAATAGAAATGGGAACAAATCAAATAGTTTTTTTCGTTTATTCTGGTACCTTAATAAATGACAATTGCTTTAACAGTGAGGAAGTAGGGTAATGTATCCTTTAGTGTTTTCCGCTTTTTTGTGTTAGGTTGGTATTAATACAAGTAGGGTGCTTAGACAAATTGCCAATCGCTAGCGCTTAATAGTCAATCGTAAACGAAAGGCAGTAACTGTCTTTATCGCACTAATATGAAAGAGTGACAAAGAGGGAAAACTACGATACGGTACAAAGTGTTAGCGATTGACAACTTGGGTAACAAGCGTCTATTGTCATCGTGTGTAAAATGTATGGGGAGTAATAGTGATAATTTATAAAGAAATCTAATTGATTTGACGACTTAAACAAATATGTATACTCGTATTATTATTGTTTGTTGTAGTCACTGCCACGTTGTTTGTAACTACCTACGAAAATGACCCCGTGATACATACTATTATGTGATAATATATATAAGGTATGTTGGGGTAAGATAAAACGGCTTTCAAAATGGGGAAAGACAAAGTCGTCCTTCTGGCAGAGCATCTGCTGGTGGCGTTTTGTTTTACCCCATTCAAAAAACGGTTTCATCTTACCCCAACCATCACCATCATCATCTCTCCTAGCCATTTATTCGGCCACAGTGACTGTTTTTCAGTGCTGAGAGCGTCGCTGGTGCGCTCTCAGGTAACTGACATAGCCAATTTTTGCAGCGAATACACGGCAGCATTCGCTGCAAGTCAGTTACCCTTCCAACGTAATGATATTGTATGGCCGCTGGTGGTCTAGCCTTCAGCTCGTCTTACCCCAATTTACCTTATTATTAAGTATATTATAATATATTGTTATGTATGTTTAAATATCTATGTATTTAAGTAAGTTTATGACATGATCATAAATTATTTTTATCTGTTTTAATATTCTTTTGTTTCACTTGCAAATTTTGCTGAAATCCGTTATCTTACTCCGCTACCCAAATGTTGTCTGGAACAGATTGCTTCTCAGCAATACCGTAGCAATAGACCGCCTATTCTCTTCCTTTTCAATGCTTACGTGTAACTTATTTTATATTTTCATTTTTCGGATGAACAATAAAAAAATATTGTTTTGAAATTACCCCATAAACGGATTACAAATCTTTTTGTTACATGCACAATGTTGTAGAACCGATGGCCGTTGGGGCGGGAAGATTCTCGAGTGGCGGCCACGTACCGGAAGGCGCAGCGTGGTTAAGCCCACAAGGTGGCCTGATGACCTGGTGATGATCGCAGGAGTCCGCTGGACGCGGGTGGCACAGGACCGGTCATTGTAGCAATCTTTGGGGGAGGTTCAGCAGTGGACGTCTTTCGGCTGATATGATAATGATGCTCAATGTTACACTCCCACGCTTATTATATTTGTACTGGACCTGCTTGCATACATATTTAATTTCCATTCGTTTGCAGCAGTGTTAAAATGCCCAACCGTCGGGCCGTGAATAACTGAATCGAATTCAATTACCTTTTTCAATAAAACCATTTAGTCCTGCGCCATCTATATCATTACGAACGATTGTTCGACGTCCACTCTCATTCAGTCATTCATTCGTTCATTCTTTAATTTAGATGTATGTGCTTGGATAAGCAAAGTGGAGTTTTCATTTTGGCTCGATTAAAATAATAGTTTTTCACATTTTGGCCGTGTGGTGGCAGTAAGAATACATTTGTCACCACACCAAGTCCTCCTGCGGGTGTCATAAAAGTCGACTAAGGGATTTTATTTTATTTTTTATTTTTATTTATTGGGGAAAAAAACAGATACAAACAATTGAGATATACACAAAATGAAAATTGTACAAAGGAAGATACAGCTTATATCCTAACACAGATCCCACTAGGAGTTTTACAAAAGAAAAATGTTAAGATGGCAAAAACTAAATCAGTCAAACAGTTCTTAAACAAAACTAGACTAAAACAACTAACCTAAAACACAGCAGTGGTAGCAAAGAGAAAAAAAAAGAGAAATTAGAACTAACTACACCACAAGAACATTATATTTAAATTTAAATAATTTTTTTCGGTAACTTTTCTTTTGAAAACGGCACGTGTATGATTAAATATGTCAACCGAGACGAGACGTTTGTTATAATTACAACATATTCTGCGCAGAGGCACACGTAAGCCTGCATTAGTCGAGGCCGTCGGAACGGCAAATAGTGATAGGGTTCGTGTTCTGTAAGAAGAGGCTTTGAAACTTATGTCATGTAGAAGCTCAGGACAATTATATAAACCGGTACAAACGTTATAGAGAACAGTGGCATCCTTGGCATGACGTCTACTAGCCAGAGTTTTAAGTTTGTATAGTTCCAAAAGTTTTTCGTAGGATAGAGGTTTACGCGCTAGTCGGAAGTGGAGGGCTCTGAGGAAGCGTTTCTGGACCGCTTCTACAGCATCAATATACGTCGCATAGAGAGGATTCCAAATTTCTGAAGCGTATTCTAAGTATGGACGTACCAGCGACTTATATAATAGAAGGTAAGATGAGGGATTGGTAAGATGAGGGATTGAAGTGTCACTGACACAAATTACTGCGATCGTCAATCCGCTTGCCCAGCGTGGCGATTATGGGCATTTACCTCCTAAAGCGTCTATACGCATAGTTAATAGTAAAGGCCTGAAATAATGAAAAAAAAGATATATTTTTGTGGAACAAATCGAAATCAAAAATATATATGATTGGTGTGTTTTTTAAATGTCAATAGAACCGTCAAACTCGGCTTTCGCGGCTGATGTTTATATGCCACTCGGCCACTCGGTCTTAGACGAAGTAAGATCAATGAGATCTAATTTTTATACAGCAAGGATTATTTTATTTTAACATATTATTATTTAAAATGGAAAATCATGTCTATAGCCCGATTTGAATTTTCGATACTAAAAGTTGCTCTGTTTGACTTATATTTAGTAGGTACCCATAATTAAGTTTATTTATTAGTTTATATTTTCTAACTTAAAAGTACACAGAAACACTGAAATGTAATTGAGCAAATGGCATTCGGAACCACTAAATCAAATTATAAGCTAAGCGTCAATAATAGTCAGTGCGGAAACTAAGACATCTAGCGGCAAAGAACCCCAATACATTTGAGGAGCTTTCAGTTTCCGAACAAACTCTAACCGCTGTGTACAAACGTGATCAGATATATCGAAACTGCCAGGGTGATCATTAATATCTAAACAGACCTCTATTTTCATGACAGTAGAGTGCATGTTCAGATATTTATGAGTATCGTGGCAGCTCCGATATTATTGATGGCGGCTGTACCAATAATAGCAATAATTGGATTACCGCTTAGATCAATCTCAATTAGCTTGCTAACTTGACATTTAATTAGGATTGATACATCCAGTGGGAGAAGATGAAAGAATTATGATTGCTGTTTGTTTATAATATTGATTTATTATTGTCAGTGATCAGTTTTTTGGATTCCCCCGGCGGGTCTCCTACAGTAACTTGAAAAATAAACTTTGATTATTTATACGTATTTCCATGCAATTCGCCATGTTACTGTTCATAATTATAATAATATATCTAATAGTATTAATTTTTTTATAGTCACACCCGTTATTATAATACGCGAAATCCCGCGAGGGTGAATCCAAAAAACCGATCACTGATTATCATCATCATTTCAGCCATAAGGCATTACTCCCACCGCGAGCAAGTAAGCTGTGAGCTATCGGCTATAAAAATAAACAACAGATAAGCACTCCCATTTAAAAAAGAGACACGGCGATGTTTATAGTTACTCGCTCAGCTATGCTATATAAAATGTCGCCGTGCCTCTTGTATAGGCCTCCCCTTTGGATCTCGCGGCCTGGCGATCTTCATAAGATGGAGATATCTTGTGGGTGCATATAGGTACTGCGTTTGCCAAACCGTCGTCTCTACTTGAGCACTTTTCAAAGTCAAAACAAACTATTCTTTATTCAAGTAAGCTTATTAATAATCATTTTCGAATCGTCTGACATAATCAAGAGAGAAAAAAAAATCAACTACTGGTTCTACTTCTAACCCTACACCGTTCCTGAGAAGAACCAGTAAAAAACTCAGGTGGACTTATTTTTTCAAAACAGTATAATAATACATCTAATTAAAATAACATGCATTAAAGAATTTATTACATGAAACGACCTTATCTGCCATTCCGCTCTAAGTGCAATGTGTATGTGTACCTAACTATACAAATACATGGTAGTAAAATAATAACAAAATTAAAAAAAATAAGATTGCAACCGATTTCTCCAAGATTCCATTATCAGACCCTGACTTGGTGCCAACGGACCATATCGGTTTGTTTTGAATTCGTTTAAAAAAAAATTCGGAATCGGTTGACGTGATATTAAGTTATTCGTCCATTTGCACATGGCCACAGACTAGCTAAGGGCAGAGACGTAGCCTACGATGGAGTCAGTTCGCCTAAAAGGTGCCTATTCACCCTTGACTTGAAGGTTGACGGGTTATATGATCACGGAAATTTAGACGCCGGCAGGGAATTCCACTCCTTGGCAGTACGCATAAGGAAAGAAGACGCAAAGCGCTTCGTACGAACAAATGGAATACCTACCAAGTAAGGGTGGAACCCAGCCGTGCGTCTAGAATTTCGATGGGAAAATGGGGGTGGCGGAATAAGCTCATGAAGCTCTTGAGCACACTCCCCGAAGTGCAATCTGTATCACTATCACTACATAGTATAAAATAAAGTCACTTTTTCTGTCCCTTCTGTGCCTTTGTACTTACGCTTAAATCTTTAAAACTACGCAACGGATTTTGATGAGATTTTTTTTAATAGGTAGAGTAATTCAAGAGGAAGGTTTTTATGCTGGTATAAGTACCGGTGCGCAGCCGGGGCGGGTCGCTAGTTTATAATATTATGCTATTGTCAGAACTGAATAAAAAACGGGACTAATCGGGAAGCATCAGCCTTCAAATAAAAAAACATCAGAATCACCCAGTTCTGAGGCAACAAACTTAAAAAAAACAAACAGAATTTCGAACCTCCTCCTTGTTTTCATTCCAAAACAGCTTTGTCGCGGTATTTGTCTTTCCTAATAAGTCTACCTATCACGTTCGCACCAATAAATGAGAGCGAGCATGAAAAACTGCTTTACATACCGAGTAAGATAACGCAAACCTTGCTTGCCTATATGGCTACGGGACTCATTTTGCTAAATAGCCCCCCGAGCACCTGTGCCGCGGTTTACTTGACACAACGCTGGCTACTTGCCACTGCGAGTTACTCGTCTGGCGAGTAGCGAGGTATAGACGGTAATGTGCATGAAATACGTATAAAGGTCGGTCATACCTCATACAGGTTGTCTAGATTTTGAATAACTAAAGGTGCTACTATTATCCCGTAATGCGATTTTGGTTTGAGTTCTGTTATTCTATGGAGACAGTTATTCTATGGAACTGATACATCACCATTCAGATTATGGCCGTGAGTTGATGGCAGAATACATTTATCACCACCCCAAATCTTCCCGTGGGTATCGTAAGAGTCGAAGTATCATTAACCATTTTATTTATTCTAGATTAATGGGAGAATTATTTACACAAGTGGAATGGACATAGTAATATATTTGTCACCACCCCAACTCATCCCGTGGGTGTCATAAGAGTCGACTAAAGGATTGAAGTGTCACTGACCTTTCATTAGATTGATGATGGGTAGCAGTATCAGTGTAGTGGATACACTACTGTGATCGCCAATCTGCCTGCCCGGCGTGGCGATTATAGACATTTACCTCCTATTGCGTCTATACCTACGCGTATACAATAGGAGATATCTACGTCTACCAGTTAACTAAGTTCGGCTGATAAATTATACGTGATGTGATATAAAGTACCTATATTTTTATAATTATTTTTTTATATTGATTGTATAGTCTAAAAACGTTTTAAAAACATGTTTCAATTTGTCTATGCACATTCATTGCGCTCAGAACCAATGGCCATTGGGGCGGAAAGGTTCTCGAGTGGCGGCCACGTACCGGAAGGCGCAGCGTGGGTAGGCCCTCCACGAGGTGGACTGTTGCAGGAAATAGTGAAGTTCGCAGGAGTCCGCTGGATGCGGGTGGCATAGGACCGGTCATTGTGGCAAATGTTCAGCAGTGGACGTCTTTCGGCTGATATGATGATGATGTCTATGCACACTTTCCTAGTATCGAGGCCCGAAAGAATCAATATGAAAACGTTCGTCTACAAAACAACTACGTCGTATGACTTGCAGACAATGTTATGCGATTTCAAATGAAAATAACTCCTTCTGGTTGTACGAGTAAATGCTAAACATTTAAATAATATAACTAAACCGCAGTTTTTTTGCAATGTGTATCATTTAAGTACCTATGAAATAGCTTGTATAGAAACAAAACTTACTGAAAATCTGCCACGTCACCCTGTATTGGGTAAAGCTCGGAAACTCTCCTCTGTGGTTGTGACTCAAACGTAATATTTGAAATAGGTCAATGGTGAAATTTTGGTCAAAACGTTTGCTGAACGACGAACGGGTGCTCTAGGCGATGTATTGATTTCTCAGTAATAGATATATAATTGAACTAAAACTATGAAAACGGATAAACACTTTACAGGGTTCGTGGTCTGCGGAAGACTGGACCATCCGCAGACCACGAACCCTGTAAAGTGTTCGAAACGTCGGAATGAAGTTAAAGTTAGTTAATATACGCGAGTGTATCGGTTTGTTATAGTTTTATTTCATGTGTAATCCTCGCGGTAACCGAAGAAAATAGAATATATAATTATTTCAAAGAATGGTCAGTGACACTTAAATCCCTTAAAACGCGAGAAGAGGTTGGGGTTGTCACCACAAATGAATTCTTACTGCCGCCACATCAAGGCCAATAACTACACAACATACTATAGGCCGAATTCTGATTGCGTCAAAATATATGTACACTGTAGAATTCTGAATGTAGTAAATTGCAATTGTGTGGGACCCGTATTGTTTGGGTATTACGAATAGGTATAGAATCGGTAGTCCCATAAGATGGTCCGACCAGGTGTCCGAGGATCTACAGATGCCGAAATCTCTAGCTCTTCATCAAGATCCTCAACAGTGTGGGGCCGACTTAAGGAGGGATAGAATCTCTACAAATATGTATAATTAAACGCTTAAACTCATGTGTATTTAATCACTAAGAGACACATTGTAGGGGTAGCAGCTAGTAGGCAGGAACTTCAATGATTTTTTATATTTTCGTTCTTTATAATACAATTTATTTTTCTCTTCACATAGGTACAAAATTTAGGTTTAGTAGGTGTGCGCTTGACCGCGATCGGATTGCGTCTGTTCGGGGCGGAGCATCTTCCCAGGTACACGGTGTCGACACGGTGTGGCTGTGTATCGTAGCACAGTGTTTTACGGTGTCTCAACATACTCCCGCGCCTTGAAAGGTTCCACTTTCAACATTAGAGGGCTTCCTCGTCGGTCAATAAGGGGCAGATGCACGAGATGCCTCGCCGAACTACGCCCTTTCTGGTTCGGATGTCGACTACTCGACATAGCCCGTCGGTGCCCTTGTGTATCTTCTCGATGCGCCCGAGCGGCCACGCTAGGGGCGGGCATTGAGGTTGCTTCACCAGGACGAGCTGGCCCGGCTGGAGGTTAGGCTGCTGGGAGCGCCATCTAGTACGCTGTTGCAGGAGACTGATGTACTCGTGGCTCCATCTGGCCCAAAAGTGTTGACGGACTTGCTCCATCTTGGCATATCGGTGCAGCTGACTGGTTCTGGCTTCCTCGAGGTTCGGTGTTGGCAGCGAGGTCAATGGTCGTCCGATGAGGAAGTGCCCTGGGGACAATGGGGACAGGTCGTGAGGATCGGATGACAGAGGACATATAGGGCGCGAGTTGAGAATAGCCTCAACTTGCGCAAATACCGTGCCGAGTTCCTCATATGTAAAGTGCATATTGCCTATTATTCTTTTAATATGATATTTTGCAGATTTGACAGCGGCTTCTATTAAGCCACAAAAGTTAGGTGAGTACGCGGGCGCGAATCTGAACTGAATGTGTTCATTAGCAAATTGTTCTGAAACAGAGTTACAAGAATCCACAATGACTTGACCTATTTCCTTACTCGCCCCCGTGAAATTTCGCCCATTATCTGAAAAAAGCTCGTAGGGCTTTCCTCGTCGGGCAATAAATCTCTTAAGCGCCAAAATGAAACTTTGAGTACTAAGGTCACTTGCAATTTCAAGGTGAACGGCCTTAGTTTTTAAACAACACATTATACATAGAAATGATTTTATTAGTTGAGCCCCACGCCCTTTTTTATTTAGAATTAAGAAAGGTCCAGCATAATCTATGGCCGTGGACTCGAACGGGTACCCCGGCGTGACGCGTGGCGCCGGCAGGGCCCCCATGAGCTGCGTCGCAACTGCTCCTCGCAAGCGCTTGCAAGTTACACACATATGATATATTTTACGGGCGAGTAATCGGCCATTCATGATCCAGTATTTTTCGCGAACGCTTGAGTGCAGCAGCTGCGGCCCGCTATGTTTCAACAGTACATGAAAATACCTATAGATCAATAAACTTAAATAATGTTTACTGTCTAATATAATGGGATGTTTTTTATCGTAAACATAATCAGAATTGGATAATCTGCCGCCAACACGCATAATACCGTCGTTATCTATAAACGGGTTTAATGACAAAAGTTTAGATTTTTTGTTTAGCGGTTGATTATTCAGAAACATATTTAATTCGTCATTGAATGAATAAATTTGAGCCATTTTTACAAGTTTAATTTCAGCTGTTTGTATTTCCTGTACAAGTAATGGTCCCTGCAATTTATTCATAGGTTGTTTACAGTTATTTATGAATCTTAAAATATATGCTACGGACCTCTTTAAGCGATTCAAGTTTGAAAACCGTTCTATTGTAGTTAACTCCATTGGTGGATTCAAACTTGCGCTCATCGCCTTAATAGTCGATTTAGTTTCAGGTATGTCTGAAATATCAATAGAACTATCCTGAGTAGGCCAGTCAGATTGACTACTCGTTAGGAAAGGCGGCCCCTGAAACCACATACCGTCTAAAGTCAGCTGTTCGGGCAGCAACCCGCGACTCGCCGCGTCAGCTGCGTTCTGACTAGATGGAACATAATTCCATGTAGCCCCACAAGATAATTCCGTTATCTCAGACACCCTGTGCAACACGAAGGTTTTTAATTGCATTTTATTTGTGATGAATATATTTAACCAAGCCAACAAGATTTTAGAATCAACCCAAAAATATACCTTGTCAATATTCATGCGAAATGACTTTCTTATTTTTTCGTATAATCGACTGGCCAATAATGCGCCCAATAGTTCCGCGCGAGGGATCGTAACAGCTGGTCTCACAGGCACGACCTTGGCCTTGGCACAGAGAAGCTTGACCGTTACGCCCCTATCGCTCTCGGAACGAACATATGCACATGCGGCGTAGGCCATTAAGGAAGCATCCGAAAAAAAATGCAATTCTATTTTTTCCGCCTTCGGTTGTACTACATAACGATCAATTTGGATTGTACTTAAAATATTTAATCCGCGCACGATTTTATTCCATGACTGCTTTATATTTGCAGGTACTTCATCATCCCAGTCTAACTGCATTGCCCAAATATTCTTTAACAGTATTTTGAAAGATATTGTACAAACACTTAAAAGTCCCAATGGGTCAAATATGCTTGCAATCGTGGACAAAATCGTGCGTTTGGTACATCTAGTGTCGTTGTTTACAAGGTTAACGCTCTTCGAGCAGCTGATCAACAATTTATCGGCTGCCGGGTTCCAGCGAACTCCGAGCGTAGAACACTCGTCATTAAAGTCCACATTTGATTGTTCGTTAAAATTTTCTTCGGTTTGGAAAAGTTCGATACAATTTGATTTTATTTTTCGTAAATTCATTTGAGCACTCGCTAAGGTTTGTGATACAGATGTTAAAATGTACCTTAAATGTTCGGGACTGTTCGTCCCTGTCACTAAGTCATCGACGTACATGTCTCTTTCAATTATAGTTTTTATAAGTGCATCATCACAAGTCTTAGCAATTTCATATAAACACCTTATACTTATTTAGGGTGATGACGACATACCGTAGGTAACGGTGTCGAGGCGCAAATATTTAATAGGTTCCGTGCTATTTTCGCGCCATAAAATAACTTGTAGGTAACTATCCTTTTCGTTAACACGGATTTGACGATACATTTTTTCAATATCTCCAATCAGAACATATTCGTGCTGACGAAAACGAGTGAGAATTGAAAAAATGTCATCTTGTATGGTCGGTCCAACCATTAAAATATCGTTCAATGAAAGACCAGACGAGGTTTTGGCTGAGCAATCAAAAACAACACGACAACGTGTCGTGACACTCCATTCCCGTAAAATAGGGTGATGCGCCAAATAGTTGGCCACGTCCGGTTTTTCGATTGATGTTAAATGCCCTAATTCTTCATACTCGCGGATAAATTCACAATATTGTTGTTTTACGTGAGGTTGCCTTGCAAATCGTTTTTCTAAATAATCTAATCGTTTTTTCGCTATATGAAAAGAATCGCCTAATTTTTCAGGTGAGTCTTTTAGAGGCAAACTCACGCAAAACCTGCCGTCGGGCAATTGGTAGGTATTTTCGACGAAATGGGCTTCGCATGCATCTTCTTCGGCTGTCCACTTCTCGTGCTGTGGCAGCTCTTCCAGCTCCCAGAACTTCCTTAATTGGACGCTAATATCGTGGCTAAAATTACAATGAATTTTATTGTCGGGCCTTTTATTATAATTATTGAATATACGACTTGGACCGACAACAAGCCATCCGAAATGTGAGTTCTGTAAGAGGGGTTTATTTAGTCCTAGTTTTATTTGACCAGGTATGATGAAGTCCCAAAATACGTCTCCCCCCAGTAACAAGTCTACCTGGGCGGGCGTATTGAATGTCGTATCTGCTAATTTTATATGTTTAGGTATTTCATATGATGAAATATCGATTTCTGTAACCGGGAGGTCTTCGGATATTCGATCGATTACGAAACAATGCACGGGTATTTTTATAGAACCATCTCTGGTTTGTAAAGTTATTTTGCACCGTTGCAAAGTTGTGAATGACATATTATTGAGGCCGGTTACGCAAGTCGGCTTAGTTTCAATAATGGGAATATTTAACTTTTCTTGTAGCGATTTGTTTATGAATGAAGATTCACTCCCATTATCGAGCAATGAACGTACACTGTAGCATTGCTTAGTTTCTTTATCTACGATTTCGACTATGGCCCTAGATAGCAACACCTGGTTTGCTACCGAGGAAGACAATGCGACCGGGTATGCATGTTTAATTTGGCTCTCAACTGACGGCGAGCTATCAGCTTGAGAGGTGCTAGGTACCGGCGCATTGTTAGGTATATATGTTCGATGTAATAATTAATTGTGTTTTCGACCACATACTTTACATGACATGGCTCGGCATTGAAATGCGCGGTGACCCCCTCTAAAACAGACCGGACATACTTTCAATTTATATATTTCATTACTTCGCATTTCCGGTGTCATTTCCAGAAATTTATTACACGCGTAAATACGGTGGTCACCTTTGCATATCAAACACAATGACTGAGGTACGTTGGCCGTCGTTGGGTTAGTAGCGGTGGCAACAAATGTTTTTTGAATTTTATCTAATTTTTTGTGTGGCTGCCTTTCAAAATGAGTACCGCTTCTAGCCAACGACTCCAATATGTCAGCCCTGCTACGAAGGAAATCAGTAAAATCACAGAGCTTCGGCGAGTCTTCTAAGCAGTTTCTTTTTTCCTCCCATTTTCTTAATGTAATCGGGTCAAGCTTGGAGGAGCAAAGAAAAACAATAATAGTGTCCCAACAGTCGACTTTCTCGCCGAGGCTCTCGAGAGCTCGTAAGTTTTTTGTTACATTATCAATTAAATTTCTCAAGGCCCTATCTGATTCTTTGGTCAAAACCTCTATATGGAACAAGGATTGCAAATGGTTGTGAATTAATTGGCGTTTGTTATCATATCTAGCACATAACAAATTCCAAGCGACGGCGTAGTTGGCGGCAGATATTTCTAACGATTTAATGACAAGCGCGGCGCTGCCCTCAAGAGAGGTGCGTAAATAATAAAATTTATTTATTTCATTTAATGTACTATTATCATGCACAATGGATGTGTAAGTATCGCGAAATTCTAACCACTTGTTATAGTTGCCATCGAAAGTAGGCAACTTAATTTGGGGCAGCTTTATATTAATCTGCTGGTTCGAATTTCGACTACAAACACTTCCATCGTCGGCGTCTGCAAACTTTTGTTTATGCATTTCTATAAATTCCTGCGCACAGTTGATTAGTTCGAAAAAATCATTTTCAATTTGTATATTTTCGTCCAACTGGTCGCGGTCACTAGTTATGAACTCAATCTTTTCTCGCATCTCATCAAAATTACTGAAAACAATTTCGAATCTGCTCAACCGTAACGATAATTCATTAATTTTACTGGATGTAATATCTGCGTTGCTCTCGAATTCCGTATACTTATTTCTAAACACTGTTACTTTCCCCTTTATAACACTTCGTTTCTTAAATAACTCTTTTAACTCTGCTTCAGACATAGTAATGAACAATTAGGTATAAGAATGTTATAAATACCGTTTAATCCGGCAAACCTGATGATTAACAACAGTTCAGATTCGGGCCCGCGCAGCTTTCACGTGCATGTGCAATCACACTGGTTGAGCGTGATCCTTTGTACACCGCGTGGCAACAGGCCTCCCTGCCGCTCGACTTGTTTACGCAAATCTGGAAATTTTGTTATGTAATCAATATCTGAGCAACAAAAACAATTGAATTATTCTTTTTTATTTAGAGCTGAGTTATAGCAGTTATAGGGCTCGATGCCTGAGATTAAAAGGGATTAAGTTTTGAATCTATACCTACTAAATTTATTATTTTTATCAAAAACGGACGCAAAATTAATTTAATGGCCTACAAATTAATGAAATTACACTTTAAACTTCAATTTAAGCAAAATAGCCACGTGCACGTGTCATATGAAGACCATTCGCTCGATACTTGCTCGGTTGAGACTTTCTGTGGAAGGAAATGGAATTAGTGGAAAGAAAGGAATGGGCACTCCCCTGAAGTGTGATGATCCGCAGGCAGGAGTCCGCTTGTCTTCCACCTCGCCCTTCCTCGCCGTGGACCTCGTGGTTGCAGGATATCGTATCTTTAGGTATTGCGCCTCCGCGCAACGTTGTGTCTTCGGTCGCCAAACTTGTAAGGGTAGCAGCTAGTAGGCAGGAACTTCAATGATTTTTTATATTTTCGTTCTTTATAATACAATTTATTTTTCTCTTCACATAGGTACAAAATTTAGGTTTAGTAGGTGTGCGCTTGACCGCGATCGGATTGCGTCTGTTCGGGGCGGAGCATCTTCCCAGGTACACGGTGTCGACACGGTGTGGCTGTGTATCGTAGCACAGTGTTTTACGGTGTCTCAACACACATGTTTTGCAGAGCCTATGTCCCCATTATCAAGCACTGAGCCCGCGTTCACGCTTCGCAACTCGCGAGGTAGAATCGCGTTTATGTTGTCCATCACATAATCCCAGAATCAGAGTATACTAATTTACGATTTTGAGTGTTTTCTAATATTATGCAAACTCGCAATCTAAGCTCTATTTCAAGATATTTTAACGTGACAAATGTTTTTTTTTATCACCATAATAGTCATAATCAAAGATTTGTCAAGCTTTGTAAAGATTTATTCTAACAGCTTAATGTACAGATATTAAGCTAAGACTTAGCGCCTAACCCACCCATAAATTTAACTAAGCAAGGTCAAACATTTTCCGTATAAAACAAAAAGATGATATTTCCTTCAGTTTTGTTATGACTAATATCTATACCTAGATATTTTTCTAGCATAACCGAGGGATTGACAAAATGAAGCATCGACAAATCATGCTTATCGATGAGTACACTCTCTTCTCATAAATATGTTAATTTTGCGAAATTTATTTATTTATTTAAACTTTATTGCTCAGTTAAAAAAAAGTACAAATGGGGGACTTAATGCCTTAAGGCATTCTTTACCAGTCAACCATCTCTTACTACGGCATGCAAACTGGTTTTTATGTGTATCATATTTTGATGAATATTTTCTAGGTTCCATAGTTACTTTATAAAACCGGTTTACATTCCCTAATCTCTACCAGTAAAATCAAGTAAATAGGAAATGCATCACATGCCTTTTTATTCAAGCAATTTTTTTTTTCATGTTAAGTATGCCTATGTCACCACAATATTTTCTATTTTTCGTATTTGTTTTGGTGAACTATCTTAGGCTGATGATTATAGAGATCGGAACCATGGGTGCAAAACTTTAACAAAACTTGTCAAGTGAATATGAAAGAGCACAATACATCCATAAAATACACATATACACACCCAAACATTAGTACGGTCAAATCGTACAAAATTTTACCCTAAACTCGCAAATCAAGTAGTATCGCTGCATTTTTGGTATGTTGTTTAGACACCATAGGACAGTATAAAACAATATTTTGCAAGCAAAAAAAAGTTGTGCTAACTGGGTAGTACGTGAAAAACTGCGAAATTTAGGGCCATTTTTTAGTTTCTGATTTTTATTAAAATAACCTTACGTTTTTTGATATCATATGTAAATAAACGTTTAAAGACTAATAAATTTCCAACAAGTTGAGCTAACATGCATTACCGTAGGTATTATAGTTTCAGAGATTCGAAACTTTTAAAAGTATTCATTTTGTAAACTAGATAAAATTTTGTGTTTTGCTAACGTTTTCGACTTAATATCGCCTCACCTAATTATGCTACGAAAAACATACAATAATGACCTTATAGCGCACTTAATATTCTTTAATTTAAGGGTAAAATTAGGTCAGTGAACTTTGTAGTTGAAAGTATAAACCCGAAATTCCAAAGGCAGGAGGCCCGCTATCTAAGTTTTTCATACAAATCACAAGTCGAGTTACAAAGCTGCAATTTTGGTATATTATAAAGGCCTTACAGATATATACGAAAATGCATATTAAAAGAAAAACAAAAATATAATTTTGGCATAGGACGTAAAAAACGAAAAAAAATTCGCACTTTTTTTAGTTTTTGACGTTTAACTTAAAATCTATTATCTTTTTGATGCTGATTGCTATAAAACTAAGAAAGAACATTAAATTTGAAAGGATTTGAGCTACGTTGCATCACCGTAAGTTATATATATTTTGAGATACGACCTTTCATAAAGTGCCCTTTTATCAAAACATAAACAAATTTTAGGTTACGTTAAAGCTATTCACTAAATATTGGCAAAACGTTCGCGCTAAGAAAAAAAAGTAATTGTAGATAATAACTACATTAAATTTGGAACAAATTGAGCCGATAACAATTACTGTAAGTCTTATAGTTGGGGGTGTACGAGGCTTCAAAACATGCATTTATTTTCTTAACTTAATGAAGGGCACATTTTGAAATGTCGTATCTCTAAATCTATATAATTTAGGGTAATGCAAGGTAGCTCAAATCCGTTCAAATTTAATATTCTTTCATAGTTTTATAGCAATTAGTATCAAAAAGTTATAGTTTTTTAGTTAAACGTCAAAAACTAAAAAAAGTCCGATTTTTTTTCAGTTATTTACGTCTTATACCTAAATCCTTGTTTTTGTTTTCTTTTAATATGCATTTTCGTACATCCCTATAGAGCCTATACAATATACAAAAATTGCAGCTTTGCAACACAAATTGCCATTTGTATGAAAAACTTTGATAGCGGACCTCCTGCTTTTTGAATTTCGCGTTTTTAGTTACAATTACAAAGTTTACTGACCTGATTTTAGCCTTAAATGAAAGAATATTCATTTCGCTATAAGATAATTATTTCATGTTTTTCGTAGCATAATTAGGTAAGGCGATATTAAACCAAAAACGTTAGCAAAACTCAACATTTTGTCTAGTTTACAAAACAGGGTACTATTTGAAGTCTCGAATCTCTGAAACTACGAGTATAAGACCTACGGTAATGCATGTTATTTCATCTTGTTACAAATTCATTCATCTTTAAACGTTACCTGATACATATTGTCAAAAAACGTAAGGCTTTTTTTATAAAAATCAGAAACTAAAAATAGACAGTAAATTTCACAGTTTTTCACGTATAACGCAACTAGCACAACTTTTTTTTGCTTGCAAAATGTGGTTTTATACTGCCCTATGGTGTCTAAATAACATACCAAAAATGCAGCTTTACTACATGTTTTGCGAGTTTAATGTACGATTTGACCGTACTACATTGTAAGTTCAAGATTTCGAGATAGGCACTAAAATTGGATATATTTTTTTCAATAATACTCGTATTTTTATTGAATAAAGTGTTCCTATATGTCAGTTTTGAAGTTTTGTTAAAGTTTTGCACCCATAGTTCCGATCTCTATGATGATGGTGATGATGGGTATTAAAAACACGATACAAGATAAATTACATGTCGTTATGAATTGTATTCTCTCAACTTAGTGTATGATACGGCACATTATTTATTTTGTAAATTAAATGTATTTCATTTTTTCTTCAAGATTTATCGATAATGTCGATGTTTAATGTTCGTAAATCACTCGTTCTCTAGGTATACTAATAAACAAAATTTCCTCAGCGGGTAATCTTACGAACTAACTTAATAACAAAACTAAAACGAAACTTCTGTGTTGTAGGAGTTATTTCGAGATTTTCTTGGTGAAGAAAAGTTGATGAAATATTAATCTTTCCTTAGTTTTGAGCGTAAAGTAGTTAATTTATTTTAAAAATGTTTTGACGGTTAAATGCCTTTTTTGTACAACATGAAGCAAAGAGTGGGCTGCATGAGGAAAATATACAAATAGTCCCCTGTTATCTAGAATACAATATTCTACATATAAGTAAAAGAAATGTGTCCTTCTTTTAACAAATACTGTTGTCAAAGTAGTAGTTTCAAATGCTTCTGTTGTCAGATAGGGACAAAACATGACGAAGTTGATTATTTATGAACAACAACGTAAATCATTGCCGTCAATAGAATTTCGTCGCTGTTCATACAAAAGTCACTATGTGTTTTATTGCTACTTTACAGGAGACACAAAAAACTGTTTTATTTTGAATCTTGTTTGCTTCAAGTAGGCCAATATTTTATTTTGATTCTAACTATAAATCTCAGCTCCAACTTTCACCCCCGACGAAATATTTTTTTTGCACCGGAATGTACTACTAGCTGAATAACTATTCCGTGCACCATTTTCCTGTGCATTTAGGAAGATAACGGAAACTACAAACTCGCTCTTTTCCTGCCAGTCTATCCGTGTGATATTGGCACGTGAGGCGACGTGCCAGACACGTAGCACGATCGAGGAACGTCACTCACCTGTCCGTTGTGTGCATTGTTAATGCTTGCCGAGCTTAGGATAGCCAAGTTGCCAATCACTAAAGGTGCATTCAGACCTAAAGAGCATTCGCTGTTCTGTCCCCCGCTCTACGAAATCAACCAATCACGTTTTGTGTATCGATCGAATTTCGTAGAGTGGGGGGTTAGAATAGCGAATGTTCGTTTGGTCTGAATGCACCTTCACGCTTAGTAGCGTATCGTAGATTTCCCTCTCTGTCGTTTATAAATAAAATAAATGTTGAGAAATAATGAAAGTATTTATGTTCTATTTTCTTTGATTTTCTGTTGATAAATAATAATTTTAATAAATAAATATATTACTTAATTTAAAATTTATTGATTTTTTTACATTTGTTATCATTTTTCTTTCAATTATAAAATGGTCATTTTTGTTCGCAAACGTTTTTGCGTGAAATAAAATTAATTCATATAATTACGCAAGTATCAATATCATTTAGATGGTAGAATAAATGTTGCCTATTAAAGCTCAGTGGCATCCTCCGCAATTCTTTACAGTCGCACTGTAAGTTAAGATGATTTCTGCACATTCCCACTTCACTTTAAAATAAGTGAATAATGTTTAAATTTAAACCAGAACATGAACCGAAACTACAGCGTGTGTATTTGATACGGGCGAATATTTTAATGGCGATTACTATCGGAGCTAGGGAACCTATTTACATAAATTTATTTTAGAAATTAAGGTATTTTTTTTTCATACAAAATAATTGAGCCCACAATGTATTGCATTCACTGGTAGCCACATTAACATTACTTAAAGTAGACATAAGTATCTAAACGTCATACGAGTCTCATGTCAGTTGGCTGGCATACATTGCTGCTGGGTTGCACTTTAGAAAAATCATTACACCTAATCAACAACAAAATTTAACGAAATGGTTATCTTATACGACTCGTAGGATCAGATATTATAGCTGGATTAATTATTCGCCCGTATCAAATACCCACGCTGTATAATCAGGTGTTTCAGTATTTACGACCACTTTGGTCACTCTGATATTTATGATGGCGAATGATTAAAATCCTCACGCTCTTGACAGACGGGGAATAACGGCTCTGAGCGTCAGTCAATCGAGGAGGCTTCGAAATTTGAATGCGGAAGTATTTTTTATACTGAATTTGCGATAAAACTGTTTTTAGCCAAATGGATTGAATGGAATCTTCCGTACATATCTGCTACACGAAATCTGAATAAAAATGTATTAATATTAAGGATGTTGGGCCGCAAAAGTGGTTACTATGAATGAATTGAATTTAAATGATCGAATACAAATAAACATAATTAAATAGTTTAAGTCACGCGTATTTCCGTTAACCGTTAATTTCAAGTAAGAATTTACTTTTTGTAAAAAGCCGTTTAATATTTTTAAATTGTAACTGTGTCAATTTCACGTATTTGAGCATATAAGATCAAACCCGTAAAATTACCATTCCAAAATATTGTTTTTTAAGTCCCGGTCAAAATTTTAATGTATGTTGTTTTTCTTTTGTACCAAGTTTCTTTTATTCATGTTTTTTTTTTAAATCTAGTGTCAACTTCGTTGATTCAAATATTCGTTGTTTTAAAAATTACTGTATCGTTTGTGCCCGAATAAACGTTAAAATATTATATTAAATCATTCTTAGAAATACTATCGTCGAGTAATTTAATAATTGTCCCAACTGTCGTCTTACCTGTCAACTTTCACAAAGTTTGAACCCATCGTCTCCATCTCTGATTCAATCAGCTACGTTTGACAACCCAAAAGGCAACCTGCCGAACTCGTAAACGAATAAACAGTGTCGAGAATGCCGTCTTGTTGATAGGTGTTGGCAAAACATGGAATTTCGTTTGCAGTAATGTTTGCTTTGTGCAAAATAGGAAAATGATTTCACATTTGCAAAACGACTTTAGCTATATAAATGAAATAATTGAAGTATATTTTACAAGTCCAATAAAATCTATACAAATACCCAATTAAAAAGAGTATTGAGTCAAAGTGAATAAAACAATTAGCACACTGTTCAAGTCCATGCCAAAGCTATTAAAATAACACCAAGATTTAATTAAAAATAAAATTCAGTCAAATCATTTCGACGACAACAACGTGTAAGATGCAATCTGCGGTTGTTTAATCATCGTAGATAGCACTTTGTACGTTGTTTGTAGCGTTGACTGCTATGAAAATAAATCACATATTGCACGTTATACGTTGTTGTTTATTTAAAAATCTTATGATAGATGTATTATCAAACCGCGATGAAAAAGGGATTCGAAATTACTGTCGACACAACAGTGTAAAAGTCAATCTAGGATATATTCATGGTTATATTCAAATATTCATAGTTTAAGTGCAGAGACTTACAAACAATAGATTAATTAATTACACACTACATCTATAAAAAACTCTTTTCTTGGGAAATGTTGTGTCAACAGTACATTCGAATCCCCTTCTGATTCCGGTTTGATAATACATAGGTACATGAGTCATACAGCGTTTGCTTAAACGGGTGTCTTTCCTCTGGACACTGCAAAAGTTAACGGTTCTGCGACACACAAATTAGGTTATGACCTCATTATTGTTAAAAACAGAAGGTTTTAGAGCTCTTAACTATCAAATGTCGTCAGGAAAGATTTGTAACTTAACTCATACAAAATAATCTGTAGACCCACCTAAAACCATCAATTGTTAAAAAAACTTCATACCTACATACTTGTAAAAATGTATTAATTTTACTTTCAATGTTTATTGAATATTCAATTTTTCGTTTACTTACTAAGCTAAAACTAAAATTATTATAGCCAGTTAACCATTAATAGCTGAAATGAGAGACAACCTGATTACCTTAAAACTTGATGATAACGATGAAAATAAAATATTCCTTATTCACAAAATAACAAAGTTTACTGGTCTTTTTCATTTCCCGCTCTCTTTTTTAAGGACTATAAGTATCGTTATTATGTTACAAACTCTGAACTTTTTTATTCCGCGAGAGACAAGTTTTGGGATACAATTCAATATTCTATTGAGTTTTTCGTTTCACTTTGATACTTTTATTTGAAATAATTTGTCAGACTTGTTTGTTTTAGTTATTTACCAATATTTTACCTTGAGCGGAATTATTGACTGTGTCAATAAGTTATTAAATAGGTTTGCTTTGATATTTTCTAAAATCTTTAGTATACTCGTAGTAGCAAAACAAATATTTATTCAGACGAGAATGTGTTCCAAGTTTTGGTACTTTTTATACATTTGCTGTGTTATCTTACAAACTTTTATACAAATTTACGTTTATAAAATTTTTTATTTAGCAATATGTCATGCAAGAACATTTTGTAGTACCTAAATAATATCAATAAAAACAAAACAACGTTTTGCTTTGCATAGCTATTACATACGTTTCACTGAAATAAATAAAACATGAAATTAAGCTACTCTTAAGTACCTAAATTGGTTTTAGACGCGAAAATTATTTATTGATTGTTATTTTATTTAGTCTGGCTTGTAGAAAGAGTAAAAAAATACCTAAATATGTAGTTTCTTAATTTGTGCAAATGGCCGACTTAATATTAAATGATGAATTGATGATATATTATAGACTACGAAAACAATTTATTTGTTATTTAGGGCTGATTTTTCAATCACCAAATAGTAAAAATTATCTTCATCCTTTTCTCAAATCATCAGTCAAAAAAGGACAGAGCAACATTTACTTGCAGGTACTGTTAACTGGGGTTAGAAATATCAGTCCTCAATAAAACAAAACACTTACTACCATCAATTTTATTATTAATTGGTAAATAACTCCAGTGTACACGTGCTATTGAAGAACAGTAGGCCTACTGCGAACTTCAAAGTTTTTTTTATGTGACGTAGGTAGACAACTGAGCTCTCAGCCCACCTGATGGAAAGCAGGAACTGAGGCAAATGGACATAGTGGTCAAACAATCACCTATGCTCTGCCTACCCTGAGGGCTTAGATGGATTGCCTCTATCTATGCCAGTAATTGCACCAGCTATCTTACCTCCAAACCGAAACACAGCAGTGCCAACACTGCTATTTAGCGGCAAGTGAATGGGTAAGACGGTGGTTGCTATCCGGGCGGACCCTGCACGAGGTCCTACAACCAGCAAGTTTGCGAATTTCGAGCATCCATCTCTTTGACACTAATGACGTCTTTGTTGGAATGAGAGAGACAATGTAAAAGTTCGCGGTAGTAGGCCACAATACGAGTAAAGTTATTTTAGTCATCATTCTCATTTGTCTTTGTTTTTTCACGTGCAGCTTACGTTTTCCCATTAGCAACATCAACACCTCAGTACACTGAAATAACGAGTTTTGGAGGCATTCGGGCCTTCGAAAACATTTTGTTACTATACTGGTATTGATAAAATCTTATTAACTTGTGAAAGAGTTCATTCAGCAATTCATACCAATGCTAGACATCATGAGGCTAGCACATTTGCTAAAAAGGTACTTAATTTATATTTAACCCACTAAGAATAAGCGATATGTTTTTAACTGGCAGTTTTTTAAATTTTTGCTTCCTTATCTCCGCTACCGAAAGGTTGTTTGGAAGAGATCGCTCTTTTGTGACCTCTTTTCTGTAATTGTATTTCTTTTGTTTTCTGTATTTTATTTTACATGTAAGGTGTGCAATAAAGAGTTTTATAATGTAATGGAAAATATTGTTTATGATTGCAAATTATTATAAACTAATCAGCTTACAAATAAAAAACAATATATAACCTGAATATATACTACTTAAATGCTGATATTTAATTAAGTAAAATAACCAGGATGCTTAGTCAAGTTGCCAATCATTTACGCTTAGTAACATATATCGTAGTTTTTCCTCTTTGTAATTCTTTCATATACTATTGCGACAAAGACAGTTAGCTGCCTTTCGTTTACGATTGACGATTAAGCGTTAGCGATTGGCAACTTGTCTA
Source organism: Thaumatotibia leucotreta (assembly GCA_025490895.1). Classification (NCBI taxonomy): domain Eukaryota; kingdom Metazoa; phylum Arthropoda; class Insecta; order Lepidoptera; family Tortricidae; genus Thaumatotibia; species Thaumatotibia leucotreta. The sequence continues at coordinate 206,187 of JALPQI010000366.1, forward strand.
AGCACCCCGATCAGTAGATTACCAGACCACATTGTTAACCTTTACACATCTACAAATTTAAAAAATATAATTAAGAAGCACTTTATGGAAAATACAGATATGGGATTCATCGAATAGTGTAATAATTACGTCAATAAAATTCATTTCAGTTAATACATGTAACTGTTTTGGAAATAGCGAACTCTCTAGGTAATTGCAATAAAACCAAAGCTAAGTTTCAGCGAGTTGTACAGAAAATGTCAACACATGTAGGAACTGTGTATTTTATTTTGTTTAATAAATAAAAAACTTTGATATAGAGCACTTATAAATCTTATAATGTAAAGCACATTTTTTCCATGGAAGAATAACCTTAAAATATCAAATCGGCATGATAATTTAAATTTGGAACACCGCTTCTTATTATGACTCCTCAACACGTCAGTCTGTCTTTACGACGTCTATCTACATCCATATAACTCTACTCATAAACCTGACATATTTAAAAAAATCCATATCATACCGTTATCAACCTTATTACCTTGAATGCTAGGTTTTTTGTTGTAGTATTAAGATGTATGAGGAAGTATAAGCATGTATGAAATTCAGAATGTATTGTAGTCTCTTACGTGCTTACGTTTCATAATTTTAGATCTATATTTGGCATGATTACGTTTATGATTCTTGGTATTTGGACGTGATTTTTGGAATAAAAATTTGTTTTTATTACTCGGAGTAATTTGATGACTTGTATTTTAAAGACAAATGGATCTTAATCGCGTAATCTTACGTTTAATTATATCCTGACGTTTCGGGCATGACGTTACACCCGTGGTCGCAGGCAGACTCCAGGATATAATTAAACGTAAGTTTACGCGATTAAGACCCGTTTGTCTTTAAAATATGAGTGATAATCGTGAAAGTTTAAATCAATATATTGATGACTTGTATTTTTATAAACCGTGATTGAGTTTTCATCGCAAACTTGTTTAGCCGGAAATAAAACCGAGATCGACTGACTGTAAAAAAATAAATACATCAAGTACCAAGACCTAATAAGAACGAAAAAACTAACCAAAGTTAATCACCATCATCATCATCATCAGCCTATGATAGTCCACTGCTGGATGTAGGCCTCTCCTATTAACTATGCGTATAAACGCATTAGGAGGTATATACCCATAATCGCCACACTGGGCAAGCGGATTGGCGATCGCAGTAATGAGTCCACTATGATGACGCTGCTGCCCATCATCAATCTTTTATCAACACAGTCAGTGACACTTCAAGCCCTTAGTCGACTCTTACGACACCCGCAGGAGGAGTTGGGGTGGTGACAAATGTATTCACCACACGCCACCAAAGTTAATACGTAGTCATAATGAATAATCAGTGACTTCACATCTTACAACATTTAATTAGTTCACCACATTTAGTCCTCATGTTTATATGCCTATGAAGCGCCAGCTTATCCAACATTTTAATGCAAATTTCTTATCGCAAAGCTCTTTGAATCGTAACGTTGGAGTAAACGTTTACACATAATTAATGGCTCATTTTACCCCTACCGCCAGACAATAATAAAACGCTTTGTTACATTGCATCTCTTCCGTCCCCTGATGTTATTCCTTTTTCTTTTGCCCCTGTCACCGATGATGAGATCAGGAAGATTATTATGTCAGTGAGATCTGCTGCAGTCGGGCATGACAATGTGAGCAGAATCATGGTCACCCTCATCATCGACTGTATTTTGCCTACAATTTCCCACATTATAAATACATTATTAACAGGGGTCTTCCCTTCGTGCTGGCATAAGGCTTTTTTAATCTCTCTGGCAAAAATATGTAACCCTAGTTTACCTACACATTTTAGGCCAATTTCCATTTTACCGTTTCTTTCAAAGATTTTCGAAGCAGCAGCTCACAAGCAAATCTCCAAATTTATTCACAGCAATAACCTGCTCTCTGTGCATCAATCGGGATTTTGATCAGGGCACAGCACCACCACCGCACTTCTTAAAGTTGTCGAAGATGTTAGGAACGGCATGGAAAATACTAAGGTCACGGTGCTGGTGCTTATCGATTTCTCGAATGCTTTTAATGCGGTTGACCATCACCTTCTCGTTGCTACTCTCACTCATCTTAAGGTCTAATCTAAGGTGATCGAGTGGCTCGCGTCCTATCTTTCCAATCGTATTCAGGCAGTCAGAGCAAGTCGTGCCTTATCTGCCTGGTGCGATCTGAACACTGGTGTTCCATAAGGTGGGATTCTCTCTCCTCTTCTTTTCTCTGTTTTTATTAATCTAATCACCTCCAATATTAGCTGTTCTTACCATTTGTATGCAGATGATTTGCAGCTGTATACCCAAGCTTCTGTGGATGACATTAGTCACGCTATTGATCTCATAATGACGACCTAGATCGCATAGCGGAATGGTCCGACAGTTTTGGCATCAGCGTAAATCCGGAGAAGTGTAAAAGGCTATTATATTAGGTAGTCGGCGGCAACTAGTCAAAATTCGTTCGGATTCTGTCGCCCCGATGTGTTTTGACGGCAACATCATTCCAGTTTCCAACCAAGTTACGGATCTTGGCCTTGTGTTGGATTCAGAACTTTCCTGGAATAGCCAAGTGTCTGAAATCAGTCGGAAGGTTTCAGGAACACTGCATAAACTCTACAAGTTAAAAAATTTTCTCCCTGTAGTTACCAAAAAGCTACTCATGCAGGTGCTTGTATTGCCAGTTCTCGATTACGCTGATGTGTGTTGCACTAATATCTCGCAGGAGCACCTCGACAAGTTAGACGGTCTTCAAACAATGGCATACGTTTTATATTTGGTCTCCGTAAATACAACCACGTCTCTTACTATCGTCGCCAACTTAACTGGCTTTCTATTCGTTGCCGCAGGTCCCTTCGAACACTGTGTTTGTTATTCTCCATCTTATTCGAGCCTTCTGCTCCTGAATACCTAAAAATTAGATTTTTTTCGACACAACTCGTCCTGGATATGAACTTCGTTCCACCCGATCACTCAAACTCTCCTTCTCTACTAATTTTCACCAAACAGGTTTTATGGATAACTCTTTCGCCGTTCAGGCAATTAGTCTCTGGAACTCGCTACCTCTCCCCATTCGACAAGCCCCGAGCAAGGCCATTTTCAAACGACTTCTCCGCAAGCATCTTTTGACAGAAGAATATACATAGTTTCCTCCGTCCTTTAGATATATAAATCGTATGTATTAGTTTATTGTATTAATATATAAGTAGTAATATGTAATTATATTGTAGGTTTAGCCTTGTTTTGTATACATTACTTATTAGGATCTTTTTTTTTAATAACAGTTGTTTCTATAAAGTAATCATTTTCCTGCACCAACTTAAATGTCTCTGTTTGGCCCTTTGGTTGACTGGCAGAGAATGCCATTTGGCATTAAGTCCGCCATATGTACAGCATGGTTTGTTTTGTGCAATAAAGTTTAAATAAATAAATAATATTATAACGGCAAATAATAATAATAAATAACAAATATCTTGGGACATCTTACACAAATTGACCTAGTCTCACGGTAAGCTCTACGTATTAAGGCTTGTGATGTGGGCACCAGGCGACGATATATATGTATAATAGATAGACATATTTAGATACATAAACAGCCATAACCAAGGAACAAAGTAAATATTTGTGATAAATAGGTACACAAATAATGCCCTCGCCGGGATTCGAACGTGAAACCTCCAGCTTCGCAGGCAGGGTCACGACCAACTAGGCTACGAGGCTGACAATAGCAAAAATAAACTTTGTTAAGATTCCGGTAACGTTTAGAATTTGAAAATCGTTAATATGGAAATACCATATAAATAGCAAATAAAAAAAATTACCATATGGGTATTGTAAAAAACAATTTTTACTCGTAATAGGCATGACTGTAAAGTCAAATCAACATCTTTTTTCGAACTGTCGAAACGATCACCAATATGAAGTTTTATTATGAAATACACAAAATGATGTCAGCGGCCCTACCGCAAAAAAAGAAATTCGTAAATTTCGAGGATTTGTCTCTCTCACTTAAAAAAGAGAAACATCCTCGAAATTTACGAACTTCGATTTTCGCGATAGTAGGCTAGGTTTTTAAACTGCCAAATTAATTTTAGTAATAATTTAATTAATTTTAACTACAGTCACCATCCCTATTCTGTCTCCACCATCACAGTTAGATATCCTTGTCTTTGCCGACTGATAGAAGTGAGATGCACTGCATGTAAATTTACAAAGTCAATAGCGACAACTGGTACCGTGGTATTGTCTACAGACACACATACAAAAGCTATTATAATATTAACGGTTTTAATTACACCGCTACTTTATGTATTTCGTCGTTTTATACTCTTCATCTTTTAAGTACGGTTGTAATCTTAAGATATTTTAATGGTTCTCTAAATTATATTATTACGAAAGTAATTTTGTTGAATATCATGTCCCGACCAACATTATCGTCGCTATACTTAGGCCGAAAATACACTTGTGAGTTCTAATGTAAGTTTTAGGGACGGAGCTATACTAAGGAATGAGTGGTGAATATCACTATCTCATTCCTTAGTATAGCTCCGTCCCTATAACTTACGTAAGAAGTTACAGGTGTAAGGCTGGCCTTAGTCAACCTTGGATCTAAAGCAATTAATTCATGGAAATACAAGTATAATCGGCAAATAAACGGCCAAATAGAAACTGGCAAATAATTAATTTGGTAAATGTTAGTATGCCAGTTGAATTATGTGCGAAAATTTGGTTGGCAAGTGATATTCGGCAAAATGAAATTCTGCGAAAAGGAAGGATGCCACATTTTCGAACTTCAGTAGCCGTACCTACGATGACTTTGTAAGTATCGGTAACGTTAGGTTTTACTTGATAAATACGTACAGACCATCGCACTTGCTCCTTAATTATATCGGTGCGTGCGCAATAGAATGCATTATGTATCGAGTACAGATGTAGTGAGAAATTACTTGCCTTCGGAAAGGTTCGTAAACACATGCTGTTTCAGGCAGTGTCACCGAGTCTGACTGAAGTAGCATGACAGCTATTACTGTCAGTCTCAGTGAGATAGACTGAAACAGCAGGAAGTTGACGAACGTTTCCGAAGGCAAGTAATTTCTCACTACATCTGTAAAGCTTAACGTATCCATTATCGCTACTGGCGCATTACGGCTACTGGGGTGAACCAAGTTAAAGTGTAAACTTCAAATAAAAGTACCGGGGCCTATATAGATTTTAGCTTATTTCTGGTTTTGGCCGTTCATAATAACCTAAATAATTTGATTTAAATAAGTAAGCTTACCTGCGGTACCTACCTTATTTTATGTGGTTACTATTTACATAGCCAATACCAAATCTTTTAAAATCGTTTTAAATTGGGTTCACTTCGAAAACATTTTAATAACGAAATGAATTTTAATGTGGAATGTTAATAAATAACCTTTATCAACAAGTGCACGCAAATTAATTCCATTGTTGTCGAAGTAGATTCGTGGCTCTCACAGACTACGAACGATAGACACTGCGAGCTGCAAATTTAAAATAGAATCACATCATCAGCCGACAAAATTGATTTATTGGAAAACCAACAGGACATGAAACATAATAGTAAAGTAAGTAGATAAAAATAAATAAACTTAAAAAAGAACTAACAATTAAAAATAAAAAATTTAATTCAAACTAACTACCTATCAAAATCAGGCTCCAAGCGTGGCCCTTTAGACAAGGTACCCGTCACGCAAGCGGCGTTCCCGCGCTGGATTGCAATTGACAACCTTTGCGCGAGAAAGCAGCCATAGCGAGGGTCACCAGAGGCCTCCCTTAGCCTCTTACTTAGAACTTTGTGGAGCCCACGTGCGCCCCTGCCCCACGGACCGAGTGTCTCGACGCCGAGGGCTAGGGACTCATACTGGGCGCCGAGACACATATATTTGTTGCATTTAAAGCGTTCTCGGGCGTCTGCCGCTGTCCCGCCTTTCACTGCTGAAAGTAAGTCTCTCCTATTACCAAAGCATATGAGCTCATTAGAAGGTAATTTAAGATGTGGACTGAAACTGTTGGAGGCGAATGGAGAGGATTAGTTGGACAGAGAGAGTGACGAATGAGGAGGTTTTAGACAAGGTGAAAGAGAGGAGACACTTGATGGACATTATAAAGAAGAAGGAGGATGTTGCACTATCTGATACGACATGACAACCTCATAAAATGCATAGTAGAGGGAAAGATTCAAGGAAAGCGTGGAAGAGTAAGACTAAGGAGAAATTACATTGAACAAATCAAGGAGAACGTGAAAGTCGTATCAAAACCTGAAAGAGATGGCTTGGGATCGAGTAAAGTGGCGGGCGTGCTTTAAACTACACCGACAAGAGCAAAGCTCTTAAATAGGAGAGAGAGAAGGTAATGCCCACAATTGCAACGCTAAGCAGGTGGATTGGTGATCTCGTTAGTGTGATCACTAATTCATGATGCTGCTGTCCATCATCAATCTTCGATAAATAAATGATCAATGACACTTCAATCCCTTTGGCCGACTCTTACGCCACCCACGGGGAGAGCTGAGGTGGTGACAAAATGTATTCTCACTACCGTCACCACACAGCATAGACAAATGTACTTAAATAAACAGAACATAGCAGATCAATTTAAGGAGAGGGCGTTGTCCAGCTGACTGATGCGACCATCATAAGCCCCCTGATGATGTGATGTATCTTATCTTAATAACTTTAAATAATTATCACTTTATTTTCTACATTGTCCTCAATAACGTAACCATTTATTTCGCTTACCGTGGGACTAGATTGAATTGTGTAAGTAAGCATGACCCTTTATGATATTTTCTCAAACTGGCAATGAAATGGCATTACGTACGTCAAATTCAACCAGAAAGTTGCTGGTTCGATGATTGAACTTGATATGTTTTTTTTTTTTTTTTTTTTATTTATTCATATCAAAAAAAAGAACATATATAACTTAAATTTATGATGCGCCACAGAAACATGTGTAGGTTTATGCGTGGTGCGATTGCGTCACATCACTCACACAGCGATGTAAGCATATTATTATGAACTTAAAATCTTACTATAGGTATACATTGTACATGTTTAGATACTACCTACGTACTTAAATAGGAGGTCAGACGAGGCATCACACATCCCCGCCCGCACTAAAGATATATTATTTCTTGAAAGCGTTTTTGCATTTCTTTTTACTTTTTGTAAATTTCATAACTACTTTGCAGTCTTAGGACTGTAAAGCATCCGAAGGAACCTGTTTTAAAAAGTTGAATACCGGAAGTAACTTGTAAAGTGACAGAACATCTTGGCATTTCACTGTTAAAAAAAGAACTAATGTCAATGTCCCCGGGTAAAAGATAATCTCAAATAGTTAAAAAAAAATATGTAGGGGAAGGTGGCTCAAAGAGGGCACCTTAAGGGAGAACTGAAAAAAAAAGTGGTATTTAACCTAGCTAGCTTATTCTTTTTTGTTCCAAAAGGTACATTGTTTAATTCTTTTCGATGGAGGATGGCTTAATTTATCTAAAACTGGTGAACAAAAGAATTATACACAATTTTAAAAACCTCTACGATTGCCCGCTTTGCCCTAGGGGGGGGCCTAAAGTGGGCATCGGCTTAGGGCAAAACGGGCATGGGCTGGGGTAAAGTGAAGTCACCCAAAGGGCAATGAAGAGGGCTATGCTAGGAGTCTCACTGCGTGATGTTATTAGAAATGAGGCCATCTACAGCAAAACCAAATTAATATAGCTATCCGAATCGCTAAACTGAAGTGACAGTCGGCAGGGCACATTGCCCGTAGAACCGATGGCTGTTGGGGTGGACAGGATCTTTATTAGAGGCCACGTACCGGAAGGCGCGCGTGAGTAGCCCCCCCCCCCACAAGGTGGACTGATGACCCAGTCGACGACACAGGAGTCCGCTGGATGCGGGCGGCGCAAGACCGGTCATTATACTGCCGTGCAATTCCTAAACCACAGTAACTGCCAATTTTCCGATTTTTGGTTTATTGGTGATCTATAATCAGCAAATCAAAACGCATAATCCCAATCGATCGGTTTTTAATTTGGAAAACTGGAACATGGAAACTCGAAACCCCAAAAGCAGTAAGTGAGTAGTTTTTCCTGCACAATGCAATATAAAACGCAGTAAAATGGTCTACGGCTACGGTTTTTGGGCTGATACTGACTAAAACGCAGTACATTAGTAGATTTTCATGATTTTTAGGATGTAAACTCATAGTATCTCGTTTATAAAGAAACTAATTAAAACACAGTATACAATTTTTATGCTAAAAGTGTTGTACTGCGTTTCCAGTTTCATAGATTAATAAGCATAATTACTAGTTAAGACGCAGTAGGAATAAAATAACGATATTTAAAGTGGTACACTACTGTTCAAATAAGTATCGTATTGCCATCTAAACTGCAGTAACAAGTTCATTCATGTACAGATTATGCTGTATGTTGTATTACTTTCAATAGCAATAATACTAGCTAAAGGACAGTAGCACCCCAAGGGGCTGCAGTTAAGGCAGTATTTTTATGTTATAATTTGAATATTTTAACTGCATTTAGACGTTTATTTTAAGTAGCAAATTCGAGTTACGAGTAGTTCCATCTCGGACGTCCCTTGAAGAGGGCTTATAGTGATATCCTTAGAATATCCTGTTTAAGGAAAATGCCAACACATTTATTTAATACATCAAAATACAAACATAATAACAAAATTATACACTTAACCTAACAGAAATACAATACCCTAGAAGTCTAAACCACCCTGCATCGTTCCCGGCCCAAAGGTGCCCATTACGCTCGCCGCGTTACCGCGTTGAACCGCAATGGACAGCCTTTGAACGAGGAACGACCCAGAGCGAGGATCGAGACCCCTCTCCCTCAAACGCCTACCCACCTGCCTCAAAAAATTCTTTGTCTCGGAGCACCAACATCCCGTGACCTCGACCGCCAAAGCTACAAACAAATAATTGTTCAGAGCAGCATATTTCTCCCGCTTTTCAGCTGCTGCCAACTTCGCTGCAGCTCCCGCAACACGTATGGTCCGGCCAACATAAGAGGCAGCAAAAGTGCTGACGCACGTGGCGTCCCACAGTAAACATTTGCCCTTTTCCCACGGGATCAAGGTCAAACCATCTGGCCTTTTGCCGTCAGACCGACTAAGACCCCGAGGCTCGAGCACACATGGGACGCCCGCCGAGACCAACCCCCTGCGCAAGATATCATTCAGGGCATGGTGGCGCGGGAATCTCCCTACACAACGTCTACAACTCAAAGCGTGATGGCCATCGCTCTCCACCATCGCACCGCAGACGCAAACATGCCGTTCGCAAACACGACAACCCAGGCGAAGAGCAACAGCCACCCGCATAGAGTCGTTATCAAGTAGGGTTCCCAAATGGGGGGAAGGGAGGGCATGAAGCCACGCACCTGAATCTGGCCTTGACACAGCATTCAGCCTCGCCCTATCCACACCCGTTGCATCCTCCAAGAGGCCACTAAAAACCCGCTCCACCCCAACGTCGTCCCACAGGCGCTGACTATCGAGTCTCTCTGGCACAGACGCACTAGGATTGAGAGCCTGCCAGGCCGCCAAAGCATCAGAAGCGAAAGGAATAGAGACCCTGCTACCATCCAACGACAATAACTGAGTGACAAGGTCTACTACCCCTCCCACCGAAGCCAAGAAAGCCGGCAGACTCACATCCCGCGCACGCCGAATACCTAGACCACCACAACGAATAGGAAGAGAGGCTAGAGCCCACTGATCCGCGCTCAGCGAGACATTAAGTAACTCTTCGATGGACTCCTTCAGCACCCCGTCAAAGGAGTCAATAAGCTCGGGGAACAGCCAGGTTGGAACAGTGCGCAAGAAGTAAGTGACTCTGGGCACAGCAAAACAGACACGCAGAAGAACAAAAGCGACATGCGCCGGAAGATCCTTCAACCTGCCGCAACAAAGTAAAGCTATCAGCTGACAACTCCCTCAGCCCCGGAAGCAAAGAACCGAACACCGAAAATGAAGAACGGGAATCAGCCCCGCAAGGGTAAAACTCACATTTACTCGAGTTGACCACCAGTCCCAAGTCCCGAAATCGTGGGAGGAGCCTGAGCAAATCCTGTTGCACTTCTCCAGGCTTACCTCCAATGGTACCATCATCCAAGTACCAGATGTTCAATGGCGATTGAAGCTCTGAGATTGCTTTTTGTATAGCGAGACTAAAGACTAGCGGACCGAGTGGATCCCCCTGCTGCGCCCCGACCTGTGATGAGACTAGGGACCCATTGTAGAAAAGGTTAGATGGGGACGAGTAGACCTGGTAAAGGAACGGGTAGAGTGACGGCACCTTCTCCTTGACCTCCGATAACAGAACGTCACGTTCAACCGAATTGAAAGCATTGCTGACGTCAAGTTTAAGAACAACGCAATCTCTGTTCGCCTCATCCACTACGAAAGCACGAGTCGCGTGTATTGCTGCCTCACATCCCAATCTCGTTCCAAACCCTAACTGGCAGGGCTGTAAGTACGCTGCCATCTCCTCCCTTACCGCCCGACATCCAAGCTTGGCCGTCAACCGGCGCAAAGTGCTACCAATAGCGATGGGTCTTAGCCCCCCATCCTTCTTAGACAACGCACAAAGGGACGCACCATACATATAAGGGCATACTGCGCGATTCAGCTGGCCACTAAGTAGGAAGTTACATAACTTCGTCAAGCAGTCCAGAAGGCGAAGGCCGTTATCACCCGCCGAGGCAGACACGAGTTCTTTCAGGTGAACAGGGCGGATGCCATCAATACCGGCAGCCGAGCCGCTACTAAAAGAGGCAAGTACCTGAGCGACATCCACCGGAGTCACCGTCAATGGCACAAAAGACCTGTCTGGCTCCTGGGGAAAAGCCAAAGGCCGGGAGGGAGGTGGATGCTTCGACCGCAAGGTGCTAAGAGTATCCGGACCCGACGGAGCTACTCCGTCGTCTGACATAAGCACCCGCACTGCGCCCGACAGATCGCCCTCGAACACCCTCAATCGCCTTAAGAATCGACGGCGTCCTCGATCCCCTGGACCTTGAGTTCGATGTGCCACCCTCGATAGCACAACTGACACAAGACGAGTCAATGTTTCTCTTAACCTTGGTAGTTAAGTTGCCCGCAAGTGTAGAATCCGGCATTTTCAAAGCCGAATAGGCGAACGACAGCAACTCAAACCACTCGGCTTCGCCATTAGAAGCAAGACATCCCTCAATAATATTGCTCAGTCTGCCCGCCGCCAAATTCCGCGCCCCTTTTGGTATATGACGCAGCACCCGGACGGACTGCTTCAAAGATGCCAAGTCATCCAATCCCAAAACATCGGAGCTGCCCGTGTGCATATGCTGTGGAGTGGGCTGTACAGTGATACAAGGGGTGATTCGAGGTACAGTCTTGTGCATACGCCCTATGTGCGCCTTAAGACCATGTGCCGAAAACGTACGAGTTGAGTTAGGGCAATGGGGGCATAACGAAAGAGAAGAGGAATCACCCATATCTACATACTATTACCTTAAAAATTTATAAAAATAGGTATACAATAAAACACAATCTAATATCAATTCAATTCACAAAGTCAAATTTAAAACGCACGCAAAAACAAGTCTACTATAATTAAAAAAAAAAACTCAACTCAAATAAGAATGAAAAAGCTACAAAATATACAATAAATAGGAATGTCAATACACAAAAAACAAAAAAAAAAAAAAACAATTTGAAAATGTCAAAATAAAGCCATATCAAACTCAAGAAGCAACAAATTTGAAAATAATAATGTGACACTTTATTGTTAAAAAACAATAATAGGCAAGTAGGTAAATACTTTTTCCAAATTCTATAAACAAAAACAAATGACTGTAATTTAAACAAAATATTTCTTTTGTTGCTTCTATAAATAAAACCAAGTTACTAAAATGAATACAATATAAAAATAATATTAAAAAAAAAATTAATACATTTTGTCTTATACCCGTACTATTAAAATGACCAGATTCATTCATTAAATCAATACATTCAAAACTTTTAAAAAATTATATAAAAGTTCAAAAAGAATAAAAAAAAATATTATTAAAAAATCAGTTACACTGTATACGAGTAATTTCACAAAAAAAAACATTAGTTACATAAAAACAATAAACATTACAGAATAAAAAAATACAAAAAGTTACTGCTCCGCTGAGGTTCGAACTCGGGTTAGCACCATTCCTAGCCAAAAAGCAACCGTTAAAGCCCCTTATCCATTAGGCATACATGGAACTGGGCGAATATTTGGCTCATATTTGAAGAAAACTGTTTTGTCGCAGTTTTAAATTCACCCTCCAGTGATAAAAAAAAATGTTGTGCCGACGACGAACACTGCACTGCACAACACAATTTATTAAGAGTTAACCCGATGCCGGATTGGCGAAACTGCACTCCGGGAACTTGCACATTCTCCAATAAACCGACCTCATTGAAGGAACGCACTCGATTCGCACACCAAAACTTTTTGACACTTCTCCAATGATTCCAAAATGTTGTTTTTTACCACTTCTCCACAGGTCGTTCGCAAAGATAACGTTAACAACTGCTTCTTGCTGACTGGTGTATAAGCTGAGATAAGCTTTAGCTACGAATCTGCAGTTTAATATTTTTAAATAAAAAAGTTTCACGGAGCCGATATGTTCGTGGCGATAGCAGCGCCATCTCCCATCCATCCCATCCATCCATCCCATCTCTGTTTAAGGTAGTAAAATAATTCTTGACCTGTTTACAATTTAAAACAACCAAGGTGTCGTCTGTTGATAACCGAATAAAAACTTATATAGTTAAACACATAAAGGTATTATTACATAATTATTAGGTTCTTAAAAGACAATTATACGAATACCGCCAATACGGGTCAATAATCGAGTATTTAGAAATTTACCTGTTTTGGGATTCGATACGATTGCTACATACTTTTTGGTTTAAGTTTCTTATACGGTAATTTCAGATGCATTTAAAAAATTACTTTATGATAGTTTAAATTCAAAGCTAAACATAAAATATAAATATATACTATAACATAAAATGTAAATTCTTAATAATTTCTTTAATGAATTACTACATAAAATATATACGGTACTTATTATTAAATTAGTCATGGATATTTAAGGGACGTTAATTAACATCAAAACAATTAACTTTCACTAAAAATTAAAAGAAAACATTTACCGAACAAAAAAGAACATTATAATTCAATTTCTAAATAATCATCCCCTATGAAATATCCTGTAAAGATGTTTGTTTAACACTGTCTGTCATGGCCTTATTAAAGGCCTCCACAAACCAGCCGGCGGTTCTAGAATTTGAATTGACTAAAGAGGTTTCATTTCTTTATCTTATTAACAGGGTGCTTTAACGAAGCAAATTTGTTTCCTAGTTTTCTCCAAAAAAACATAACAAAACCTATAACGTGTCATACATAAATATATTGCAGGTGGAGCGGAGTACTATTGTAGTAATAGATCATAATTAATGACAATTTATTCTTTAATAGGGTTTTGCATTATAATATACAGTATTCTAAAGTTCTTTTTGATTAATAACTGACACGAATACGTAAGAAATTATATTTATTAAAATTAATCGTAGAAGTGCTACACCAAAATCAGTCGTGACCTTACTCATTGAAATCAATGTAAGGCTAAGTATAATGTGCCATTTGCTTCGAAAAAACCACATATTTAATTTTAGAAAATGCACAAGCACGTATTTTTTTATTTATCATATTGTATGATTTTAATACTTCATTTTGGACAAAATAAAATCTCAATAACTATCAAATCTTGGAAAATATATAACTTTAAAACTGTTTTTTGCTATTATCTCAAAATCGACTTTTGTCAGTTACTGTGTGTTGGAATACTCAGTGAAAATAAAATAATTTGTAAAATAAAATATAAGAAGATGTTTACTGACAGAAGTGTTTATTCGAAGTGAAGGGTAAAATATTTAAATATGTACTACAAATATAAAAAAAAAACTTAATCATAAAAGTCTATCACAACAGAGGTTACTATATTACAACATCCGCCCTTAATCAAGGTTGTGACAGACAAAACAAAAACATTAAGTTTCTAACCCTAAGTTACCCGTACACCGTTTGTGTGCGATAGGACCGAGTGGCTTCGTAAGAATATCAGCAGGCATATCACTGCTTTGAATATACTCTAATTGAACTACATCATTAGATACCTTCTCCCTAATAAAGTGAAATCTAGTATCTATATGCTTCGTCCTGCTGTGGTGTACCGGATTACGAACTAAATTGATGGCACTCTGGCTGTCAGAAGCTAATTTAATAGGAGATAATTTACCTGTTATTTCGTATATGAAACGACGTAAATAGCATGCTTCTTTAGTGGCAGACGCTAGTGACATGTATTCCGATTCTGCTGATGATAAAGCCACTGTGGGTTGCTTTTTGGACTCCCAGGAAACTGGCCCTTCACCAAGTTTGAAAACGTATCCTGTATATGACCTTCTGTCAAACGGACAGTTAGCCCAATCCGCGTCACAGAAACCTTTCAGAGGCTCTCCACTCTTCCTGTAAACCAGTGAATAATTTAAAGTACCCTTCAGATATTGCAGAACTCTTTTTGCAGCATTCCAGTGTTCCTTAGTAAAACACGTATTAAACTGGCTCAAAAAACTCGTTGCATACGCAATATCGGGTCGTGAATTTACCGTCAGATACATGAGACATCCTATTAAGTTTTGATAAGGATAAGGCTCACCGACTTGACCATCACTTCTTCTTTCCATATTCTTTTTAACCAACGGAGTATTCACACTTTTACAATCCGTCATGTTAAATCTTTTTAATAAAGAAAAAAATATAATTTCGCTGGTTCACTTTAATATTCTCGGAATCGGATTCAATTTGTAATCCTAAATAACATTTCAAGATTCCAAGATCTTTTAACGAAAAATATTTCGACAATTCTTTCTTGACAATGTCAAATGTCAGATCAGATTTAAAGAAGACTATTATGTCATCGACAAATATACCCAAAATTGCGAGTTCCTGACCAAAAAGTTTCGTGTATACGCAAGGCTCGGAAGGAGTTCCTGTAAAACCTATTTTTAAAAGCGTTTCGTTTAACTTTTTGTTCCATGCTCGCGGCGCCTGTTTAAGGCCATAAAGGGATTTTTTCAACAAACAAACCTTGTTCTCTTTGCCTTTTTCTAGAAAACCAAGAGGTTGTTCCATAAATACTTCTTCTTCTAAATCTCCATTTAGGAACGCTGTATCAACATCCAAGTGTTTCATTCTTAACCCCATCTCTGCAGCTAGGGCAAATAACGTGCGAAGGGAAGAATGTCGAATCACTGGTGCAAAAGTCTCGTCGTAGTCAACTCCTTTGACTTGATTAAACCCTTTGACGACCAGTCTCGCTTTATACTTCGTGATATTACCGCATGCGTCCTTTTTAATCTTGTAAACCCACTTACATGGTATGACCTTTTTATTTGGTCTTTCTACTAAATTCCATGTGTGAAGTTTCTTTAACGAAGTGTACTCTTCAGCCATAGCATGACGCCATCTATCAGCATCATCGGCATGAGTAGCTTCGTAATAAGTCGTAGGCTCATTAGAATCTAATGATGATACATTGTAAGTGAGGAAATCTGGTGGTTTCCTATTTCGTGAGGGGTACCTCTGCTCAGGAAGAGTCTCCTCTTCCAAACTCGCTGGCTCCTCGTCAACACTACGTAGCCTCGGGTCACTGGAAGAATCTTGCTCTTCCGTCACTGACTCTTTAACATTATCTGGGCTTTCCGGTGAAGGTTCCACCACAATGTCGGTACTCTCATCACAATCGTAGAATTGATAATTCTCAGGCTCGGTCTCTTCTTCACTTTCAAACAATAAGATAGAGTCTGATTGCACTTCAGGAACAGTTTGTCTCTGCTTTAATCCTGTGAAACAAGTTTCGAAAAAAATTGCATCTCTGGACGTAAAGAACTTTCGTGGGTTAGTAGGATCTCTAAAAACAAAAGTGTTTTTATTTTCTGAGTAACCGACGAAAATCGCTTCCTTTGCCTTGACATCTAATTTCTTCCTGTGACACGAAGGTATGTGAACAAGTGCTCTACATCCGAACACTTTCAAATGACTCAGATCACCTTTACGACCATACCATCTGTCATAAGGAATTTGTCCACCTAGGGCTCGATGAGGAGACCTATTCTTGAGGTATACGGCAACTCGGAATGCATCTTCCCAGAATGCTTTCGGCAGTGCGCTTTCAGCTAGCAACGTCCTCGCCTTTTCTGTAATAGAACGATGAGTACGTTCCGCTACTCCAACTTGCTGAGGGCTGTAAGGCGTTGTTGTTTGATGTTCGATACCTTTTGAAACGAGATAATCAACAAACTCTTTATTAATGAACTCCTTACCTCCATCAGTCCTAACAGATTTAATTTTCTTGTCTAATTGATTTTCAACAAAGGTTTGAAACAGACAGAATTTATCTTTGACCTCGGTTTTGGAAGAAATAAAATAAGCAAAAACTTTTCGTGTGTTATCGTCTACTATCGTTAACATGTACCTGTTTCCTTGAAAAGAGGTAGTAGACACAGGTCCCAAGAGATCCATATGGATAAGCTCCAGTGGGGAAGTAGCCGTATTAAACGCTACTTTCTTAAAAGGTTTTCTTGCTTGTTTACCTTCCACGCAAGCAATGCAACTATTTTTATCTACCTCTGTATACTTTACGCCTACCTTGTGATTCTTCAGTTGGTGCATGCCTATGCGACACAAATGTCCTAACCTCCTGTGCCAAAGTTGATAACTAACCTGACAGCCAGAGTGTACACCTTGTGTCAAATTATTATTTGCCACATTTTCGGAAACATCGACAGTACCATCTAAAACGTACAATCCACCGCAGGGCGAGGCATGAGCAACAGATTCACCTGTAAAACGAAAATTATCAGATTTATAAAAGTTACATCCATTTCTATCAAAAACACATATAAAACCCTTATCTACAATTTTTTGTACCGACAACAAATTAGCCTTTAAATCTGGCACATAAGCAACATCACTTATTTTGTTGACAACATTTTCGGGTGTGTTTATACGGACATTTCCAACTCCGCAGCATTTAATCTGTTCACCGTTTGCGACAGTAACGACACCTTGGTTCTGCAACTTAATATTCTGAAACCAATCTCGCCGAGAAGACATGTGACGTGTGCAGCCCGAATCCACATAGATTATGTCCCTACTAGAGTTGCCAGAAGTATTGAGGGCTGTAGATTTAGTATTATTGATAGTTACCTCATCAACATTCTCCTTCTTGCATCTCAGTGGACAATCTGGTCTCTTATGTCCAGGCTTCTTGCATTCGTAACACACGATGCCTTTTTTCTTCTTCATAGGCTTCCGTTTCACATTAAAAACAGAATCTGTTGGAACGGCTGAAGTGTCCTTAGACATTTCGTTCAGCAGTTTTGTTTTTACCAAATCAGTGGTCACGTCGACATTACAGTTCTCTAGAGCCATAATAAGAGGTTCATATTTTGGTGTAAGACCTCCCAAAAGTATCGCAGCAATAGATTTATCTTCTATGACTACATCTTTATCCGCAAGATCCTGTGCGGTTGACATCACCGCGTCAATATACAGCTCTACATTTTCAAATTCTGACAGACTCAATCTGTACAGTTTACGCTCTAAAGCTAATCTTCGTCCCATTCCCTTATCTTCAAAAGCTTTTTGCAAAGATTTCCATGCTTCGGCTGCAGTTTTAGCACATCTAACGTGCGTTATCGCTGCACCGTCTACTGTTAAGCAACTTTTTGCAAGCGCTTTCTCATCAAGACGTACCTTATTCGAGGCTGGAGTCGTGTCTCCTTCAGGGTAACCGACGATTGTCGCCCACAGGTCCTCGTGCAAAAGGTAGTTGCGCATCTTAAATTTCCACGTAGGATATCCATCTTTGCTCCTCAAGTAAAAAGATGGAATAGATGAGCTTGCAGGGAAATTTTTCACACTCGATCCATCTCCAGTTTCGTGTCCCATTTTTGGAATATATTATACACACGAAAAACTAAATTTATTTTACAGATTTCACTTCATACTAAGCACCGCATTATTTTGCAGAGCGTTCGTGCTGATAACGTGTTGGAATACTCAGTGAAAATAAAATAATTTGTAAAATAAAATATAAGAAGATGTTTACTGACAGAAGTGTTTATTCGAAGTGAAGGGTAAAATATTTAAATATGTACTACAAATATAAAAAAAAAACTTAATCATAAAAGTCTATCACAACAGAGGTTACTATATTACAACACTGTGGTTTAGGAATTGCACGGCAGTATAGCAATATTTGGGGGAGACCTATGTACAGTAGTGGACGTCTTTCGGCTGATATGATGATAAATATTATTTAGGCATACCCATATATTAGATACCTTTTTAATATTAAAATATATTTCAATTTCCTGACACATATGATAATAAAAGGACCTTATTTTTGAACCTCATGTCCAAGATACATGAGCCCAGAGTCGCAGTCATTACATTTAATCCAGTCCTGGACAGATGGGTTCTCTAAAGTTCGTGGCATTAAAAACAACGTTCCTGCTGGGACGTTGGGATGCTGGGAGGCTTAGTTTTATAAATATACCAGTTTTCAACTAAATTTACATTGTAAAAAACACACCGGGCAAAGCGGGCAGTGCCCATATTACCCTGCCCGCTTTGCCTTTTTCGTCAATTACAAAATGGAAGCAAAATCTACCCTCAAAATGTTGAGACACGAGGAGTTGAATGCAAGGGTATTACGGCCAGGTAACTAATTTATAAGTAACAGGCATTAATGACAGCATTGCAAGCATCGAAAACGAGAAAACACATGACCCACACCTTGAAATATTTTTCAAAAAGCCGCAAAAAACATGTTTTTGTAAGAGACCGTAACGGCGTGCTCATAGATTGCCCGGACAAATGACACGAGATGCGCGAGTATGGCGGGGAGTACTGTCACATGTTACAAACACACTCCATTTTGAAATGGCAACATAAAATCCAGTGCCCTCTTTGGGCGCTATGCCCTCTTTGGGCTACCTTCCCCTACGTATAAGTTTTTTTTATTATTTTGTTGATTCGTCTCGTTCTTTGAGTTATTTGTTTGTGTACTGTGAAAATCACTTTAGATTTTTGTAACCCTTCGTTTCCCGTCCTCTATAGTAATGTACTATTATATGATCGATCTGTAGTCAAGTTATCTGTGGTTACCGATATTTCGGCTCCAATAATCATGATTTATGAGCGGCCTATAGTAACTGCTGAGCTATGCGAAAACTAATATTCATACAGGGTAGAATGAAAGGGCTAAAGTTTCTCTAAAACGTCGCATTAGGGTATCAGAACGGCTGCTATAAATAATTTGCTTTTGGAAATATTTTTTATTACTATGTAAGATATCGCCTAGATTCCGACCAACCAAATTTCGTTGACAGTTATTTCCTTGCGGTATCGCTAATTGTCTACAAGACAAACTACATATAATTTTTTTCATCACACTTGCTGTCTAAGCGCGCCATTGCTTGCGCGCGTAGCGGGAGTAATAGAAAAGTGAAATTCCCTAGCGAGTAATAGAAATGTCAGTACGTCATTTAATAATATTATGTCTTAAAACTTATTTTTTGGTTGGCAAGTGTGATGAAAAACGTCGGGCTTCTAACATTCTCGTCAGTAATTCCGTAAATCCGTACTTACCTCCCTTGATGCACAATGTACTATTATTTACCAGTCAACTGGTGAATAAAAATCACCCTAAATACGAGGGTCATGCTGAAAGTTTCTGGATACTAGGAAACTGTATCAATTATGCCGTTTTTGTTTTAACTATCGCCTTTTTTAACTTGTTTTGATAATGTTTACAAATTTTTAATACAATTGAATCAATATTTAAAGCTCACAGCCCATTTTTCTTAGGTTATTTTTTATATGAAATTTTTCAGTTTTCGGAAATTTGTATGGAAGGTTTGGGTAGTCCATTGAGACGATAGATTTTTTGAGGAAAAACGTTTGTATCGATTTTTTTTCTAGTGAGTCGCATGGATACCTAAGGATGTCCGAATTCCCTGACATAAAACTTTTTATGAATTTTCTATAACTTACCACATTAGTGCAATTTTAAATTAGGGGATGCCTGTTAAAATACGTTGATCTCTAGTCTATAATACATCTATAAGAAAAAATCGGAAGTAATGCAATTTGTGAAAACAACTATAATCAGTTCTACAAGAACTCTAAACCCACTAAAAATCTAAGCCTATTTTCAGCTTCATCGTTGAGTAAGGCCATATTGAAAGTAGTGTAAAAACGTCACAGAATAAAAAATTGGGTGAAATTCGTAAAATCACCCGACACACAACTTTCAGATGGCATGAAATCCTAAAATACGGATGTTAACCAAATAAATTATACCTAAAAAAATACTAAAGAGTTATATTTTAAGAAAATAATTGTTTCTGGGTGATTTTTAGTGGCTCAATCTAGAAACTTTCAGCATGCCCTGTAATAATACCTGTATTACGTTCGTTTACGTTTACCAAGCAAAAAAAGGATTATTTCAAGATTAAAGAATAAAATAATATCTTTATCAGATCCAAATTACTTTTAGACCTAAATCAACTAACCTTCATATTCCCAGAAAAAACGATTTTCGGGATTTACAAAATAACCTTCAGAATGTCATGTATTATAAATTGCTTGGCAAAGTTTTTTGATTTTATTTTACACTGAGCGAATAAGTAGCTTTGAAGTTAAAATATGATAAGAGTACTTATTCTGATTAATCATTTTATTTGCTAGGTCGGTTTTTCATACCATGACGGTGGTCAACAAGTCACTGTCTGTCTGACGCGGAGCGGAGCGGAGCTGTGGGAGCTCGGCCAATGAGACCGCATCACCGTGTTTCGAATTTTGAATTTGAAGAATGTAATTGGTCAATTTTGCACAACTTCGCTCCGTTCCGCGTCAATGGAGCCGCACCCGAAGGTAAGCAGATAGGTTCTCGCATTGCGGAGTCTTCTATACCTTAAGTAACAAATCCCGTATTCACACAAATATTTGTTCCTTGGTCATGGCTGTCTATGTATTTAAGTATTTATCAGCCTCCGTAGCCTAGTTGGTAGTGACCCTGCCTACGAAGCTGGAGGTTCCGGGTTCGAATCCCGGCGAGGGCATTATTTGTGTATTTATTTATCACAAATATTTGTTCCTTGGTTATGGTTGTCTATGTATTTAAGTATCTATATGTATCTATCTATTATATATATCGTCGCTTGGTACCCACATCACAAGCCTTAATTGAGCTTACCGTGGGACTAGGTCGATTTGTGTAAGATACAATACAATACAATACAAAACTCTTTATTGCACACCTCACACGTAATAAAGAACAAAAGTTTACAAAACAAAAGAAATACAAAAAAAAACAGAGGTCACAAAAGGCGGCCTTATCGCTAAAAAGCGATCTCTTCCAGACAACCTTTGGGTAGTGGAGACACGATGTCCCAAGATATTTATTATTAATTAAATGCTTCATTTTTTTAGTGTGGCAAACTACTCCATACAATTCTGAGAAGTTTCTGGGTCTCAGTCGCACGACAGTAGCTCTATACGTCTAATGAAACCAGACACTGATCTACACCTACTGGTACGTGGAAGTATCTACTTCTACATACCAGTAGAAGCCGTACAATAGATGCCTATTATCTAATAGAAGCTTACCGTGGACCCCAACCACCCCAACTCCTCCTGCGGGTGTCGTAAGAGTCGACTAAGGGATTGAAGTGGCACTGACAACTATTTGATAAAAGATTGATGATGGGCAGCAGCGTCATCATAGTGGACACATTACTGCGATCGCCAATCCGCTTGCCCAGCGTGGCGATTATGGGCATTTACCTCCTAATGCGTTTATACGCATAGTTAATAGGAGAGGCCTACGTTCAGCAGTGGACTATCATAGGCTGATGATGAAGCTTACCGTGGAACTAAGTCGGTTCGCGTAAGATGTCCCAAGATATTTATTTAATATTATAAACCCAGGAAACTAGACAGCCTAGCGTCCCGAAAAGTCTCACGCCAGTCGACGCGCGGAGATAACTTTATTAGCACATTTAGTACGCTTACACCGTCCTAGGAAATTGAAAGCTCTTTGCTGATGTAGAGCACAGGTACTCAAACTTTAACCGTTTTGATATATTTTTTATTTTAAAAACGGTTTTCAAAGGAAAACTTTATAACTTCATTGAATAAATCCAGTAAGGTTTAGCTTCTCCTCTATCTTTAATTTGATACTAGTGACAGCAAAGTTTAGTCTTTCATTTGATATGCAACCCAAATCATCATCATCATCATCAGCCTATGATAGTCCACTGCTGGATGTAGGCCTCTCCAGTTAACTATTCGTATAGACGCATTAGGAGGTACATGCCCATAAGAGCCACGCTGGGTAAGCGGATTGGCGATCGCAGTAATGTGTCCACTATGATGACGCTGCTGCGCATCATCAATCTTTTATAAAATAATGATCAATAACATTTCGATCCCTTAGTCGACTCTTACGACACCCAGTAATTGTCTGCTGTAGTTTTATTCGTAGTGATTTTGCCTAAATTGCCGGGTTCGAATCCTAGCTAGGGTACAGGTAGGTGTGATAAGCACGGATATTTTTTTTTTGTTTTATTGAGTGCTTCTATCTGTCTATTTACATGTACAGAGTGTTTTTTTCGTTTTGCGTTTAATTAAAGGGAAGCTTATGGGCATTTTCACTTCTAGGGACACCCAAGCTAATTAGTTTAACTCTCACATCACTGATGATGATGATGATGAGACATTAACTTGTAACTTACATTTTATTAAACTTTTTACAAAGAAATGTTGTAAATGATTCAAATGAAACATGAAAACAGTTCATCTCTTGTACAGTCACGTCTAAAAATATGTATACATTTCAGAACATATGTCCAAGCCATAAGGATCATAGTAGTTTAAATATTTTCGGAGCCGACTGTACCTATTTAGATGTTTATCTTGTGCGCTTTTTCTCATTTCATTCGTGAAATTATTTACCAAGTTATTTTAAGACGGATCTCATTAACTTTGTTAATTAATTTTGTTGTTTGCTTGACGTCTGTGACATTGTCCAAATCTATTGAGTTGAATTTGAATAATAAATATCAGCAAGCTCAATAATAAAATGTAAAAACCATAATTGTACCTTATTAACCGACTTCAAGAAAGAAGGGGATTAATTTCGACTGTGCTTTTGTGTGTATGTTACTCGATATCTCGGAGTTTATAGTTTGTGATAAAATAAAATTTGTGTTCTAAAAGTACGTGATTATGAAATGTCTAACGAAAGTTTTTAGGTTTACATCATATTTGTTTAATCATAAAAACAAATTGATGTCTTCTAATCATGAATTGATTACAGCGCCCTCTATAGCAATTTCAACGCAACGGAGAGTTGTCGAATTTGCGGACGATTGTGGTAGACACGTCTCTTTGAGTGGCTTAAGGTTGTAGTACCTTCGAAACATTAAGTACAGATGTCGCTAGTGATTAGCTTCACAATACCATTGACTAAATTCGCTGTGATGGACGGAAGGTCGTCTAGTGTAATTGGAAGCACTTTGGACCGGCAATTCAGAGGAAGCGAGTTTGAATCCCGCGACAACCAGAGTCTTTCGCAGTTGATTTTTTCTATGGTAAGCACATCTGTTACGACATTGAGGGTTTTTAGGTTTGTTTAATTTTTTTGTTTTCTACTGACGATTGGTATTCACATAATGTGATTAAAATGCTTAATTTTTTTAGTATGGCAAATTAGTCCATACGATTCTGCGAAGTTTGAGGATCGCAGTCGCACGATAGTAGCTCTATTACGTCTAATGAAACCAGACACTGATCAACACCTACTGGTATGTTCAAGTAGATAATAGGCAAATATTATGGTACGATTATGTGCGATTCCAAATTATCTTAACAAGTATTCATAAAGTCCATAAACGGTTGACGCAGTCTTAAGAAAAATTAAATAAATTTCTTGTAGGTACCTAAAAGTGACGAAATCAGAAAGTGACAAAGTCAGCAAATGGCGAAGTCAGAAAGAAGCAATCTCACAAAGTGGCGAAATCCGAAAGTGGCGAACTCGGAAAGTGACGATCTCAGAAAAAGGCAATCTAAGAAAGTGACATTCTTGGAATTTGACGCGCTCAGAAAGTGGCGTCTTCAGAACGTGAGCTAACCAGAAAGTGACTGGTAAAGAAAATGACGTTCTCCGCCTAAAGGGAAGGTTGTTGGACAGGAGTATACCACATAGTTTGTATGAGCAACTTTCGTAACACAGTTGTACAATTTTTTTACAATCCATCCAAGAATTATTTGCTTCGTCTAGGAATCGAACCGTCAGGTATGATGATGAGTATCATATCTTTATAAATTGTCATTAGATACCTGCATCCATTAAGCATATTAAGTTAAGAAGAAGCAAAAGTGTAATTGAGACAAATCACTTACAATTAAGCCAAGGCTGACAAACATATTTATGTACCCTAGACCAGACTAGATAGATTTCTTAATTTTGAATAAATAATTAAAAAAAAAAAACTTTAGGAATCTAAGCTTCTTCGACATTTTTATTTTATAATTATAGCTTATTTATGAACTTTAAGCGAAATTACCACATAAAATATTTTTTTTTATAATAAACATCTGTTTGATATTGATCCAGTTTGCAATTCATTGTCTGGTCTTAAATTGTTAGTTAAACGTAAACTCTTTTAGTTGCCTAGTACCTCTATGTTTTTATGTTACTTTTTATTTGAACTACCTACCTTATGCCCTTTATACTTAAACCCACATTTTAGTTTGTTATTTACACTATTTAAAACAACCTATGAACCTCCAGGTATTTTGAAACCCTATTATGTTCCTGTACATGTTGTACGATGTAATGTATTTTTTTTATTACGACTGTTTGTGTTCTGAATAAATCAAAAAAAAAAAGCTAGTCAAATTACAATTCCTAAAGACTTCCCCCCTTATTCATAAACGTTAGCTAACTTAACAAGCCGCTAATAATTGTTTGTCCCTTTCGGTCTTAACAACGTGTCCATAAGAGCAAAAGGGACAAACAATTATTAGCGGCTTGTTAAGTTAGCAGACGCTTATGAATAAGGGGGTTCGTACTTAATTATCGTTAGGGTCCTGACTGAAATTAAGGTTCCTTAATCTAATTTAGGGTCCCTAAAAGTGAAAATACCCTAATATAATTCGATGTTGTGTATTATTTGCGAGATAATAAGATCGCTGTATTGAACCTAATCCATCTTCCAATAACAACCGTACGCAATCATCAGAATGATAGTTTTCATCAAACATTACCTGTTAGTATCATAGATTGTAGACTATGAGACGGAAACATATACAATCACTTCATTTAGGGTGATAATTTATAGTACATTGTACACCTAGGGAGGTAAGTATCTACGGTGTTAACGAGAGTCTGTTAGAAGTCCGACGCTAGGCGAAGGGCTTTCTCATCAAACTTGCTGTCTAAGCGCGCCATTGCTTACGCGCGTAGTGGGTGTAATAGAAAAGTGAAATTCTCTAGGGATTAATTGAAATGTCAGTACGTCATTTAAAAATATTATGTCTTAAAACTAATTTTTTGGTTGGCAAGTGTAATGAAAAACATTGTATGCATCACGGTTGGTAAGCGAAATACTAACTCGAGTCATAAAAGCCCCCCGCCTGACGGCGTCTGTCTTCTAGCACTCAGCATCGCGCTCTATAGTTTGTTAAAAAGCACCATCTCTACTAAAAAATATTATATCGCTGGCTCCTAGTCTATAGGCTGAAACCCGATTATCAGCGAGCAGAAATTGCAATTACGGCTTAGCTCGATCTACTCTACTTGACGATCATTCAAACCTTCAAATCTCGCTTTGATTCGTTACTGTTTCGATACTACCTTGACCTAACACATCATAAACTGAAATGAATGTCGTATTTTTTTTTTGTTTTGCAATATTATTTTCAACACCAGTCCCCACACATCCTACGAAAAATCCTACAAAATCATGAGCTCATTCGATTGCAATTCGAGAAAAAATAACTCTAAATTTCCATATATTTTTCGGTTCTACCAATACGTTACTTAATGAAAAAAATATGACGAAATTGCCTAGAACCCTGGGTAGGAATCATGCAAAATAGTCCAAATAAAACGGAAAATACTTTGGACGCAATTTTTAATAAAAATCCTCTGTTACAATATATATCAAAATATACCCATCCAAATCGTGTTTTAAGATTGTCGTCAATTTAGTTTAATTAATACATTTTATCTTAATTATTTTTTTAGTGCCAAAGGTTCTTAAACATTTAACTTTGTAACACAAAGTTACGTTCGCTGCGTTTGCCAAACCGTGGTTTCCATTTGATAGTAATCTGTAAGTACGTAGTATTATTGTGTGTTCTATGAGACCCTTCTTGTAATCTGAGCGACAACCCGTCAATTTATCTTAATAGCGGCTTCAGTTCAAAATAACGTCACTCTTTCACAAATTGGAGTCCGACTACACAATCTGTTTAATTAATCAAAAATGTACTCTAACTCAATGTGTTAAAGTTGTTTACATTCATATTCAAGTCCGACACAGGTTTTAAATCACATATACATCGAAATGAAACTCTAAGTCAAAGGAGCACGGCTTTTAAAACTAGTTGTAGTATATTGGCAGGTATACCTTCATAAATTGGATTCGAGTGGCCATATGTTTTTCAGAGCCCAGTAACTCTTTTAAGGGACGGATCACTGGAAGTATCAGTTTGCAAAAATACGACCAGTAGTTGGTATTTTATAGGGGATTTGGCTGTTAGGCGTCGATTTTATTACTGCTGTTTTTTCAGGAAGGTAAACAAGTTTCAAGTATATGAGGCTACTTGTCAAGCACTTATTTAGAAGACTTTTCTTTAGACTATGAGAGTGATTTTGTGCTCAAAAGTTTAAATGTAATTATTATTTGACCAATTAAATCGATAAAAAATATGTTTGCTGTCTTATTATTGCAACCCATTTAAATTTACTTATATCGAAATCTTACGCAAATCGACCTAGTCCCACGGTAAGCTCAAATAAGGCTTATGATGTGTGTACCAAGCGACGATATATAGAGTAGATAGATACATACTCCTATAGATACTTAAATAAAGACACAGCCACGACCAAGGAACAAATATTAGTGTTAAATAAATACACAAATAATGGCCTCGCCGGGATTTGAACCCAGGACCTCCAGTTTCGTATGCGGCAACGATAGATGTCAATAAGTACATTGTGCATCAAGGGAGGTAAGTACGGAATTACTAACGAGAGTGTTTTAGTTCTTTTAATGACTCGTGTTAGTATTTCGCTTACCGACCGTAATGCATACAATGTTTTTCATCACACTTGCGGACAAAAAAATAAGTTTTAAGACAAAATATTGTTCTATGGCGAGGACTCCCTAGGGAATTTCACATTTCTATTACTCCCGCTACGCATGCAAGCAATGGCGCGCTTAGACAGCAAGTGTGATGAAAAATGTCTTTATTATGGAGGGTTGTAATGTAGCAGTTCGTAAATAACAGTTTTGTCATAATTCGAATTCAAAAACTCCCTAAAATAAGACAGAAAATGACAAATTGTAAATTTGTTACAGCCACTTGGCAACATTGCGGTAATAAAACCGCCGTTGTTTACGATACGGGTTGTTTAACGTGACGTCGATTTACGTCATGGCTATATTGACGTGAAGTGACATGATGGGCGACTTACGAAGAAATAAAACATAGAAGCCGCACGCCATACTAAATTGCCTTTCAAAAACGGTCCTGAATTTCAGTTAACAAATATCACCCCCTGTTCAATGCATCACGGTGATGAATTTCAATATCGACCTAAAAAACTTAACCGCTATTTAAAAATAGTCGTGATTGGTCCATCAAAGTTTTGATAGGCTATATTCTATAAGCATTTGTTTTTGTAATGTACTATTATTGGTTCTTCACGAAAGTACTATAATGTTTAAGTAACTATAGTTGCCGATTTCTATAAATGAACTTTTGACAGTTATAGATTAGGTAATCCTTATTAATATGAGACTCGCCATTTTTCCGCTAGTCTTAACGTCATATAAATAAGGCCCATTTTTAAACTGTCCAATGTTCATTCTTAGAAATCTACAACTATAGTGAACTGATTCTTAGGGTCGCTGTTCAAATATCTTGAATCCTACAATCTTGACTTTCAGAGAAGCTACATAAAAGGCATAGCCCTGAAGTGCCTCTTTGAATGTGAACCAACTTTCTGAAGCCACCTGTTTGGCTGGGATCCAATGCGGTCAGCGAATCTGCATTAGGTCCACTGAATAGAAAGTTCAGCAACATACACAGGACATGTTACAGGCATATATGTTTACAGGATACATCCTTTTAATCCCGTAGCCGGACCATGAGTTGGAAAGTAAACGATACGTTAGGTTTTACTCGATACGTAATATATTTTTCATCACACTTGCTGTCTAAGCGCGCCATTGC
The DNA here is from genome assembly GCA_025490895.1 of Thaumatotibia leucotreta. Taxonomy (NCBI): domain Eukaryota; kingdom Metazoa; phylum Arthropoda; class Insecta; order Lepidoptera; family Tortricidae; genus Thaumatotibia; species Thaumatotibia leucotreta. Next base: position 234,895 of record JALPQI010000366.1, read on the forward strand.
TTGCATGCGTAGCGGGAGTAATGGAAAAGTGAAATTCCTTAGGAAGTAATAGAAATGTCAGTATAGTTCGTGAAATATAAATTGGTAACCTTCTACCTACATCAGAGTAAAAATAAACATTCAATTAATATTTCTCATTCGCGTCATTTAATAATGACATGTTGCATACTAGCGGCATTCATTGTTATGCGGATGATAGTACGGGTGATGCCTCCTACACCGGCCGTGCTAATATTTCCCGGGAAAACGTCATTGAGAGCCGGAACAAACTTGTGTCTGAAATTGAGACCTCCCTAATCTAGTAATTGGAGTTCGAGGCCAACGAAACTACGACAGATGCGATATTGTCAAATCCGTCAAAGTCTCTTATGTCATTGTCAAATAAAGTTTTCAGGTTTCCACAACCTTTTTGTTATTTAATTTATTTATTTAAAATAATTCCTAATAAAAACATTATATACCTGTGTAATGTTTGTACGCCTTTTTGTTTAATATGGCTGTCACAACTAGGATTTTCTTTAAAACACGTAAATACCTAAAAACTTTTCTTTTCTCTTAACTAACATTGATATGACAAAATTTTCTTGTAAAGAACTTAAAATGATAAGAGCCAACGTTTCAAAGCCTATTTTAAAAAGAAGTTGAAGTGCCAGTGAACACATACGACAGCGTGCCATATTTTTTAAGACAGTAGGTATGGTTAAATTACTAAGCAGTATGTACTATACTATACTATTACTAAGCAGTTTTAAGCCGTAATAAGGCAGTAGCCGTAATAAAGAAATTAGGAAATGTAAAATGAAAGCATTTTTTGTATTTTATTTTTTATTTGTCTTCTTCACCACTTATCCTCTTGAGTCCTGGGTAAAAATTGAGTACACTCCCATAAAAGCCGAGAGTCCTTTATAACACCATCAGTGTTGAGTCCTGAACTTACTATCGCTTATTTTAAGGTTTAAAATGAGTTTGTCACATTTTTGTTGGAACAAAGTTGGTAATATACTGTAAGAGGTATATATTAAGCATTTCTTTTACAAATTATTTGGGCGCCATAAAGGCCTCTCGGCTTTTATGGGAGTGTACCCGATTTTTACCCAGGACTCAGGAGGATAAGTGATGAAGAAGACAAATAAAAAATAAAATACAAAAAATGCTTTCATTTTACATTTCCAAATTTCTTTCCCATAATTTTAACCCCCTTAATAAGGCACCCCTGCCTTATTACGGGTTAAAACTGCTTAGTAATAGTATAGTATAGTATAGTACTTATACTGCGTAGTAATTTAACAATACCTACCTTTTAATTTATCTGTAGTTAAATTGCTGTACCAAATGTTATTGACACCTGAGATGATACCAGCGCAATACCAACTTTGTTACTAATAATTGCGGATACTTAAGTTTTTATTAAAATATCTTATATTTACGTGAAAATAAGTAAGTAATATTGTTTCTATAAATTAAGGAGTTAAAATTACCAATAAATAACATATCTCAACGTCTGGTTTTAGAAAATAAGGATTTACTATTGTAAGAACATTTCATTGTTGTGGCAATATTTTCGTAGATTCTTTGGCCTCGAACTCCAGTTACTAGATTAAAAGAAGTCTCAGATTGGGGTCGGCTTAATTTGGTCCGATTTAACCCTACAAAGACACAGGTTTGCGCGTTCACCGCGAAAAAGCTTCCATTTGTCGCGTCACCCCGTTTCGAGAGCACTTCCCTATCTGCCACAGCCAGTATTGGAATTCTTGGTGTTGACATCTCGAGTGATGTCCAGTTCCGCGTCCACCTAGAGGGTAAGGCCAAATTGGCCTCGAAGAAGCTCGGTGTGCTCAATAGATCGAGGCAGTACTTCACGCCGGCCCACCGCCTACAGCTTTATAAGGCGCAGGTTCGCCCGCATATGGAATACTGCTCTCATCTTTGGGCAGGGGCACCTAAGTACCAGCTTCTCCCTCTAGACCGCATCCAACGGAGAGCAGCTCGAGTTGTCAACTGCCAACGTATTTCTGATCGGCTTGATACCCTGGCGCTGCGTAAAGATGTGGCCTCGCTCTGCATTTTCTATCGCATGTACTACGGGGAGTGTTCCGAGGAGTTGTTCGGATTAATACCTGCCGCTTCTTTCCGCCACCGCCCTACGCGACAATGTTTTCATTCTCACCATTTAGATGGTTGGCGGGGTTTACCCTTGAATCGCCGACAAACATTTAATCGAATATTGTTTCAAAGACAACGATTCAAGTATTTTCATTTCATCGACAAGTCGTTCTGTCGAAGAATCGTTTCCAATAAATTTAAATCAAGGACTTTTAAATGGTATTTGAGTTATTATGTGTATAGCTTATATCGAGGTTTTTTGTTACGGGATTTTTTATTTCAATTTGTTTTAAATTTACTATATTTATTCCGCGTAATATTATTTCAATTTGTAATATTTCGTTATCGAATCTAGACGCAGTTACATCGGAGTTTCTGGGTTGCAATAAAAAAAAAAACCTCGAAGACTAAGGCGGGAGCAAAGCTCCCGCCTTAGTCTTCTAACCTAACCTATCCGAGTCGGATCTGCCCCGGAAGGTTTTGTTCGCTCGCTTCGCTCGCTCACTCGGCCATTTTTTTTTCAAAATATTTATTTTCAAAACTACTATTTATGAACATAGAGGTTAATTTTGGGAAAAAGTTTTTCCTACAAAACATGCTTATTTTAGCGTATTCTGCACGCTAAATTAATAAAAAATACGTGTCATAATGCCATCAACATCCATCGATTTTTTTCTAAGTCCTCAGCCTCCTTCCAACCCAGCCGAAAAATGTATAAATGTACGACATATAAGAATGTATTGTAGTAATATGTCGAATAAATGAATTTCAATGTTTAGTAGTTGGGACAATTAAAATAATTTGAAATAAAACACTGACCAAGTGATATTCGTTGAATAGTTTTTCAGTGCAGTAAAAGTTTTTTAATTGAATAGTATGTGTAACAAAAAAATGCCAAACGAAATTCCTAGTACTGAAGTTTCGATGAATCTTAAAATATGTCTTAAAACTTATTTTTTTGTCGGCAAGTGTGATGAAAAACATTGTTTGCATAACGGTCGGTAAGCGGAATACTAACTCGAGTCATTAAAATACCTCCGCCTACGGTGTCGGGCTTCTAACACTCTCGTTAGTAATTACTAATATCGCGCTCGCACTGGTATAGGAGAAAATGATACATGCAAAGTCATGATTGGCTATTGAAGTCTTTAAATAGAAGTCGAAACTTGTAAAAGTAAACTAAAATAAAAAGTATTAGTATGGGGCCAGTTATTAAAAATGCGGGACGTGTCCCTTTACATAATTTTTTCGTAAAACAATATTTCGAGAGTGGCTTGACCCAATAAGTCGAGATATTTTTATGTTATATACAACCTCAAGTCTCACATCATAAAAGTTCGTATTTTAAAAACCGGTTTGCTCGACTTATCGGGTTTGAACTAGCAATGTACCGAGGAGAAGTTTCATAAGTTGCATAACTTCTATAGATAATGTTCTCGGCAATTTGTATTTTACAAACAATCTAATTATGCCAAAACCGTTGTATACATGCCTTTTAGGGTATATTTTATGCCTTGTTTACTGAATTGTGAAATACCATATTCTTCATAACGCTTTCTTATAAGTTCTCATGGAAACATTCTCAATGGGAACTAAATCTTAAATTCTCATGAAAATTTTCGAAAATTTCCGAGTAAATTCCCGCAATTTTGAGAATGTTCTGCGACTTGTACATTGCTAGTTTGACCACACAACCCTCGATTTTTATCTTACAATTTCCTAATCCACATGGGATTCTTTATAGGTTTTTATATAGGGTTCCTCTAAAACTCAAACTTACAAAGTCTTGAAACCAACAAACTCTCGGATGCTATCGCAATTACAGAGGCTCTATGACAATTAACCGGCCAAGAGCATGTCGGGCCAAGCTCAGTGTAGGGTTCGCGTCAAAAACGGCGTGAGCTATTGAGTGCGATGCATGTCGGGCCGCCCTGGCGGCTACAGCACGCGAACTCAATTGCGGCTTAATTTCCTGCGCGGGGTAGATTAAAACGCTCTGACCTGACCGCTGTCTAGAAATTCGACTGGATTGCCAGTTTATATGATATTCAACCGACTCCAAAAAATACTAAAGTTATATTTCACACGGGTTAATCACATTTTAAAGTTAAAAATGATCAACATGTTTCGCTCCGTATATGACGAGCTTTTTCAAGAGCCAGTCGCCATAGCTGCGCGACAAAAACTGCACGAAATGTAACTTTAATATGAATGAGCTAACGAGAGGTTTGTATTTAAAATTACTTGAAAAGAGGTGGAAGTTCTCAATTCGACTGATTTTTTGTACATTGATTTAAGCTTTCACGATTATCATCACTCATATTTTAACGACAAATCGGATTAAATCGCGTAAACTATGTAGATATTATTAACGTTAATATGTAGATATTATGTCACTTAAAATACTTTTTCCTTTATAATCGTGTCTATTTCTGTATCGGTATTTTATGTTCACTGTGAGATAAGTTTAAGGGCTGACAAGCAAAACTCACTATAAAAACTGTCACTACTCTTAGCAACCTCATAAGTCAGTATCGAATTAGAACTGAGATAGGAACTTTATTTCAAGTAGGTATTTGTTACTTAGTGACTTTTGCTTGTCAACCGACGATATGTACCTACAAAATGTAAACCAAACTTCATTGTGTACTTTCCCTGTATGTTTCAATGTTGTCTCCTTAATAAATAAATTATCCTGACGTTTTTGGCATGAATACCTCCGAGAATCGTCAACCGATTTTTTTTTAATCTCATGTTTAATCCCGTTGTGGTCCATTTAGCACCAAGTCGGAGTCTGATAACGAGATCTTGAAAAAATCGGTTGTATTTGGATACTTAATTTGCAATTACATACTAGTTTAAATGTGGCAGTAATGACGACAAACGATAATACAGGTAGCCAATATTAGTACACAAGACTTACTGCTAAACATTTAATAAGCTCAATGTCAGAGTGAGCGTCACTTACATATTTATTTAATTGTTTAGCGTGTTATTCGTAGTTGATTTCAATTCAAAGTAATTAAGACAAAACACAAAACGCACCCCCCACCCCCCCCACAAGGTGGACTGATGACCTGGTGAAGGTCGCAGGAGTCCGGTGGATGCGGGTGGCGCAGGACCGGTCATTGTGGCAATCATTGGGGGCATAGGCCTATGTTCAGCAGTGGACGTCTTTCGGCTGATATGATGATGATGATGATGTTCCAATTTAAAATTTACTCCAGCGTTCTTCTACAAAAAAAACATAGAGGTACGTATCACTAAAAAAATATACAAGAAGGAAAATAATACTTACGTAACTTTATGTCATGACATTTACCTGCCAATAATTTATAGAACTAAAAATGTATATAATATTATTTATGTTACTATCTTACGATTAAAATCAAGTCAACATAAATTTATAAATTGGGCGCCCAACTTGGGGCTATTTTCATCACATTCGCTATCCGATCTACATATTTATCTAGAACTAGTATCTCTGATATGTTAGCATCACAGGTCGCGGGGTCATTGACCCGTTTCAGCTAATGAACGGCTTACACGAGTTTAGTGCGTCGTTAGTGTAAACTGGGCCTTTCATTATGAATCTGAATTACACAATCTTGTGCCAGGGCTTACAAGTATCTTTATCTCTTTAAAAAGTTTTTATTTGTGGATTAATCAAATTATTTTACGACATATTTTGATTTGTGTTTTTTAAATAGTAACACTACCATGTACAAAACAATAAATATATTTTGATACATGTGTTTGAGTGAATGTATTCTTACCGCCATCATTACGCGGCGCAATACATTGCTACTCAAAAAACTTACGAAAAAAGGTTCATTCTTTCGTGTTTAATTTGAAATTACCTTTCAACATTGATCATTAGAGCTAAAAGTAAAAATTCACGCGGTGATACACGGCAGTACGAATAAATATTTAAAAAATAATCATCTTACACAAATCGACTTAGTCCCACGGCAAGCTCAATGACAACGCTTGTGATGTTTGTGATGTGGGTACCAAGCGACGATATAATATATAATAGATACTTAAATACATGGACAGCCACGACCAAGGAACAAATATTTGTGATAAATAAATACACAAATAATACCCTCGCCGGGATTCGAGTTCAGGTGCATTCTGGCCAAACGAGCATTCGCCATTCTATCCCCCACTCTACGAAATCAACGAATTTAGACGAATTACGCTTTGTGTAACGACAGGATTTCGTAGAGTGGGGGATAGAATAGCGAATGCTCGTTTGGTCTGAATGCACCTTTCGAAATCTCCAGCTTCGTAGGCAGGGTCACTACCAACTACGATACAAAGGCTGACAACTAGAACTTAAAGGTTATATTTGTAAGCCTCTGTACACTTAGGTTAAACTTTTGTCTGTGTTTGGTAAGCATCGGAACAATAGGTATTGAACCTAAATCGGTTCATAATTTTAAATTAAAGACCCCTTTTTACTGATCCATAGCTACCATACGACGGGTTAATCAGTTACCAAAGTCTTGTGACAGTGACAACGTCTGTGTTAATAAATCAGAGCGCTGGTCGTATAATCGACCGCATGCAACTGATGAATTTATAGTGCATAAATCAACTGCAAGCATTGAATGGTCAAAGCTGGTAATATCGTCACTTGTTTTACATTTGTACTGGAGAATTATAATATTATTATGTCATACTTGTATATCGTCTATTTTTGATATAACCTGAAATGGCTGTAGAAATCAGTTACGACAATAGATAGCATATCTTCATGAATAAATGAAAAAGGATGAACAATATTATTCATCCTTTATATTATTAAGAATACATTTGTCACCACCCCAACTCCTCCTGCGGGTGTCGTAAGAGTAGACTAAGGGATTGAAGTGTCACTGACCATCTTTTGATACAAGATTGATGATGGGCAGCAGCGTCATCATTGTGGACAAATTACTGCGATCGCCAATCCGTTTGCCCAGCGTGGCGATTATGAGTATTTGCCTCCTAATGCGTCTTTACGCATAGTATTATATAGTTAAGGTGGTTCGTTTTTCATACAAATGTATTTATTCAAATATGGGTAAATGGAGCACAGTTTTACAATGAAATCACTTAAATCGACAATCATTTTTATATTTGTTTGCGGCAAATTATGTTTCTGTAATATAAAGGGTCGAATAATAGCTTAAATTAGTACTTTATTTTAGTAAAGATTTGTCAATATGTGGGTGAACGACGACAGTGTCATACACCAATCGTACGTTCGGTGTGTGCGTTGGAAAGCGACGTTGCCAGTTGGCTGAAAATGCTACGTTGCCGCTCTGCCCTAACGCATTTCGCATGTTATTTATTTTTCAACAATATCAAACGCAAGCGTTGTTAATGTTGCCATCTAGGCCATATCCCCACGCAAAAGCCGAACGAAAGACCTTTTATTATAGAAAATATACCTTTACATACTAGTTACATATATACCTATACTACAGGATGGATTTCTTAAATTTAATGTTTTTATAATAGATTATAGTTTTTATATAGAACCTATTTGGCAAGGCAACACTAAATTCAAACATCACTGATTCTAAATCACCGGCAGTACTTTATCGTTTTACCATTTGTTTATATACCTACAAATCCGAATTGACGCTAAATTGCCTACGATTGTTTGAAATATCTCATAGCGTGCAGTGATTTACATGAGGATTTATTATACTTTTGTATATTATGTAGCCACAAACGTCTCGGAAAGGCTATAAGAACCACCGATACTCGGGCCTGAAAAAAACTTGTAAGCGAAGCCTTGGAGAAATGATACTATATTACGGAGAAATCAAAAGGTAAGTTCTGTAGAGGCTGACTTGCTGGATATCTTTCCTCCCAGTATTCAAACAGTTTTTTTTATTATATATTTCCACTATTATTATAACAAAAATGTTTCGATGTTTATTGTTTTCGAAACAACTGCTCATCGGATTGGAATAAGGAAACTTGACATGTAGATAAATAGTAATATATATTATATTATAAGAATAATATAGGTACATTTTTTAAATAAATACCGGAAACGTTAGTTTCCCGAGGGATGATGAGTTCCAGGCCTTGAACTTTTAAAAATATAACCATTTTGTAGATACTCACTGAACCTGTTTTGAATCCAGGTTCCCTCCCTAACTTCGCAGTCAAGTTCACCACCACCTAACTAGACAAAGCTGAAATGTATTTTTTATTCCAGTAATCATCAATTCATCATACACCATTTTGACGATGAGTATTCTGATTTCAGATCCAGGGCCAACTGCAGGTGTCACAATATGTGTAGATGCGTCCGGCTCACTTCCAAGCAACACACACAACGTCAAGCAATCTTCCTATGTCCATGTATAAAACCAGAAAAACGTAAAATAGAAATAATAAATAAAAATAATATGATATTGTGTAAATAAAACACTGAATTTATAAATTGATGTTTTCTTTATCTACGTATTCCGCACGTGATTAGAATGGGAAGGAATCTAATAATTAAAGTGACTAGAAATGTCTAAAACTTTTCTGACTGAAGTCATCGAATAGATTCCCTCCCAATCTGATTGGACACCTATTAGGTTAGGACATCCAGGCCAGTTTTTTAGTAGTATAGGCTATTTCAGATTGACCATGCAAAAAATACCGGAACTGGATGCCATAAAATCACCTGAAAACGTGTTTGGTGAGTAAATATATAAGGTCACCAAAATTAAACCTAGGTTGGTAGTTCAGGGACCAATACCATAAAACTTTACAAACATACAAATGTACAAAATTGACAATTATTTGTTTTGGAATTTATACAATTTTGTAGAATTATACGCTTGTAAAGTTTTGTGGGATAGGCCACAGATCATTTATTTATTCCCGAAAAAAATGTAATTATAGGTAAAGTATCATTAAAAAAAATAAAAAGTCATGTAATGTAAAGTAAAAAATATATTGAAATTACGAGATTTGAACCTTGGTCCTAATGAATGTGCGTCAGACGGTCATCCAACTAGCCTAATCCAAGTTCAATACACGTTCTGAAATAAGCAATCGGTTTCGTAAACGAATAAGGGTTTGAATGTGTGTGTGCATACTGCGCAGCCGCGGCAGCGTTTCGTATTTATTCAAATAAACTTATTTTGTAAATTAAACCTCACCTGAAATTTAGTTGGCCACATTAGAAACAGCAGTTTATTTGCGGCTAACATATTACTTATTAAAAATATTTCTATTATCATACATAAAATATAAAAATACGTAGAATTCGCGCCACCTATGCACTATAACGCCATCTATTGGCGTTGTAGTGCCTAGCTGACCGTGACATTCCACCTTAATAGGAGAGGCCTACGTCCAGCAGTTGACTCAGTTAAACATATGTTATGTTGCATACAATACTTTTTCTACGACCACACACTTATATTCAAATAAAATTGTTGATTAGAGAAATATTCTTATTCAAACACAATTTTATTAATCATCAAGGTCAGGCGGGAGATGTCAAAATTAAAAAATAAATCTCCTTCATGGTTAATTATTCATCAGAAATGACATTTAAAATTAGATTGGCAGCCATGTATTTCATTATGCGTTGTATACACGAGGTGTCTTAAAATCCAAAAACACAATGCGTGTACGCCCGAGTGCGTTTGTAGGGAATAGACGATATAGACTTATCTTGACATCTGTAAGGTAGGGGCGTAAAGGTGTGTTCGCGACTCTATAAATGACAAATAAAAGTACGGGAGTTGAAAATATATTTAACAAAACAGTTGGAGTTGATCCTTAAAAAATAAAAGAGTAGGTTAAAAAGTTGAATTTACGCGGTGAAAAAATTTCCCAGAATGTTTGTGTTAGAGTGTCATCTTAAAATTCCCAATGTTTTCCTATTGCTTGGCAAGCTTTTGATAAAAAAAGTTTCCTCCTTTTTCAGGGTTTGGCAAAGTGTCACAACTGTTCCCTTACCGTGGGATAACTGTAGTTTCTCACTCGATATTTTTTTTCCGATGAAACGTCCATATTCTATTTTACTGCACCTATGTCTATTTTTACGTTATATAGTGGAAAAATCGCAAAATTTAATGTAAATTTTTATTATTTACAATCAAAATCAAGAAAACTATAGATTTGTATTAAAAGGATCAATTGTTCACGTCTTACCCTATGTATTTTAATTATTGGAAAAATATAATAGTTACGATTACTTTTAATAACCGGAATTCTTAACACAGTGACCGCCGGGAACTCTCGAGGGGAGTTCTCTGTGGGAGGGTCATTTTCGCTACAAAGCGGAAAAATCACGGACAGTATGTCGCTGCAAGACAGACCCGTCTTTTACTAAGTGTATTAATAAAAGAGGGACGGATAATCTTTCTGGCGGCGACATAATTTCGCACCAATTGTACTAATCCTACTGTAGGCTTATGATGGTCCAGTTGTTTATCGTTTGTCGTTGTTGCCGTCACGTTCTAACAAGTATGCAAGCGTGACCATGATAAGCTACTTGTACTTATAGCCGTACCATTGAGTTGGAAAGTAAAGGATACGTTAGGTTTTACTCGATACGTCATGTATTCTATCATCGCACTGACATAATATATCGTATAGTTTAATTCATATTACAACTGACGATATCGTCAGTTGTAATATGAATTAATTTTAATTTAAATTAAAAAACAATTAATGGCAAATTTTCTGCTCTATCGAAAGCAGTTTGCTGTCGAACGGTATACTTAACTCAATTTCGTCATTTTTGGTTACATTATTTCATTATCAATATGACTCTGACGATATTGAAGCGAGCGCGATAGCCTGGCCTACTTACTACCGCGAAAATCGAAATTCGTAAATTTCGAGAATTTGTCTCTGCCACTCCAATGGAGGCTTCATTAGAGTGAAAGAGACAAATCCTCGAAATTTTGCGGATTCCGAAGTTCGCGGTTGGGCCGCTGCTTTACGTATCGAGAAAAACCTAACGTTACCGATACTTGCCAAGTCATGGTACAGCAACTGGTAAGGGTAAGTTTACTCACGACTTGTCGAAGCAAGTTTGCATATTTGTCGAGTTGAAAAATGATGCTCAAAGTTTGCCTTCATTCGGTTGGCAGACGTGTGGAAGACGTAACATATTATTAAAGTTAGGAGTAAAAAAGGCGATAAATTTGCAATTTTATTATTTTACGACGGTCACCATACAACTATTATTGAGCACCTACAAAGCTGGAGGTTCCGGGTTTGAATCCCAGTGAACGCTTTTATTTATAGCTATGTTCATAACAAACACAAACCTCAGTCTATGTACAATTGTACATATTATATTAGGTCATCATTACCTATGAAATTGGCGTTTTGTATTAAGAATTTTCTGCAGAATCTATTTTACACACAATGAATTTAGTGTATATTTGTTTGATGTCAAAACCAAAATAAACAATTTTTGCCAGTAATATTAGACACTTCTAAGGCCACTATCAAACTGAGCGCGGGGAACTCCCGATGGGAGTTCTCTGTGGGAGATCCATTTTCGCTACAAAGTGGAAAAATCACGGGATCGGCTACGAGCGTAGCGCGTAGCACTCGTTGGCAATGAAAGTGTTATTATACCTTGCTGCAGCTATCTTGTAGCATATCTTCAAGCTACGACGTAGCCCTCTACGCCTCGTAGCAATACACTTCGAATATACAGCAGGCAATATGCCATTTTGCAATCGTATACGATAAGCGATAAGTAATAAATGTATGAGAATGACAGGTATACAAAAGGTTTAACACATAATATGTTAAATCTTTTATACAAGCCTCGGGCCTGTAAAGATATATACAGGAGAAATGTTTTTAATATGAGCATTACGGTATTCAATAAGTTACCAAATGAATTGCGGACATTGTCGGGGGAATTATTTAAACGATGTTTAACAAAATGGCTGCGGGATAAATGTTTTTACAGCGTTAAGGATTATTAAAATTTTAAGGAACCGATGACATTGTATTAATTTAATTTATAATAGTATTTTTGTGACATTTGTATAATAGTAGTAGACCTGGACATTCTGTTTAATTTATAAATTGTTAAAGCTTTGAAATATTTATATGCTTGCTTGCTTGCTGAATACAAGGATCCTATTAATAATTAATACCTTTAATGTACTGTATTCTGATAAATAAAGAATTTTGATTTTTTTTTTAATTTTATGAAAAGTCACGTGACCATTTCCATATATTATTATGGTCACGTGACTTATTGCTTATCGTATACGATTGCAGAATGACATCTCGGCTAGGACTACTAGGCTTCGAAGGTGACTGGAATTGGGCTTCTTAATATCTGAGTGCGAAGACAAGATGCTAATTTGTAACGTTCAGTACAGATTTAGTGCAAAATCCTTTCTCTTCAGCTTTTCACGGAAACATCCGAATTCATATTGCTGTCACAATGAACTTCAGTATTATATAATAGTCTATTGCACTGAAGCTAATTGAGACAGAGAGATTGATTCAGGCATTTCCGTGAAAAGCCGAAGAGAAAAGATTTTGCACTACATCTGTAGCGTATCGTAGTTTGATCTCTCTGGCACTCATTTAATTAGTGTGATAAAGACAATTGAAGGGTCCACGGAAAGAACATTGTCTAGTCAATTCAAATTACAGAAGGAAAAACCACCTAGTTAATACTTTTAACACAATAAGGTGTGAATAATGTGAATATGCCCTGATTTTTTAAGCTTTTTTTCCGTGGACCTTTCAGTTGTGCTTTTCACCTCCGGCGTAGGTAAACTTTGGATTTCTTTGGTATTTACTTATGACATCTAATATTTTACAGTTGTATTTTTTTAGAGATTGAGCGTTAGCGACCTCTTAGCTGACGTATATTATAAACGTCGCTTCAATGAAATTGAAGTAACTTTATAAAAAAAAAAACTCGCTTTTTGTTTGAACCGTTCTTTTGTTCTCTGTAAATTATCAAAGCAAATGTAAATGAAATAAATACCTACTTTCAAATAAAATGATAAAAATGGTTTTGAAATTTGTGAAATACTAAATCTAAAACACTGCTTGTAACTACACTATATTTTAAAATGCTTTTAACACCTCACTAGTTTATGAAATCCAACATAACCTAAACAAAAATAAACTTACAAACTTCATGTTGCAATTTTTCGTGTCATTTTACATCAAAAATTCAAACTTTTTATGAAAAATAAAACTCCAAAACACCTTCGCAATTCACTAAGCACTTAAGGCACTATGAAAAGGACTTCCTACATCGTAGTGTTGAAAGCCGTCCTTCAAAAAGGAACGGAGAAAACCATCTTATAATCCAAAGGTACTTACGGCACTTTTAAAAGGACTGAATCTTAAACGTGACCGGTTTAGTACGGCTATTTATCCACTAATCTTTAGCATTGAGATTCTAAAATATGTTTTATATACGAGTAATTAAAATTTTTTTCGTATATGAGGAATAAGTAGTATGCCTGATTTTGGGGTCGCGACCCAAAACAATGATAAAATAATGTCGTGTATGATCATATGGGGCAGTGATGCAAAACCTCATTCCAACCCATAAAATCCCGTCAAAATACAACATACTTAAGTAAACACATTTGGTCAATAGGTAAGGTGGGGTAAGATGAAAAGGGTTTTTTAAAAGGGGTAAGACAAAAAATCGTCCTTCTGGCACAGTATTAACGACGACTTTCTGTCTTACCCCTCAAAAAAACCTTTTCATCTTACCCCACCTTACCTTACTTGACTTTTTCCATCTGTTCTTTTATCTCAAAATGAATACAGTCACCATCGGATAAATATTGTAGCGTCTGGAGTTTTCAAAAATATCTGTACACGCCTTTATTGCTATAACGATAGAGGCATCATCATCATCATCATTAGCCAATTGAGGTCCACTGCTGGACATAGGCCTCCCCCAGAGAGTTCCACAAAGATCGGTCGTGAGCTGTCCGCGAGGGAGGCGTGTCCAGATACATATCGACACTGGAAATTTCAAATGTCGTAAGGGACAAAGGTCCACTTTTCAGGAGAGCCAAAAAACAAAAACCAAAATTTAAAAAAATCATAACTTGTTAAATATTCATCCGAATTAGATGATTCTTAAATACATAACTACGAAAAAGCTTTATCTTTATTAGACAATTAGGTATATACTTGTAAACTCAATAGTTTCGGAGATAGTGTCCCTTACGACAGAAATTTACTAGACAGATGTCCCTTACGCCCCCAAAAATTTCTAGTTTTTTTATGGAAATCTGTTACAACAAAAACGAAAACACTACCTCTTTGTCGTAACTGTCAAATAACATGCTACATTACAACAATTTTCTGTTGTAAAGTCATTCTAGTTTCCAGATTAATTGAAGTAAGTAGCGTAAAAATGCAAGAAAATATAAAGTTGTGTACTTACAATTGTATTATTTTCATAGACAGAGATCAATTTCACGTGTAATTTATTATATTTTAGATAACCCGTTACAATTTATAGGAAATAAAACCAAACATGTTAGGTAAGTATATATTTTAGTCAGCTTAGTGTTGTGAAAAGAAGAAAACATATATCTAAAAATTGCTTTGAGAGCAACCTGAGCCCGAAACAAAAACATATTATTAAGAAAGAAATTCTGGATAAGTAATCTAACTGCTTCCGCAAAGATCTATGACCCTTTTTGATGATACTCGTGCTATTAAGACGTGCGGTCAAAGGAACTATCGAATCCTTAGGGAGCGAACCACTGACTGAAAACCTGCATTTGTAGCCCAAAAAATGGTTAAGGAGCGCTGAGTTAGTGCAAGCCATTCAAATCGACTGAAAATTATGAAGTGTTTCCTACATTATCAAAACGAAATCAAGACGTCCTCCTTCCGCGCCTGGCAAAATATTTCGGGCAAGCATTGCATTGGGGTTTATACTGAGAAAATGGACTAGTGTCAAGGTACGCTTTATACCAAAAAGCAGGAAAAACGAGTATAGATAATACTCGTTCTAAGTCCTTCAAAACTATTAGTCTAACATCTCTATTTCTTTCACTACTTGGTGGCAAGATCTCTAAGTCTAAATCAACATGTTTACCAAAAACTACCCCAATTGACCTGGTCACAAGGTCCATAAAAGTAAGTAAGTTAGTAAGTAATTCTTTACTGCACCAGTAAGAAAATAACAGAAAGAAACAAAATAAAAATAAGCTAAGCACACGATACAGGTTACCAAAGCGGCGGTAAAGTCTAGAGAATAAGCAATCAGGTCGGTGTGTATTCCTTGATGTCGAAGGTGCTTTCGATAATAAACTCACAGAAACCATCCTTAATGAAATTAAATCAAAGTGACGAAACCACGACTATATGGGTCCGAAGAGTGCTCTCTAACAGAATAGCTACTCCAACCCTCAATATAACTGAGTATGAATTTCTCACAACGACAGGGTGTTCTCAGTATTTGAACAGCCTGCAAAAACCAACTTGAAAGCCTGGGCTTTCGGAAATAAAACAAGCACATCGAATGTGGCTTCACCAGACAGTCGAAATACCCTCAAGATACAAATGGACCAACGACCAGAATGATTGTCGAAAATGGCACCA
Organism: Thaumatotibia leucotreta; assembly: GCA_025490895.1. Taxonomy (NCBI): domain Eukaryota; kingdom Metazoa; phylum Arthropoda; class Insecta; order Lepidoptera; family Tortricidae; genus Thaumatotibia; species Thaumatotibia leucotreta. The sequence goes on from JALPQI010000366.1 coordinate 250,591, forward strand.
CAGGTACAAGTAGCTGAGAGGCCTAAGGTCAGAGTTTGCGTCAGCATCAGCAAAATGGCCTTCATTTTCTAGATAGAAGTCAATATTATGATGATTTCCGCGCATAAATATTACATTATGTGTGGCAATCAATTTGGCCAGAAACCTAAAAACCAATATTATCTATTATCTACATCAACTCAAACAGTCAAGCTGCGATGCTCTCACTAGTCCAGTGCTGCAAGAATAAATTAAACGCCCTTGACTTTAATGAAGTTACACTTAGATGGGTATTAGGATATTCCAATATTGTTGGAAACGAAACAGCAGATGTGTTTACCGGAAAGAACGGCAACACGCGCATTGTCTGCCCAGAACCTTTCTATGGAATCACCAAACAGGAGCCATATTATCTGCTGAACAAACTAGATATGATAAGATAAGATAAGAGCAATCGCACAGTTGAAGTCCATCGAAGTAACTCTCACTCGTAAGCTCTTATCCAAGGGTTCAATAACAGAAAACAATAAAGAGCTACTTGAGCTCAAAAGTAACAAAGCCTGTGAAGAATCGAGAATCCTAACTATTAACATATGTATAACAATCATGGGTAAGACTAAGAAACAAGATGCAATATGTAGCTTCTGCTAAAAATCAGAGCAAACTACTTTGCAACGTTGCAACATATTGATTTAAACTATCAATTAATCTACTATGGACCTCATCTTCCTCTGTTTCTGCAGACCACAAATGCATAAAATAAGTATTTACCTAGGCAGACCTTATGATGTACACAAAATTGCAGCCGTCAGAATTTGGAATGTTCTGGCCTCGACAAGAATCAGTAATGACTTATAAAAAGGGCTGCGACAAAATATCATTACTGCTCGGCGCGGCGGATATTAGACCAAAACAACAATAATAAAGATGATAATATGGCAGATGTCCGGACCTTATTACTATAGACACACTTACACTTACACTACACTTTTCAATAGCCTGCTGAGACTGGTTCACGGTTCACGTGTACTACAGAGTAAATTTCTCGAATTGGCAAAAGACAGCTAATTATAAATAAGCCCATGATTCCCAGGGAGTTAATAATAAGATTGGGGCAGCTTGTGGCGAGCTGTTCGGTAATAGCGACATCGTCTCAGGCATGTTTTCGTCGGTCGGAGTAGAATCCAAGATGAACTGTAGGACTCGGCTTGCCTTGATTGGCCGTTGGCCGTCCAGAGAGGAATCGTTAGAGCGATGTATATGCTCCAGGGGTGGAAGTGGAAATGTGAGTGAGTTGCTGGTCGATGCAGTATCTATGTGGTAGTAAAAATACTGCTCTGCCCTCACCCCTCTTCCTGAGACGCCCTGGGTCAAGTCGCGCCGGCACTGTTGCAAGTGCTATAAGAAACTAAACAAAATGTTAAAATGTACATAAAAAATCTTTCAAGATTTTTAATATCATCTTTTTTGAGGCGTAACTCTCATTCATGTACCGTATTTAATGTAGTAACGTATACTTTATAAAATCAAAAGGTGAGTTACGACATCAAACTTTAAAATTACTTTGATTTATATGTACATACGACACAGTTTATTAAGAGAATAGAGCTATACTATCTTCGAAATTGTGTTGTAACGCACAAAAGCCTAAAACATTTGTCCCTTACGCCATTGTGAATTCACAGTTTCGTATTTATTTCATCAGATAGAATGTCGTAAAGGCACCTTCTTTTGCTGTAGTAACTAACCACATAGGGATTTATGAATAAGAAGGATATACTACGTTGAAAATGGACACGTTATCCCTTCAAATTAAAAATTTGACCCATACAACATTTTTTTAAAAGCAATATGAAGTTACGACAAAATAAATTCACTTCATAACTTCTTTATTTGAAGCGATATCAAAAAGTTAATTATACAGATCGATAGAGAAATTTTTTCTGAGTTCTATGCAATTCAAAGTGTACTTACGACAAAATGTCCCTTACGACATTTGAAATTTCCAGTGTCGATATTTTTCCTAACTAGTGCGCAAAAACGAACTTTGCGCACGCTTCGCGCGCGGTAATTTCTCTTTTTGACGCACTTGTTATGAAAAAATCATCCCTTACACGTGCAAAAACTTTTTTTTAACTCGGGTGATTGTCGCCTTCGTTTCACTCGGGCTCCAACTTTCACCTTCGCCGAAAAAAAATTTTCCCACACTAGTTAGGAAATGTGCTATTTCAGCGCTCCGGACGCTGCGATATATTTAATGGCGACTGTACAATTGTACATGCATTTTTTTAACTTAAGGTATGTGTAATTGTTATTGTTTTGTCAGCCTCTGTAGCCTAGTTGGTAGTGACCCTGCCTACGAAGCTGGAGGTTCCAGGTTCGAATCCCGGCGAGGGCATTATTTGTGTATTTATTTATCACAAATATTTGAAAATCAAACGAACTTACCAAGTGAAGTTCGATGACAATTATGTAAACAGCTTCATTCGACGCGATTTATTGTTTACATGCTGTAGTAGCGCCACCTAGCGTCAGCCTTGCACGGATTTTTAGAGGGGTTTTTTTTTTTTTTTTTGTCCCACCAGTATCCCCACTACTAAATTAACCTGAACAGTCCTATCGGCGCTCTCGAATCATTTTGTTTAGAGTTCCCTACCTTTCACATTTTATTATTATAGGGTAGGGCAGAAAAATGCTAATTTGAATAGGGAGGGTATGCATAAATCGCGTCGAATGAAGCTGTTTACATAATTGTCATCGAACTTCACTTGGTAAGTTCGTTTGATTTTCAATTATGTCTAACAGCTTCATTCTTTGCGATTTATTGTTTACATGCTGTAGATGTTTAGAGTCCAAAATAAAATGTGAAAAGAAGATACACGAGAAAAGGTGAGTAAATAAGCAATAATTAGTAACCAATCATATTTATTAGGTACATCAATAATTGTACAAACTCATCATATAGGTAACTTATTGGTAAATATAAAAAGCATGAACAAAAAAATAATGTCTATGTGTGTAAGTACATTGTACATTTCAATCTCATCTTTGTTGACATTTAGACTTCACCTAATCATCCAAGTAGCATGTTATTGTATCTAAATGATATTCTTAGTATATGCAATTATGCATTGGTATAATTATTTGTTTTACAGATTACCATTAGACATGAGAATTACATTTGCAAAATCATTAGGATTGGCAATAATTGGCCTATTGTAAAATCTTGCGAAAACTGAGGAGGAATCTGTCCAACCTGCAGTTTTGCGTATAACGTCTATATTAATTCCAGATCTATTGGCTGCAGAAGTTGCTGCGTGTCGAGTACTATGCGCACTAAAAATAGTCGTATCTATTCCACTGTTAAAGAGGATATCTTTAATCCATTTACCTATTGTTTGGGATGTTACCTTCGAATGAGGTTTTTTGTAACTTAAAAATAAATAATCATCCTTACGAAACGGTTGTGTTTTATTTATGTAGGATTCTAAGCATCTAGCTGGACATATTTCAGGTCGGTCATCAAAATAAGGTAACCTTAAGACTGGTTGTGATAGATTGGGTTTTGAGGTTTTGACAAGATCAGGTATCGTAATGATAATTTCTTTGCCAGAATAAATTTTGATATTGTTTAGTTTAATTAAAGAAAGTGTTTGTATTCGATGTGCAGTTACTAAAGCTAATAACGTTGCAGTCTTTTTTGAGTGGGTTTCTAAATCCAGTTCAACATTGGGCCATTTATGTCCTAAATAGTCTAAAACAATGCTTGGATTCCAAGTTAAATTATATTTTGGATTTGTAGGGCGTAATTTATAAATTCCTTTCATGAATCGTTTTACCCTATCATCTTCTAAATTACCGAGTATCAGAGATAGTGCTGATTTATAAGAGTTTATAGTACCATACCTAGCGCCCTTATTAAATATGTCTGTGAGAAAATGTAAGACAATTGGGATGGAAACAGAATCATAGTCATATTCATGATTATTACAATATGATATCCAGGCTTTGATGCAACTATCGTATTGTTTATATGTAGAATTGGATAATGACGATAACATGATTTCTACCGTACTATTTGATAAGGATTTTTTCAGAAGCGTTTGCCTGAAAGCTTCGCGGCAGCTAACTTCAGAGTGCGGTGTAAATTGTGTTGAGTTCTGAAAGGAGAGATTAATAAGTCAACATCTGGGCCGAAAATTAATATCTCAGAGTTTTTTAATCTATGATATAAAGGGAACCAAGGTTGTGATGGCCAATATGGTACCACAACTATCCCTTCTGCCTTTTCCTTGATAATTTTCTGCAAAACTTTAGTTATTAGTGAGAATGGTGGAAATGCGTAGAAAAACACATTTTTCCAAGATATTGTGAAAGCGTCAATAGCCCAAGCTTCCGGATCATTTTTCCATGTTACAAAGACATCACATTTGGCATTACACCTGCTAGCAAACAGATCAATTTTTGGAAGACCAAAATTATAAGTAATTTCACTGTAAGCACTACCATTAAGTTCCCATTCTGTGTCTTGAAACTTTTTCCGCGACAGACTATCAGCTTCACAATTTTCTTTTGTATTTATGTAGGATGCGAAAATCGTTATTTTTCGCTTCTCACACCATTGCCAAATATCTCTACATATACTATTTAAATGTTCATACTGAACGCTGCCCATTCGGTTGATGCAAGAAATAGCAGTTACATTGTCAATACGCAGTAGTATATTAATATCGAACAGATCTTTTGCAAAACTTTTTAATGCTAATAAAGCGGCTTTGAGTTCTAATTCATTGATATGCGAACATTTTTCATGGTCTTTCCAGTAGCCAAATGCTTCATTTTTATTATAATAAGCACCCCAACCAGACAAAGATGCGTCTGAAAAGATTTCCATTGCAAAATCATTACAATATAAAGGATTGTTTCCCTCGTCTACGTTGTGTAACCACCAAATAATATCACCTCTTAATTTCCCAGGTATTGTTACAAGTTGTTCGTAACTAGGGTTATTAAGTAAACACGAATATTTAAATTGTTCAAAGTATTTTGTGTATAACCATGAATATCTTATTGCTGGACAGGCAGATATTAATAAACCAACAAATCTTGCAAATTCCCTTAATTTACATGTTCTAGTTCTTAGCATGTTAGTAAGACTGTGTTTAATTTTTTCTTTTTTAGAAAGGGGCAATGTCATTATCAAATTCTCAGAGTCAAAAACGAAACCCAAAAATGTACACTGTGTTTTAGGCATGAAGCAGCTTTTTTCGAAATTAATGAGGAACCCCAAATCCTCAAACGTCTGCTTAGTAAGTGCAATGTTAGCTTCACATTCACAAAATGTTTTACCAAGACAAAAAATGTCATCTAAATAAATCACTGAAATCATGTGATGCACTTTCCTTATGTATTCCATAACTGGCTTTAAAAGTTTAGTAAATACCAGCGGTGCCGAGCAAAGTCCATTTGGGAGACAGTTAAATTCATACAACACATCATTATATTTAAATCTTAAATACTTTCTATGGGATTTGTGCACTGGAATAAGAAAATAGGCGTCTTTCAAGTCAATTGATGCCATGTAGCAATTCTTAGTAATTAATTTTGATGCTGTCCTGTAATCTTCCATTTTGAAATGCTTATTATCAACAAATTTATTCAGACATTTGAGATTTAAAATAAACCTTTTATCTCCGTTTTGTTTCGGCACCAAAAACACAGAAGAAATGAATTCGTCGGGGTCATGATTACAGTGAGATATAGCGTTAATCTTAAGCAGTTTTTTAATACAATGATCAAAGTCTTTTTCTTCTTGTTTAGTTTTAGGATAAACACTAGGGTTGTCTGTACGATAAGGAGTAGTTTTAAAAGGAATAGTATATCCTTCTACCCAAGACAAGATTGTATTGTCATCAGTAATTTCAGACCACTTGTCATAAAAATATTGTAGTCTGCCAGCATATTGTACCTGATCAACTACTTCCGGTGATGGCCGCCCGCTGTCCTCGACGTCGGCGGTGCGCGGTCGCGATCGTTGTGGCGTCGCGCACCGTTGTTGTGCGATGTCTGTCTCTGCGAGTACGTAGGGGCTCGACGGTTGCTGTTGGTCTTCGTATCGGTCTTGCGATGTTGAGGCACGTAGTTTAAATTACTCCTATTTCCAATTGTCGACTGGATATTTGGACGATTGTATCTAGGCTTAGGGGGATTATTTTTCAATGCTTCCCCAGATTGCTGAATGGTTTTTGCTGCTTTCAATTTTTCTGAAACATTTTCTCCAAACAGCAACTTATCCCTATTAGAATCGATTAGGGTCTGCTTTAACTTTGCGTTAATAGACGATATAATGAAACCCCTGCGGGTTCTTGACTCTATGAAGTGGCTGTCGCAAATAATGCGACAAGCGTCACTAAGTGGTTTCAAAAGTTTTTGTTTTGAAGTCTCGTTTGATAAAATCATTTCAGTTACTGCAGCTAAAGCAGACAAAGCAATACCCAATTGTTTTTGCTTATACATTAGCGAAGAGTCTCTTTTTACTAGGGGGTCAGGTAAAGCTACCTTAACTTCCGGGTTGAGAGTCGGTGCCAGCAAAAGGTCACAATTACTAGGAATCAGGTATTCTTTGATAAGATTTTCCTTCAGTTCTTTTGATAAGCCTTTTGAGAGTATGTTTTGCCATCGACTGGCGATATCTTTATGAATCGGCGGTCCCAAAGGTGTCTCATCCTTTGGTGCGTCGCCTAGCAACTGAAGAATGTCATCATCAAGTTGCATATCATCGGCTTGATTTTCACCTGATGTACCTGGATTTTGCGGTAACGGCTGTGGCAAGGTAGGTTGAGGCGGCAACGGTGAGTTAGCCTGCGCCTGCAGATGTTCATCCACCTCGTTGGGACCCGGCGACGGCGGTCGTGACGTATGCGAGTGCGCCGACGGCGTATTGGGCACTCGTGGCTGCGGTGATTGTGTTTCGTATGCGTCCCAACCAGGGTTGCAATAATACGGTAGCATGTCCGTGTACGGTGTTTCCGATGGTGGTACATCTGCGATAAAGTTAGTTTTAAATACGTGGCAGTATCAGCCGTACAAAAAACAGTACGCGTCACTATTATATTGACAGAGAGTACCCACACCTGGTAAACTCGCATCAAATTTGAGTAACATCAATATAGCCAAAAATGACCAATTTTTTATCAGTAGGTAATGTGACAGTAACAGCCCAGGTATAGCAGTACGCATCACTTTGTATTGAAAGAGGTAACCCAGGTGTGGTATCCTCGCATCAAATATGTGCACATGTGCACAAATTTTAAAAACTTACCGTTTAAATTTTCTTCGAACGAGTAACGTTCCTGTTCATTAACGGTCTTTGCAAGCTTTTCTTGCAATTTATGAATTTTTCGACGAATTTCGTCTTCCGTTTTGCATTTCCTTTTAGGCATACTTGTTGCCTGCGCGCCTACAAAGCTCGTTATGCAGTTATTACGGAGTTCAGGAGACGTGCGAAGGCCTGAGTACGGAAACGCATAATGATTCGAGAGCGCCGATCGGACTGTTCAGGTTAATTTAGTAGTGGGGATACTGGTGGGACAAAAAAAAAAAAAAAAAAAAAACCCCTCTAAAAATCCGTGCAAGGCTGACGCTAGGTGGCGCTACTACAGCATGTAAACAATAAATCGCAAAGAATGAAGCTGTTAGACATAATTGTTCCTTGGCCATGGTTGTCTACGTATTTAAGTATCTATTATAATGTATCGTCGCCTGGTACCCATATCACAAGCCTTAATTGAGCTTGTCCGTGGGACTAGGTCGTTTTGTGTAAGATGTCCCAAGATATTTATTATTTATTTATTAATTGTCCACTTAACAGATGCTTAAATAATTCTGACAATGAGAAACTAGAAAAACCTGGTCTCATACTGATAGGCAGCGAGCACTTTAATATTTTATGATTTCTTTTTAATTATTATTCTAAAAAAGACTACTCTTGTAATTTTAGGCAACATTTTTTGAATGCCTATATGTTTAAGAAAAGTGTTCGACGAAGACTATTACTTTTTACCTAAATACAGTCTCCTTTATTTACTCTACACCTTGGTTAACTTTATTTTCAACCCTTCCTAACAACTGGCTTAGCGTTTACTTACCGACTTACGACTGAAACTCGCACACTTAATCCATTACTGTTTTTACTTGAACATTCATCAGTTTGTTACACTCACTCTCCGCAATGGATAGGGGAATTATGAAGAAAATTTGTAGATTTTGAAATGATGTGGGTAGTGGTGGGAGGTTTCATTTTCTGCGGTTAGGTGGCGTTGGTTTTCGACGATAACGGTGGGTACTTACCTTTTTATCGTTGTTAAAATGTACAGTGTTAAAAAAATTAAACAGCTATTGTTTTTATACTTGTGTATGAATATCTTAATGATGATAAGTAAGGCATCTAGGAAACCTATTCATATTAATTTGTATTAAAATAGGGTAATAGGTTTAGGTTGGAAGTGGTAATAACATGTAGTAAATAAATAAATAAAATAAATAATAATTAAATATCTTGGGACTTCTTACACAAATCGACCTAGTCCCACGGTAAGCTCAATTAACGTTTGTGATGTGGGTACCAGGCGACGATATATATAATAGATAGATACATATAGATACTTATATACATAGACAGCCATGACCAAGGAACAAACATTTGTGATAAATAAATACACAAAGAATGCCCTCGCCGGGATTCGAACCCGGAACCTCCAGCTTCGTAGGCAGGATCACTACCAACTAGGCTACGGAGGCTGACAAATGTAGTGAAAATATTTTCTTTTCTTCTCAGTTACAGCTCGTTTCTGACGGCGATTTATTTAGATTTAATTAATAATTTAGTGAAATTAGTAGTTTTTATATGACCGAAGCGATAAATCACGTCATCAATTGATCATAATAATGTATGGGAATGGTCACGTGACTTTTCGTTCGAATCTGTCATTGTCATACATTCATTACTTATCGCTTATCGTTTACGATTGCAGAATAGCGTCTTGGCTAGGCCTGCGGATCCACATTCATTGTCCAAGAATGTTCCGAAGTAAAGAAATCAACATTGTACATTTTTATTCCGTAACGACTTCATTAGTTGGTTTCCTAGTTTGAAATATATTTTTTTTTGTTTAATATTATCCTCTAGCCGCCCAGAGACCTATAAAAAGGTCTCCTGAAACAAAAGAATTTTTACTCTATTTCCTACATATGTCAATCCAAATTTCATTGGCAAATATTATTGTCTGGGCGGCAGGAGGTTAAGATCCTTTATTTATTTCTCTCTTTTATAAAAATGTCTATAATAATCTTTTTTTTTATGTAATACATTCATTAATGCATGTTATTTTAATAAGATGTATTATTATACTGTTTTGAAAAAATAAGTCCACCTGAGTTTCTTACTGGTTCTTCTCAGGAACGGCGTAGGGTTTGAACCAGTAGTAGATTTTTTTCTCTCTCTTGATAATGTCAGACGATTCGAAAATGCTTATTAATAAGCTTACTTGAATAAAGAATAGTTTGACTTTGACTTTGACTATGTACACTATAAGGCATATAGTACATACGCACTCGGTCAATGTATACATACGGGTCAGGTATTTTTTTCATATGCCAAATATTCAGCTTTGTCAAATGGCTAAAAACAACCTGTATATTTTATCTTTGTTTTTACCGCGAGTCTACAAGTTGTGCTCAATATTCAATCAAAACATTGGCTTACTTAAATCCTTAAAGAAATAAGCTTTACTTCTTTCTTATCTCGGTACTCCATTCTATAAAAAGTTGATACATCAGCCGTTATGACAATATGTAACTACAATCGGTGTCAAATAATACGAATCAGGTGAAAAAAATAATGCAAACGAGCTGATTTTAAGCAGAATTTTCCAATATTTACATTACTGGTAGTAGGACCTCATGCAGGGTCCGCCCGGATAGCTACCACCGTCTTACTCGTTAACCTGCCCCTAAACAGATAGTACTGTGTTCCGGTTTGGGGGTAAGATAGCCGGTGTAATTACCGGCATAGAGTCAATCCATCTAAGTCCTCAGGGTAGGCAGCGCATAGGCGATTTTTTGATCACTATGTCCATTGGCCTCAGTTCCCACTTTCCATCAGGTGGGCTGAGTGCTCAGTTGTCTACCTTCGTTATATAAAAAAAATTGAAAGGTGTAATTCTTTTTAGAATAGAATAGAACAAATTTTATTCAGATGGTACACACGTTACAGAACAGTAAAAGTAAATGCAGTTGAAACATTTTCTGGGTTTTTAAAGCACTGTTGTTACTCTTAGGGCTGCCCAATTAAGGCACTGGTCTCACCGCGAGCTACTAAGCCAGAGACACGGCGATACTCGCCCAGCAAGTATCGAAGCGTCTTTTTTATTTACACGGGAGTGCGTATCTTTTGTTCGTGTTTATAGCCGGTAGTTCATAGCTTAGTAGCTCGCGGTGAGGTGAGACTAGTGCCTTAGGGACACCTAATTAGCGTGAAGATTAAAAAGCTTAACAGCAGCAAATTTGCCAAGCTGTAAGTTATCACCTCCGGACGAGTATCGCCGTATCTCTTTTTTTTACACGGGAGTGCGTATCTTTTCTTCGTGTTTATAGACGATAGTTCCTAGCTTAGTAGCTCGTGGTAAGACCAGTGCCTAAAAGTGAAAATGCCCTTTAACATTACATTAAGTGTATTGGAATTTTCTTGAATTAATCATCAATTTACGAAATAAAGGTAAAATGTTTAAAAGTTTGATTTTTAAACGCAAAATTTCGGAGTATTTAAAATACCACCAAAAATGTATGGAAAAAGGGACTTTTAATCATGGCTTGCTATTTTTATATCCGCGGAGTTATCGGACGATAAAATAAAATACATGTTTTATGGTCTCGATGAAAAGATCAGGGGAAATCCAGTAATTTCATATTAAAAAGGATTCCATAAATATTTTCAATCTTTGGGGGAGGCCTATGTTCAGCAGTGGACGTCTTTCGGCTGATGTGATGATGATGATGATGACATATTTTCAAAATCTATGTGTAATGAGCATGTTTACAGTATTTTCTATGAAAAATTACATCTAACCCAATTTTTTTAACGAAGAGTATGGATACTTGCTTGTACCTACATTTCTTTATAACTGTGTTGTCAAGTAACATATTCTGTGTATAGTTCGAGAAATATAAATTGAACGTTTATTGTTACTATAATGTAGGTCGAAAGTGACCAATTTATATTTCACGAACTATACAATAAAGTGATTTACAACTACTACTACTACTACTACTGGCCTGTATAAAAAAATTGGGTATTTGGTACGTCGATGGCCATAAAAAAAGATAGGGGTTGATATCATTAGCTACCTTTTTTCTCTTCTAGAATATTAATTAGGCAATTGCTTGACGTGATGGATACAAACACGTAGAAAACAACTATGACTAAGCAACAAATACATAGGTTGCCCTAATCGAGATTCAAACCCAGGACCTCTAGCTCCTTAGGCAGGGTCTCTTAATGGACTAAGCTACAAAGATGTCTTCATTTGTAACTATTACTATATTATCAATTGGAATAATAAAGAGATAAGGGTCCAGGTAAAGTGAAACATTGCCTTAAATTCCCGAAACATCTCGTAAAAAGGTCGTATGTGACAGTTTTTCAATACTAACTTACGTCTTTTTAGTTCAGATATGGAAAAGGTCTCCTTTGATCCCAAGGTCATTGGACTTAGCATTAGAGGTATAAATACTGTGATTGAAGAAGCCAGATAAATGGATCGTTGAAATCATTTCATATTTAAATGAGGATATCATCAGTTTATCATTGTCATTATATATGTATGTATGTAGGAAATATGTAGTAGTATATTATACTATTGTATTTATGTATTCGTATTGTATAATTATATATATGGATATAATTAGTTTACTTTAGATTTCAATAACATTGCTTTTGTCTCCTTTTGCACCTTTTTATTCGTTTTCTGTTTGGCCTTATGGTTGACTGGTAGAGAATGCCATTAGGCATTAAGTCCGCCATTTGTACATTTTTTTGTATTTTGTGCAATAAAGCTTAAATAAATAAATAAATAAATATTTTTAAATGTAATCATCATCATCATCAGCCTATGATAATCCACTGCTGAACCTACGTTGAGGCCTACGCCTCTCCTATTAACTATGCGTATAATATAAACGCATTAGGAGGTAAATGCCCATAATCGCCACGCTGGGTAAGCGGATTGGCGATCGCAGCAATGTGTCGCAACACCATGATGACGCTGCCGCCCATCATCATTCCTTTATCAAATAATGGTCAGTGACACTACAAGCCCTTAGTCGACTTTTACAACACCCGCAGAAGGAGTCGGGGTGGTGACAAATGTATTCTTACTGCCGTCACCACATTGCAATTTTAAATGTACCTAAGTGTAATTGGAAGCACGTTGGATCGGAAATCCAGAGGAAGCGGGTTCGAATCTTGTGACAACCAGAGTCTTTCGCAGTTAATTGTTATATGGTAAGCACATCTGTTACGACATAATAAAAAAATAATAAATTTCTTGGGACATCGAAAGGTGCGTTCAAACCGAAAGAGCATTCGCTATTCTAACCCCACTCTACGAAATTCGATCGTTACACAAAAAGTCATTGGTTGATTTCGTAGAACGGGCGATAGAACAGCGAATGCTCTTTTGGTTTGAACGCACCTTTACACAAATCAATCTACTCCCACGGTAAGCTCAATTAAGGCTTGTGATGTGGGTACCAGGCGACGATATATATAATAAATAGATACATATACATACTTAAAGTGTCCATAGATAGCCGTGACCAAGGAACAAATATTTGGGATAAAGAAATAGACAAATAATGCCCTCGCCGGGATTCGAACCCGAAACCTTCAGCTTAGTAGGCAGGGTCCCTACCAACTAAGCTACGGAGGCTGACATTGTGAGAGTAATAATAATAATATAATAAAGCCTTTTATTTCCCAAACCATATAATTTACAAAGAATTGCATGTAAATTAGAAAAAAAGAAGAAAAACAAAAATGATAGGTACAGAAAAAAAAATTAAAATAAGAAAGTTTAGTCTAATTAGTATTTACACATTTTTAAATATTTTTTGGATTAGTCCATCTTAGGACATAGGCCTCCTCCATTTGGCACCACTGCTCTCTGTCAGCGGCCAGTCTCGTCCAGGTCACGCCAGCCGCCTCCGTGACGTCGTCTCGCCAGCGCCGGCGCGGTCTCCCCTGCGCGCGCGTCGCCCCCCGCGGGTACCAATGTAGTACTCTCTTGCTCCATCGGTTATTGTGAGAGTACCTCGGTGAATATCTGAGCGTTTCAACCGCCTAATTTTGGTGGCATCATTTTTGCCGAAGTTTCTAAACGTCTCAATGTTATACTTCGTCATTTGTATGAGGTACCGTGCCTCCTTCAAATGACAAAGTAGCACTTTGTAACGAATAGAAACTTCGGCAAAAATGATGCCACCAAAATTAGGCGGTTGAAACGCTCAGATATTCACCCACCTAAGTATAAATAAATCTCAGTTTATCTGTGAGGATAGGCCAGCAGCATCATCATATTGGAGGCACTACTAAGATCGAGAGCAAGCTTTCCTAGCGTGGCGATTATAATATAATGTATCCAATGTCCATGCGCATAGTTTGTCAGCCTCCGTAGCCTAGTTGGTAGTGACCCTGCCTACGAAGCGGTATACCTTCTGGTCGTATAATCTTTTTCAGGCTATTCTATTTTGGCATACTTTTCTTCGCATAATTTGTATTAGCATAAATGTACTGTCACATAGTAATTATTTCGGCATACTACTTTGTTCGCATATTAAAGTTTTGTAATAATTTAAATTGGACTAATTTATATTTGCCTAATGTATACTACGCATTAGGGTGGTCCTTATTTTTGCAATTTTGTAGGATGTTCGAACCAATAAAGGAGCTCTTTGCTCTCTCGATTGCAATTTTCTATGGGGCACCCTCTTATTTTGTTATTTGATAAGTAAACCATATTTGTTTCTTTTTCCAATTATAATAAACAAAAATTAGGGGTCGCTACCGAAGTACGGAGTTCGAGAAAGGCAAAATGATCAGTCGTTTTTTTATTACTTCGGTAGCGACTTATTTATTTTATTATTTATTCAAAGTCTGAATCACAGAGAGAGGCCTACATCCAGCAGTGAGAGGCCGATGACGTGATATGAACATGAATCTTGTATCATTCGTATTTAATCCTCGAACAAAGCCAGGTATTTTTTTACAACAGAAAGCCAAAATGGCTGAAAGGGATACGCTTTCAAGTTCAGCCGGATGCCGCCATCATTTGATCGAAAGCGGAAATCATTTCGCCATTACCAATTCTGAATGGCTATTCAGAAAACGTTTGATTCGGTTTAGTAAAAATCGTCAACATATTGGGTCATTTATGAATCATAAATGACCCTTTATCATATTGGTGTTTTCGGACATAGACTTTAGTTGGTCCCTAATTTTATTTTGTAAAGAGTAATTTACATTTTTTTTCTCAAGTAATATTTAATAATAAGACCAGAAAGAAGATAAAGGTCATTCAATTTTTAGCTATCAGTCGAAAGACGTCCACTGCTTAACATAGGCCTCAAAAGTTTGCAACAGTGACCGGTCCTGCGCCACCCGTATCCAGCGGGCTTCTGCGATGTTCACCAGGTCATCAGTCCACCTTGTGGGGGGCCTGCCCACGCTACGCCTTCCGATATTAGTAAAAATACTTACTTAATGGCAGAATTATAAAGAAAATAAGTTATGAATTAATTAATGATAATTAGAAGTTATTGTATAATTCTCAAGTCTTGGTCTTCTATTGACGCCGTGTGCCGCGTATAGCGTTTTGCTATTGTAATTTAAATAACCTTATATGGAAAGATCTATTTGAAATTTTATTTATTAGGGACGAGATTTTCATATCTTCAAAGCTAAAGCGGGCCATCAAGATGAAGATTTGGGAAGGTGAAAATTTGTACAATATTATTCCTAGACTCTGTACCATAATTATAAATAGATAACTTGGGACATCTTACACAAATCGACCTAGTCCCACGGTAAGCTCAATTAAGGCTTGTGATGTCATATAAGCATCATTATCATATTTGTTCGTAGAAATCGACAACTGCTAAGGCTGGTTTCAGTGTCACGCGGACCCGCCCGCACGGATCTCTCCACGCGGAACAATATGTATTGAATCAATGGCGCGTTTCAGACTGGCGCGGAGGTATCCGCGCGGACGGCCATACGTATTGCTCCGCGCGGAGATATCCGCGCGGGTGGTCCGCGCTGGTCCCCTGACACTGAAACCAGCTATGCTATTCTCTTATTCACACATTCGACGCTGCGTTCGTCAACGAGCTCGACGTTGAGACAGCCTTGTCTAAAATCCTAGCTGTTTTATTTGACATTAGGAATCGAGGCTGTGAGCGAGGTTGTGGGCGAGTTCGTCGCTGTTTTTCGTTAGAGAATACGAAGTTCGTACATTAAACGTCAAACTCTCGACGCAGTGTAGTTCCAGCTCACGCCGCATTCGTCGCCGAGCGCTAGTGTCGTTTAAAGTACATTAGTGAATACCATTTTTAGGCTCGATGCTGCCGCAGCACTGACAGCTGATAGCGCTGACAGCAAGGCGGTTTCCTTAGTGAATAACACTACAGCCTTAGCCCGGCGGCACGGATAATGTGAGTCACAATTAAGGTTGGTTTGTGAATAGCCTATCTTTGGTCCGTGAAATTTAATATTTCACAGTGAAATACGAGCATTATGGCTTTGAGCTGTGAATCAAATTATCCTTGATTTGTTTTAAAGTGGATTGCCTATGTTTGAACGTTTCATCAATCTTGACCTCAACTCATTTGTTTTGTAAAATGTCAACGATTCCCGATCCAGGATTTTGATTTATGTACCGCGTCCACAGTCAAATGCTTAATAAAAATACCGTGTGTTAATCTAATACGGGCGATAAATGAAACCAAGGGGTTTACCATGACGTACTAACGCGTTTCAGTTTAGGTTCAGGGAAAAAGACAGTGATATACGACTCGTATAGCCTTGTCCCTTTCTCTCAACCTAAACTGAACAGCATTAGTACGTCATGGTAACCCCCCAGGAATGGGATTCATTCGTGTAGTCATGAATAAAATAACAATTTTTTTTTCATTTATACTTAGTTATGACCGAACAGATTTTTTTAAAGATTTTCAGAGAAGCAATGTACTCGTAGATACGAACATTTGTTAATATTGATATGGCAGTTGTATCATCTGCTTTTGCAATTAGCTGTCAACGAGTATTTAACTTGAGTGTTATGCTCTACATCGTACCCGTTTATTTCGTACGGATAACTTGGTTGCTCTAATTTTAAGTAAAAGTTATCTAAATGTTATTTCCTAAACTTCTAGGGGCTTCGTCTGTATTAGACTTACACCTCGTATAAGAACTCGTCCCACCAAAGGTGAGCAGGCGATGAACTACCGACAATATTCTCGTATTAAATAACTCAATCATAGCTACTTTGGACAAACGTGCGCTCCACTATATTTTATTTATTTGTTTATTAAGGTTCGCCAACAGGTGCAATATTATAGCCAATACACTTTACACTTGGATACAAGGATCATTTTCGAATATTCACCCAATTATAGGCAAACACAACTTACATAAATTACTCGCATTACATTTTGAAAACCTACAGGTATACTATACTATACTTACTGTAATTAATTATAATTTTAAGCTTCTATGACACAGAGAAGCCAAATAAAATAATACAAAAAAAGAAAACAGGTAAAGGGAAAGTAAAGAGTGACAAACTCCACGTAAGTGTGTGATGTAAGCGACCAATTTCTAGCTATGATGATTCCACTATGATGATTCTGTTCATTTTAGAAGTACTTGATTGGCTCAACATTTATTTATCGATACGAGTCATGATACTGACCAGTTTTACTCAAAATCGTCATATTTTCCACCTAAAATACGTAAGTAAAGTGTGTCAGTTTATTTACCCCCATCCTGTATAAATCTACTCCGTTTAAAGCGTTGCAACGTTAACATTTTGCATAATAAACGCGTACCGGTAAATGCTTCCTGTTCTATATTGTCTCTGAAGGTTGTTTATCAGTTAGCTGACTTTTTATAAACCCCTAGATATTTTAGAATTATGTCTGACGTGAGACTCACACATTAAAGTATTTAGCAAACTGGGTCATGTGAGTAAAAGTCGATGATTGCTCAATATGTTACCGCGAGGATTACGCATGAAATAAAACTATGAAAACGGATAAACTCACGTATATTAACTAATTAAACGTCGGAATGAAGTTAAAATTAGTTAATATACGTGAGTTTATCCGTTTTCATAGGTTTATTTCATGTTAAGAACCATTAAGAGGATCCTAATCAAAGAGTACCCCCGGCCAAAGCTCGACGAAAGATACTTCTTGACTATTTTTATTTCATGTTTGGCACAAGCTCCTCAGTTCGAGCTTGTTAGTACGAGTACGTTACATCAAAGGACCAATCCAATTGTTTACCGGCGCTTCGTCAGTTGTGTCTAACGCAAGTGTTTCGAGACGGGAATGAACTACGACAGACTGCCAGTCGTAGCAGTTAAATTCTTTTTCTCAAACATGCAATGAAATGTTGTCATTATGTTCGTCATAATAGGCTTTAAAGTATGACGTTGCAGGCGGATGACCTCGAGATTTAGTAAATGATTTTCATACGATTTTAGCGGCCTAGGCCAGTAAGTAATATTTTTTAAAACATGGCGTCGGTTTTCATGAACAGGCTAAACAGATAAATTCCGTTTTTTTTATTGTCATATTTTTTATTTCATTGCATATGTTTGAGAAAAGTACTACACATGCCTCGCCGTGAAATCGGCTTACCGGCTTCGTATCACTATCCGTGTCGTCCATACCTACTCAGCTGGTGAGCCCGTCTTTCCCGGCGTCTGCAGTATTTACTATTAACGAAAACAATATTTAACATAATAGTTTTGTGGAACAACTTTTACTATGTTCTTAACACGGCAGTGAAAAAAGGCGACAAATATAAGTTTCTATGAGTGATCAACAATATGCGCCTACATTTAGGTACTTTTTCAACTGCCAAAGATTCTTGGCAGGGATCGAATACCGGTATTTACTCCATAAGAAACAACGGTTCATTTTTCGTTACATAAATTATTTGTTAACCGAGTAATTTAAAACACAATGTTCGGAATTACATTAAATATTAAATACTACATAAAGAGTATAATAAAAAGAATTGGACTATGCCGTGTGGTGACGGCAGTAAGAATACATTTTGTCACCACCCCAACTCCTCCTGCGAGTGTCGTAAAAGTCAACCAAGGGATTGAGGTGTCACTGACTATAATTTGATAAGAGATTGATGATGGGCAGCAGCGTCATAATCATACCTGGGATAACTCGGGGCATTTATACGAAAGTGATGTAGCAAAATATTTTATCGACTAAAAATATATCGATGTTACTGTGAATGACAACATCACAATGTTATTCGGCATAAATAAATATTAGGTACTTACTCTTCAATTAAAAAAAAACTAACTTTAAACGGTTAGTTACACGTTTATTTTAAAATAGTTTTCAAAATATACAATTAATATTAAAATATCAATATTTAAATTGTCATTTTGATTAAAATGACATCGGCATACTAGTTTTTACTACCTGAAGAGGCCCGATATCAGATATTTATGACATTGAACCTCTGTACTGTAATCGAGAATGTTCAATAAGCACATCTTTTATTATAATTATATCGACATTTTTGTAATCGATATCAAATCCCTATAACTTGCCCCCAGTTATCCCAGGTATGGTCATAATAGTGGACACCTTACTGCGATCGCCAATCCGCTTGCCCAACGTGGCAATTATGGACATTTACCTGCTATTGCGTCTATACGCATAGTTAATAGGAGCTGTGGACTATCATATTTAGGCTGATGATGATGATGATGATGAAAGCCATAACTATGTACATTTTTTCGCAATCCAGTTAGGGACCCAGCCTGTGAAGCCCGTCCCCGGTTCGAATCCTGTGAATTTGAGGACGTCTTTGAACTAAAGTAAGATAGTAAATTACTTTGCATTCTTGGAGCCTAGAATACAGTGTAAACACAAGTAGGTGATATGGAAATACGTAATGTACCTATGGAAATATTTATAAACCTTCAGAAAAGAGGAAGATTCTCAATTAGACAATTTTTTTTCGTATCGGAAAATCGTTAACCGAGTTTTTTCTAATACGTTCAAAATTAGTACATTACGACACAAGTGCGATAAACATGAAATTCGAAACGAGTGGCGATAAAACACGACCGATTGGGAGTGTTTTAAATAGACACGAGTTACGAATTTCGTGTTTGCACGTGTCTCGTACGACGTTTTTTAGTACAGATGGCCCTCCGAAGTTTTAGACCTGACGTAAAATGACACACTTCTCGCACTAGAGCCTAAAAAAGGCACCATCTGTATTAAAAAGGTGTTTTTTTAATGGTTGGCACCAAGTCGGGATCTAGCTATGGGATCTCGAACAAATCGGTTGTTAGACGGTTTTTAATTTTGCAAACAACAGATGTGTCTTGAGTAATATATAGCTATGACATAATAATATGGACTGGCAGACGGACATTCCACTAATATAGTGTACAATTTCTACGTGTTCCTCGAACATCGAAAATCATGAACTGCCTTTGTTACACCAATTACCTCTTCATTGGAATAACAGAAACATTAATAATTACGTTCAGACATTGTTTTCGATCTTTACGGCAGATGAGGATCTCTCAAAAAGGTTTGTACATTTGGAACACAATACCTTCGATATTTATAAAAAAAAGCAATAAAAAGCAAGATGCACCACATTTCCCAAAATTTCCCAAAATGTTAGTATTGAAACGTTCTTTTTTACAAGCTTTTTTTTTTATTATTTAGTTTCACCTGTCCCGTTGCCTGTAAATCTTGCAACTTAAATTTGATCCACTTTCCGGTTTCCGATTGAGCTGAAATTTAGAATGCATGTATAAATCGGATGACAATGCAATGTTATTGTGACATAGAGCTGATCTGATGATGGAGCTGGAAGGTGGCCATAGGAACTCCGTAATTAAATAATGCAACCCTATCGAGTTTGAGCTCATTGGATTTGTCTTGACAAGTACTTTGATATTATAATATATGGTAACCAGGGTCTGATGATGGAGCCGGAAGGTGGCCATAGGAACTCCGTAATTAAACGATGCAACCCTATCGAATTTGAGCTCATTGGATTAGTCTTGACGAGTACTTTGATACTATATGGTAACCAGGGTCTGATGATGGAGCCGGAAGGTGACCATAGGAACTCAGTAATTAAACGATGCAACCCTATCGAGTTTGAGCTCATTGGATTAGTCTTGACGAGTACTTTGATACTATATGGTAACCAGGGTCTGATGATGGAGCCGGAAGGTGGCCATAGGAACTCCGTAATTAAACGATGCAACCCTGTCGAGTTTGAGCTCATTGGATTAGTCTTGACGAGTACTTTGATACTATATGGTAACCAGGGTCTGATGATGGAGCCGGAAGGTGACCATAGGAACTCAGTAATTAAACGATGCAACCCTATCGAGTTTGAGCTCATTAGATTAGTCTTGACGAGTACTTTGATACTATATAGTAACCAGGGTCTGATGATGGAGCCGGAAGGTGGCCATAGGAACTCCGTAATTAAACGATGCAACCCTATCGAGTTTGAGCTCATTGGATTAGTCTTGACAAGTACTTTGATAACATATGGTAACCAGGGTCTGATGATGGAGCCGGAAGGTGGCCATAGGAACTCAGTAATTAAACGATGCAACCCTATCGAGTTT
Source organism: Thaumatotibia leucotreta (assembly GCA_025490895.1). Taxonomy (NCBI): domain Eukaryota; kingdom Metazoa; phylum Arthropoda; class Insecta; order Lepidoptera; family Tortricidae; genus Thaumatotibia; species Thaumatotibia leucotreta. The sequence continues at coordinate 271,548 of JALPQI010000366.1, forward strand.
GAGCTCATTGGATTAGTCTTGACGAGTACTTTGATACTATATGGTAACCAGGGTCTGATGATGGAGCCGGAAGGAGGCCATAGGAACTCCGTAATTAAACGATGCAACCCTATCGAGTTTGAGCTCATTGGTTTGACGAGTACTTTGATACGATATGGTTGCCAGGGTCTGATGATGGAGCCGGAAGGTGGCCATAGGAACTCCGCAATTAAACGATGCAACCCTATCGAGTTTGAGCTCATTGGATTAGTCTTGACGAGTACTTTGATACGATATGGTCGCCAGGGTCTGATGATGGAGCCGGAAGGTGGCCATAGGAAATCCGTAATTAAACGACGCAATCCCATCGAGTTTGGGCTCATTGGATTAGTCTTGACGAGTACTTTGATACTATATGGTCACCAGGGTCTGATGTTGGAGCCGGAAGGTGGCCATAGGAACTCCGTAATTAAACGACGCAACCCCATCGAGTTTGGTCTCGTTTGATTCGTCTTGACGAGTCTCCGATTGAAAAAGCTCTACGTATTTACCCAACGAATCAGCAGGTCAATAAACATAATTCAGCCGTTCTCAAACATTTTAGGAAGAAGAATACACAAATGTTTAAAATAATAGCACAAGATCAATTAATTGATGGATCAAAACAGAATGATCAGATTGATATTAATAAAATAATACACATGGTTATTAACAAAACAGGAGGTCTTCCAAAAGAACTAGAAATATTTGTTGGTGCTAAAGTTATGTTGAGATCTAACGTTGACGTTGTTAAAGGACTTGTGAATGGAGCAATAGGTCACATCACTGAAATCATATGGCCGTATTACAGACGTGCTCAACTATACGATAGCGATGTACCATCGGTTCGCGTAGACTTTGGTAACGATGGCATTCACATAATACACCCTAAATCAGTTCAATTTCCTGCTAAATTTAATCACGGCACAGCTGAAAGAAGAATGCTCCCGATTGTCTTGTCTTGGGCTTCAACTGTGAATAAAATGCAGGGAACTACTGTAGATCATGCTGTTATTTATCTAGGCTCCAAATTGTTCGCTGCTGGTCAAGCTTATGTAGCTTTAAGCCGAGTTAGGTATTTAGCAGGTCTTCAAATCGAAGAACTTGACTGCTCCAAGTTGACGTCGAAGAAACCTTGTAATGTTGATGCATTAAAAGAAATGGATAGAATGAGAAACGTTACAAATAACTAACAAGTGATTACATAAATTCAACATTATTGATATTTAAATCAGTACATATTACATATCATGTGAACGAACTACGGACTTCATATAGTCCGTGGGCTAGTCGGCCTGAATCCACCATCTTTGATTGGCCCCCATTTTTGCTAGGTAGCACTTATAAATGGCAATCCTGCATTTTTGACGTTTTTATAAGCTTACCTAACAGCCGTGAAAAGGAAAAGGCCATAGTCGGATTTTCATAGTAAGTCAGCCTTTAAATCAACCAGACTCTAGTATTTTTTTGTGAGTACCTCTTATGGTGAAGAATATTTCTGCTGAGTATCAACGTCCTATCGGTGACAGTTTTTGACTTATGATTTTTTTTAGTTTTTTCTTTAATGTGTTGTATCTCAGGATGTATAAAAGCGAATTGCTTCAAATTTTGAAATAATGTTCTTTATTTAGATATGCATCGAATTTAAAAAAATGAATATCGATTGTCGTATAAAAAAAAGAAAAAAAAAGACCAAAAAATTTTTCATATTTTTTTTTGTGTACCTATGAAGTAGTGACACCTCTATTTTCTTTTTCTAATTATAGACCATACATTGGCCTACTAGTTGCCTAAGTATCAAAATTTTCCAAGCGGTACTTCTTACCAAAAATCGGCAATATGTGTGGTCAAGTTCTGCATTCAATCGGTGTTTTTCAATGTAGTATACAAACTCTTCATTTATATTTGAGTTTTCTTATCAGGTTATCTTATTTAAGAGTAAATGCTAATGACAACTTAATGTCATCATGATGCAAGCTGTTTATTTCATTATTAATCGGCCGTTTACCATTTCAACTAGCGTATCTCGATAATATATATATATATATATATATATATATTCAAGAAATATATTATTTTTAATGAATATCTCATAAATAATATCGAATTACGCTAGTTAAAATAATACACGGCCGATTAATAATGAAATAAACAGCTTGCATCATGATGACATTAAGTTGTCATTAGCATTTACTCTTAAATAAGATAACCTGATAAGAAAACTCAAATATAAATGAAGAGTTTGTATACTACATTGAAAAACACCGATTGAATGCAGAACTTGACCACACATATTGCCGATTTTTGGTAAGAAGTACCGCTTGGAAAATTTTGATACTTAGGCAACTAGTAGGCCAATGTATGGTCTATAATTAGAAAAAGAAAATAGAGGTGTCACTACTTCATAGGTACACAAAAAAAAATATGAAAAATTTTTTGGTCTTTTTTTTCTTTTTTTTATACGACAATCGATATTCATTTTTTTAAATTCGATGCATATCTAAATAAAGAACATTATTTCAAAATTTGAAGCAATTCGCTTTTATACATCCTGAGATACAACACATTAAAGAAAAAACTAAAAAAAATCATAAGTCAAAAACTGTCACCGATAGGACGTTGATACTCAGCAGAAATATTCTTCACCATAAGAGGTACTCACAAAAAAATACTAGAGTCTGGTTGATTTAAAGGCTGACTTACTATGAAAATCCGACTATGGCCTTTGTAATTCCTAATTTTAACCATACCTGTCATACAACAGAAATCTTGAAATAGCCTGTATGCCTATTAGCTACCACTTTGAGATGTCTATCATACTTTTTTAACATCCTTATGAATATGTCTAACTACTGTAAAAAGGACACTTGGTACCCCCAAATTATACCGTTTTCTAATTTCAGGCCGACTAATTAATACAACACCACATTTTCCTCAAGCTATCACAATGTAACACGCTTTCATTTATAAATGGGGACTATGATAGAGGGGGGACGAGATTGAATAATTATGTATGGTGAAAAGTTTTAGTGTTCAAATTAAATAATTTTGTACAATATGGAATTCTTTTGTCCTAGACGAAGACGCTTATTTGTCGTTAAAGGTTACAATCAAGTTACAAAGTATTATATTTCTTTTTAGAGGTAATTTATTTGTAACTTTTTAGTTCATTTTATAAACAAATAATAAAAGCTTGTTTTTAAAAAGGTTTTTTTTCTTTAATTTTTTTTAAATGGCGGTTTGCGTTTCATATTGAAGTTAATTACCGTGATGCATTGAAGAGGGGGTGACACTTGTCAACTTAAATTCAGGATCGTTTTTTAAAGGAAATTTAGTATGGCGTGCGGCTTCCATGTTTTATTTGTTCGTAGGTCTAGTTTCGGAGTAAAAGTTTGATCAAATGCATTTTCACTCCACTAACTAATTAAATCGTGACGGCTGTAAGAATACATTTGTCACCACCCCAACTCTTCCCGTGGGTCGTAAGAGTCGGCTAAGGAATTGAACTGTCACTGACCATTTATTTATCGTGGGTTGATGATGGACAGCAGCATCATCATAGTGGACATATTACTGCGATCGCTAACCCGCTTGCCCAGCGTGGTGATTATGGGTATTTATCTCCTTATGCGTCCATACGCTCATGCGTACGTCTCTTTAGCTTAATGTCACAATCCTCAGCCATGAGGGAGCGACTAAGAAGATGGTCACGTGACTTATCGCTTATCGTATACGATTGCAGACTGACATCTTGGTTAGCCCTGCTGTAACAATTCCCGTGGACAAAATCTCAGACACACGAATTGTCCCGTAATTGCATGGGTTAGGTCTTCAGGGAAATTAATGACAGGATTAATGGGGCTGTTTTATTTGTTCTGTTTTTTCTGCTTTTTAACAAAATGGAGATTTAGTTTTTCCAGTATTATTTGTACATTTAAATTAGTTGTCAGCCATAGCCTAGTTGGTAATGACCCTACCTACGAAGCTGGAGGCTCCAGGTTCGAGATCCCGGCGAGGGCATAATTTGTGAATTTATCACAAATATTTGTTCTTCGGTCACGGCTGTATATGTATTTAAGTATCTATATGTATCTACCTATTATATACACTATCGTCGCCTGGAACCAACATTACAAGCCTTAATTGAGCTTACCATGGGACTAGGTCGATTTGTGTAAGATATCCCAAGATATTTAAGGTGTAGTGAGGCATGTTTTTAGTCAGGCCCTACAAAAAATGGACCAATAAGCTAGTAATAATAAACTAGCGTATATTAATTAAATTTAACTTCATCTTGCGATTCGAACATTTAACAGGGTTCGTAGTCTGCGCCCGCAGAGTTTTTATAATTTTATTTCATGAGCAATCATCGCAGTAACCGAAGAAAATACTAGTAATGATACTAATGATAACTGGAGTCCCTCGGACGTAAGCGACACACGATCGACCAATTTGCGACACTTTGGGGCACCTATGGCCAGCAGCGGACGTTATTCGGTGATAATGGTGAAGGCATGTTAATAATCACAAGTAAAATTGCACCTAATGCGAGTTCCCGCTCTTTGCAAACACTTCAGTGTGGTATCAGTGAAGTCTATGAGACTATACCCTTACCATAGTGTTGTGACAAAATTCGGCTTAAATGTATTCGTAATTATAGTTGCCGATTTCTAAGATTGAACTTTTGACAGTTTGACAGGGGGAGGCCTATGTTCAGCAGTGGACGTTTTTAGGCTGATATGATGCTGATGAATATACGGGTGAAACTCAGCATTTTTTAGATAGTCTTAACGTCATATTATCATAAATGTAGGGCTCATTTCTAAACTGTCAAATGTTCTCTTTTAAGATGCTTTCAAACTAAAAGAGCATTCGCTGTTCTAACCTCCCACTCTACGAAATTCGATCGGTCAAAACGTGATTGGTTGATTTCGTAGAACGGGCGCTAGAACAGCGAATGCTCTTTTGGTTTAATTAAACGCACCTTTAGAAATCGGCAACTCGCTTGAATATTCGGCCGGGAGTGAAGATTATAATTTAAGTAGGTATGGCACGTACAGAATGCTCGCGAGCATTCCAAAAGAATTAATGCTCAATTCCTGACCATATTTAGAGTATTTAATGTTATTTAAAAATTACGGGTTCGGCTTGGTTTCAGAGATAATCAACCTTTAGATTTTTTTTTTTTAATTTTTTTTGTTGGTATTTGACATTAGGTCTCATAATATGTTTTGTTTGTTTTGATGTCTAGATTACATAGTTAAAATCTTTTGACGATGATTATGAGAATATTTTAGGTTTAGAAGATAATTAATAATCATATTTTTACAATACAGGGCATACAGGGCGAGCCCGGGCGCGAGCATTCCAAAAGATTTTAAGTATGCATTCTAGATATCAAAATAAACAAAAATGATTATGTGACCTAATGTCAAATACCAACAAAAAAAACACGTCACACCACAGATAATCTAAGCATTAACATGGCTACCCAACTAGCAAAATATAGTCATATAGAAGTTGAGACAACGTTTTGCATATAACTTCTAGTCTAATTTGGTTGGTCATATAAACGTAAGGTAAACGGTTATAAAAGGCGAAAGTGGCGCAAATTATAAGACTTATTGGTGAGATAAAGGTTAAATAAAGGTTTGCATTGCGACTTAAATCGTTTATTAAAGGTATTGTAACGATTAAGGAATGACCAAAACGTTGTATAAAGAGTATAACAAAAACCTTTACGCGACCTAAATATCAAATAAATGTTTTATTACTGACCATTTTGTTTTATAGAAGGTTTAGTATAACCCTTACTCATTGCTTATCGGACTTTTAAGTTACATAAATATTTTTAAGTTTTATTTATAAAACTGCTCCTGACATTTATTTTAGATACGCGCAAAACTTGGTGTGTGTGACAAAAAAGTGTACGGAAAAATAATACAAGGTAATTTTATAAGATTTGTAATAGAAATTATTGTTCTATATATTTAGCGTTTGCACATTTGGCGTGAGCTGAATTCGTATGGGAAGGTCACTTTACCGTTAAAGTTTATGATGATATACAGTTTTTTGCTGTCGCGCTCTTAATATATTCGAAATAATTATAATTTATAACAATATTTCTTCATATTTTATTATAGTTAAGGTTAGCCATTTTGGAACAAGTCATGGATTTATACTTATACGACTACAATATAACTTTATCTTAAGTAAAGGTTTTTATAACGACTACAAATTTTCCGCCATTTACTAAGCCGCCATTACTAGTCCGCCACTTCGTTTTTACCGTTTCCACGATGTAACGTCCATGGTTTTTTCTTTTAAATAGTACTGTGATGCTCACGAAATGGCGACTGATGTTTTATAATACTAATTTCAAATCGACTATAAATTGCGTGATGTTTTATAACCGTAACTTAAAATCAATTTAAAAACATAAAGTCCAATAAAAGGAATATAACGAGTTCGGCAACAACTAAAGGTTTTTCAAAGTTTTTGTTTGACGTTAATATAACTAACTGTTGAATAAAAGGTAGATAACAGTCCCGCTGATATCTTTTTGTCATATTGAAGTTACCTTCAATACCGCTATATAATTGTCGAGATAAGGTTTTATGATATCACTTATACAACAATAAAATTATGTAGACGTTGTAAAAATGACCTTATTACGACGGTTCTGTTTTTTCTAAACCCTTTATAAGACGAAAACGTTTATACAACTTTGAACATCATTAAGTAAACGTTTTCTTTAAAACCTCTACATGATTGTTGTATAATTAAGTCGCAAAAACGTTTATTTACCATAGTAATTAGACTATTTGGTAGGATGACTAAACTATCAGATATATAACGTTTATTTGACTAACAGGTTAACTAAAAACGACTATAAAACTCTTATATGGCTAAAAGTCGTATAACTCTTGATTTATATGACTTCTTTGCTAGTTGGGTAAAGTGTCGTTTTCGCGCGGTACCTAACGAAAGTTTAAATTTTAAGTTATATTTTTGCGGTTTTCTAGGTCGTGAAAAAAAAAATCCGTTAATCAGACATTGATTAATAATATAAGACAAACTTTAAAAATGGGTCAAGTAGCGTATTGTCATGTCAATATTAGAGATGATGTTCAGATGTTTTTGACCACTATGTCTGCTCGGATATATCTAGTGTCGAAAGTACTGACACAGGGTTACCCATGGTAAAAGGTTCTGACATTAATGGTTCACGTTAAGTGGTGCCACAGAAGTGATCGTAAAACAACTCGAAATGTCCCGGATCTGAGGCTAATGGAGAACGGAACGTTCCAGGCACATTCATGGTCGTTAGGATCTTTGTGGAAGTTGTATGGAACCTAAAGATACTGACGGTTTCCATAGTTCAGTCGGATAATTTACCCTGTTAAAGGCAGTAATAATACATTTTATTTAGTTACCACGCCGTGTGGTGACGGCAGTAAGAATACATTTGTCACCACCCCAACTTCTCCTGCGGGTGTCGTAAGAGTCGACTAAGGGATTGAAGTGTCACTGACCATTCTACAAAATTGATGATGGGCAGCAGCGTCATCCTTTTTTTTGAAAAAAGCATACTAAAAGAATACAAAGAATTTTATAATGATTATTGACATACCTAGATTATTCTATTATTGTTTTGTTTGCTTTTAAATCATTTTATTAAATTAATTAATGTGTAATTTGTGACATTTTGAGTCGGTATGTTTTATCACTTTTTAGAAATGTTAATTTTATAGATCGTAAATAGGTATTTTTATTTTGTAATTTTGTATATCATTATATTTACTGACATGTATTGTGTTTTTCTTGACATTAAAATAACTGATTGAATTTGAATTTTGTGCGCCAAAACTCAAGCAATGTGTTCTTCAAATTCCAGAGATATTAAAGAAATTAATACCACCATTCTGACGTCAAGTTGGCGAGCACATTTCCAGTTCCAGCTAATGGAAGCCTACTCAAGGGTAAAAGTACTGCGTTAAATACTCACAATGTGCTTAAACGTGTATAGCATCGTGACAATCATAAGCAGGGCCCGTAACTTTCATGCCGATGACATCAATTTGACGTCACGCTCCATTTAGGGTGATCCGAAATAGTTTTATTGTTTATTATTAATCATTAGTCGTCAATCATTTTAATCATGTACAAATAACTTCAAAAGTAGTATATTTGCACGTAAAATAAATTACACCTACTTGATACGTGAAACATAAATAAAACTATTTGATTTGTTTTTATACATAGGTACATTTTTTTAAATGATATATTGTTAACACATTTCAATAATTACGTAGAAAACAGAATTCCTCTTTAACGTACAGCACGTATCAAGTAGGAATTATTTATTTCGCGAGTACATATGCTACTTTTGAAGATAATTTGTACATGATTAAAATGATTGACGACTAATGATTAATAATGAACAATAAAACTATTTTGGATCACCCTAAATGGAGCGTGACGTCAAATTGATGTCATCGGCATGGAAGTTACGGGCCCTGATCATAAGATATTGACGGTTTTCGTAGTTTAGTCGAATAGCTTACAGCGTAGTGACGGCTGTAAGAATACATTTGTTACCCCTCTTTTCCTGAGCATCGTAGCAGCCATGACGAGCATATACCTCCTATTGCCTCTATACGTATCGGCAATAGGAGACATCTATATCCAGCAGCGGATTGATTATAATCTGACATTGATTGTGTCTAATCTGCCGTGCAATTCCTAAACCACAGTAACTGACAAAAGTCGATTTTGAGATAATAGCAAAAAACAGTTTCAAAGTAATATATTTTCCAAGATATGATAGTTATTGAGATTTTTTTTTGTCCAAAATGAAGCATTAAAATCATACAATATGATAAATTAAAAAATACGTGCTTCTGCATTTTCTAAAATTAAATATGTGTTTTTTTCGAAATTCTGTGTTTGTACTGCGCTTTTAAAAACAGGGAAAATTATAACAATTACTAATTAAGACACAGTAAAATGACCACTTACTGCACAAATTTTGCGTGCTTTTTAGAAATAGGCGGCATTTTACTGGTTAAACTGCAGTAAAAGGGACTACTGTACTGTAATTTAACTAGTATTTTGATTGAATTTTCGTGCTACGAACTTCATTCACAGCAGTAAAATATAGTTTTTTTAAATAAAGTAATTAAAATACAACAAAAATTTGTAACAGCATTACATGATTTTATTATTAAGAAATTCAAACACGCTTATCAAGTTTCATGCCACTGTGAGACACAGAAGGATGTAAAAAAACGATTTAAAAGTTACTTGGAAAACGCATTTTGTTTAGGGATTTGTCGTCAATAATACAAAAATTAAGGTTTATTACCACATTTTCTTAAGAAATGAAATAACAATCAACTTAAGGTATCAGTATCGGTTGTAATCATAGCAAATGGCACATTATATTTAGCCTTACTTACATTGATTTCAATGAGTAAGCTCACGACTGATTATGGCGTAGCACTTCTACGATTAATTTTAATAAATATAATTTCTTACGTATTCGTGTCAGTTATAAATCAAGAAGTCTTTAGAATACTGTATAATATTATAATACAAAACCCTATAAAATAATAAATTGTCATCAATTATGACCTATTACTACAATACGTATAGCGGAGTACGCTCCTGGAGTATATTTATGTATGACACGTTATAGGTTTTGTTATGTTTTTTTGGAGAAAACTAGGAAACAAATTTGGTTCGGTAAAGCACCCTGTTAATAAGATAAATAAATGAAACCTCTTTAGTCATAATTCTAGAACCGCCGGCCGGTTTGTGGAGGCCTTTAATAAGGCCATGACAGACAGTGTTAAACTTACATCTTGACAGGATATTACTGGTGGATGATGGGATGATTATTAAGAAAATAAATTATAATGTTCTTGTTTGTTCAGTAAATGATTTTTTTAAAAATTTCTAGTGAAATTTAATTGTTTTGATGTTAAATTAAAGTCCCTTAAATATCCGTGACTAATGAACTTGTTACTGCAGTTTAGATGGCAATAGGATACTTATTTGAACAGTAGTGTACCACTTTAAATATCGTTATTTTATTCCTACTGTGTCTTAACTAGTAATTATGCTTATTAATCCATGAAACTGGAAACGCAGTACAACACTTTTAGCATAAAAATTGTATACTGTGTTTTAATTAGTTTCTTTATAAACGAGATACTATGAGTTTACATGCTAAAAATCATGAAAATCTACACCTGTACTGCGTTTTAGTCAGTATCAGCCCAAAATCCGTAGCCGGAGACCATTTTACTGCGCTTTATATTGCATTGTGCAGGAAAAACTAGTCACTTACTGCTTTTGGGGTTTCGAGTTTCCATGTTCCAGTTTTCCAAATTAAAAACCGATCGATTGGGATTATGCGTTTTGATTTGCTGATTATAGATCACCAATAAACCAAAAATCGGAAAATTGGCAGTTACTGTGGTTTAGGAATTGCACGGCAGTAATACACAAGAATTGCGCATTTAAAGCTACGTTCAAGATAAACCCTAAGGCACTGTCTCACTGCGAGCTACTAAGCTATGAACTATCGGCTATAAACACGAACAAAAGATACGCACTCCCATGCAAAAAAGAGACACGGCGATACTCCAGCGGTGATAGCTGATAGCTGGGCGAGTATCGCCGTGTCTCTTTTATTAACACGGGAGTGCGTATCTTTTGTTCGTGTTTATAAATAGCCGACAGTTCATAGGTTAGTAGCTCGCGGTGAGACCAGTGCCTAAAGCTACATTCAACATAAACCCTAAAGTGTATCTTGTTCTAACAGTTGATATACAGCTACAGCTTAATTTACATATTATTTCATTAAGAGCGTCTCGCAATTAACAAGAGGTATGAATGTAACCTGTAGTGCTTAGTCCGGTCGTGTATCTTGCTTATAATTATAACAATTCCCACGGCAAGAAAATATGTAGTGAGAATGTTCGGTGTTAAAAGAGCTTGATGTTTTTTTTATGTGACGAAGGTGGACAACTGAGCTCCCTGCCCACCTGATGGAAAGCTGGAACTGAGGCCCATGGACATAGTGACCAAAAAATCGCTTATGCTGATTTGATTGATGATGGGCTGCAGCGTCATCATAGTGGACATATCACTGTGATCGCCAATCCGCTTACCCAGCGTGGTGATTATGTGCATTTACCTCCTAATGCGTACATACACATAGTAAGATATGAAACACACGTTTTCCTAAATACCTTACAAATACACAAGTTATCCGTGCTTTTAGCGGAAATCAACATGATAATAAACAATAATAAATAAATATCTTGGGACATCTTACACAAATCGACCTAGTCACACGATAAGCTCAATTAAAGGCTGTGATGGTACCAAGCGACGATATATAATATAATAGATAAGTACTTAAATATATTAGGCAGCCATGACCACGGAACAAATATATGTGATAAATAAATACACAAATAATGCCCTCGCCGGGATTCGAACCCAGAACCTCCAGCTTCTAAGGCGGGGTCACTTGACTGTTTACCAACTATGCTAGGAGGCTAATAATAATAATAAATTTATTTTATAGGTACACGACATTACAGTTAAAAACCAATACGTCATGTACCTAACAAACATTAAACAATTTGAAACAAAACAATTTGACATTAAAATTTGCTATATTTAGGATAGGAGGGAGTTAATAAGATGTGGCAACCATTCTTGTTTTACAGGGTGGCCCATTCAAATCGGTCAGTACGGAATAGTCTGAAACTACAAGACATACGAAGATCTGATCTTAGGAACCATGTCATCGATTTTAATAATAAGGAAAATTGAGTTGGTAAATATGAAAAAAAAAACTTTTTTTCTTAAAATATAAATAAGATACACAATAAAAACCTAGTAAAATAAATTTAAGTACGTGAAAACAATGAATTCCATTCATTTTAGACATCATGTTTCGTAGAAACATTTTACTGCTTAATACCTACACAAACGATATCTGAATAGAAATAGTTTAAGTTTATTTTTTCAAAACAACCGGGTTCGATTCCCTAGCTGGGTACAGTTTTTTTTTCAAATGTATGAATGCAGTTTTTCTTTTTATCAAAATCGTTGACATGGTTCCTAAGAACAAATCTTCGTATGTCTTATAGTTTCAGACTTTCCCATTCTGACCGATTTGAATGGGCCACCCTATATAATATTGTTAAAGTCAAAGTCAAATAATTCTTTATTCAAATTGGAATAGCAACAAACTCTTTTGAATCGTCTAGGTAGGTATTAAAACTACTTACGGTTCTAACCCTACACCGCTGACCCAAGAAGAACCGGTAGGAATCTTGGCGGGAATTTAGGAAATTTATTTTGGAAAAATTAAGTTAAATATATACAGGGTATTTCCGTGAATGAGACCAGTGAACCGAGTGTTACAATTGTATCGGATCAGTATGCTCAAGCGTGCCTAATTAAGACATATTTTGACGACGTCGGGTCGCTACACACGAATACGGTAATACCGTTTTCCTAGAATATCGCAATATCGAAAGATATTAGCTCCAAAATTGAGACATTTCTTAAGTCTCTCAGAAGTTAAATATTCATAAATAAATTAATATTATATTTATATCATCCATCTTATTAATTTCTTGTTCGTCCATATACCAATCGTCAGTTGAATTAAAAAAAAATAAACAAATCTAAAAACTTGCATTTTTTTGTAGTCACACACTTTTAGACCACACTCTTGGTTTTATAACTTAAAATCTTAGTTTGAGTTCACTATATTTTTAATTAAAATTATTTATAATATGTAATTATTCACGTAAAATTATATCTCCATACATGTTTCATTTGATGTGTCAAAGAAAGACGCCAAACGCTATGGAAAGTCAGTCGTATTTGTTAAAATTATTTTAGTTTCTGCTGACGATATGTCATAAAAGTCGCAATAACTATTGGTAACGAAAATTAAACATTTGTCGTTAACTATTTTTGAGGCCAGTACAAAGTACAATGACATCTGTGAGAAAGTATTAAAACTAAACCGTGTTACTGTTAAATAGGAGTACTTAGGCTCAATTTAACCAAATATGTAATTCGAAGAATAACGCTTACTCTTGTTTAGTAATGTAATTAATATCCAAGACAGCACTTACTCTTGGGCTGGAATTACACCTATAATTTCTTACGTAAGTTGTAGGGACGGAGCTATACTAAGGAATGAGAGGTGAAAATCACTATCTCATTCCTTAGTATAGCCCCGTTCCTATAGCCCCGTCCCTATAACCGTCCGTACACCTGCAAGTTCTTACGTAAGTTATAGGGACGGAGCTATACTAAGGAATGAGAGGTGAATATCACTATCTCATTCCTTAGTATAGCCCCGTTCCTATAGCCCCTTCCCTATAACCGTCCGTACACCTGCAAGTTCTTACGTAAGTTATAGGGACGGAGCTATACTAAGGAATGAGAGGTGAATATCACTATTTCATTCCTTAGTATAGCCCCGTTCCTATAGCCCCGTCCCTATAACCGTCCGTACACCTGCAAGTTCTTACGTAAGTTATAGGGACGGAGCTATACTAAGGAATGAGAGGTGAATATCACTATCTCATTCCTTAGTATAGCCCTGTCACTATAACTTACGTAAGAACTTACAGGTATACGGCTGGCCTAAGGAACTAGAGGTGAATATCTCTATCTCATTCCTTAATATAGCTCCGTCCCTACCACTTACGTAAGTACTCGCATATGTAGTCCTGGCCTTGGGCCGAAATTACACGTGTGAGATCTTACGTACACATACACATATTTTATTTTAATATTGTTCTTAATATTTCTATTTTGTTTGCGAGATTGTTAACAGTTCATATATATTTGGTTGTTTTTCCTTAAGTACCTATATCCAAATTTCATGTCTTGCTGCTTGTAACGTGTAATACTGTATGTACTTGCTAATGTTAACCAACTCAGTGTGGGTCCCAAGATACAGGCTCAGCCTAGTTTGGAGCCCACTGGATAACGCTTGAAAATTGTAAACATGTGCTTACGTTTGAATAAATTATTTGTATTTGTATTTGTACGTAAGTTATAGGGACGGAACTATACTAAGGAATGAAATAGTGATATTCACCTGTCATTCCTTGGTATAGCTCCGTCCCTATAATTTACGTAAGAACTTACAGGTGTAATTCTGGCCTTGGGGTTAGCGCTTACTGTTATTTTTCGAATCGAAGAACGTCACAATAATTTGACACTAGTATCTGCGAGTTAATCTTTATTTATCGAATAATAGTTTGGTGAAATCGAACCTATACAAGGAGTAGTCGTTAATATTACTCCATCTATTTAGAAAAAGTTATTAATGCAATTTTACTCGTTGGGTAACGCACTTTCGATATCAGTGGAAAGATTTCTGATATCTGTTATATTTACGGAATTATGGCCTGGCCACACTTAACGATTACACCCTGTATAAGTAGGTACGTGCAGGTATGTAAACATTAACCTTCACCGGTCAAAACCGCGGGTATTAAAAATCATAAATTCTCCTTCCGCCCTTAGAGGGAGAAACGGGTCCTTATAATGTAACTTTAAGACCCTTTGCTTCGCTTTCGCGACCCATATTTTCATATTTAGTTGTGTCGTTGTGCGAAATGAGTTCCTGGTTTAATATTGCGGTTTCTGGAAACATAAATCAAGATTTAGGATTTGTAATGAAAAAGCTAAGAATAATATTACTGTATTCGCAGTAGAAATAACATATTTAAAACTAAACCTAACTTACCTACTTTAGGTCTAATTCACGCCCTTTGGCTTTATAACGAGAATGCTGGCGCATTTCCTCGATGTATCGAAATGGTGATCCATTTTGCCAAGATAATTAGCTTGTAATGAAATATGTGGTGCACATTCTCGTATTTCACAATTTCACATATTTGTTCAAAAAACCTGTGTAAAATACTCTCTAAATTAACCCTTGACTACCTACGTCCTGTTTGTATCACACAACCACCTACGTGCGGTCATGGAGACCGCTTCTTCTTATGGGACCTGGCCCCAATTTCACCACATTGACAAGTGCTATAATTGTAAATTTACTGTTTCTCCAATCTGGAGCGTCTATAGGCTACATTTACCGTTTACCATCGGAAGGGCCGTGCTTTTGTTTGCCACCAACGTAAAATATAGTGCAGGAACTTTAATAAATCTGAAGTTAATAACTACTTTTTTGCAAAGCAAAATTACAATTGTCACAAAAACACGACAATTGTAGCGAAATCCCGACATATGCCGAACCTCATGTCAAGATTGAATGAGAATTGTACTAAACCTTGCGACAATTGTCACGGGATTCGGAAAATAAAAAGTAGTTTATTGAAGATTTAATAACGTTATTAGTAATAATTTTATGTTGGTGGCAAACAAGCACATGGACCGTCCGATAGTAAGCGGTAACCGTAGCCTACTGAGACCTGTGACGTCAGTAATAGTGATATTTTACAATTGTCACACTTGTAATTATGGTGAAATAGGCCACTGATTTATTTACTTTGGCGTGACTGAAGGGGGTTTAAATATATTAAATACACTTTAAATTGGTTCAGGCATTTATTAACCAACAAGAATTCAAAAATAATCAACATTTTGTATTTCAAACTTAACATATTTAATAACGTGTCGTATTTTCGATTACAAAACTAAGTATCCTTTAGGATATAAGATTACAAAATTAAAGAACATTAATATAAGTCTTTTCATTATAAAAAAATAAAATTGATCAATCAAAAATGCTATTAAACTATTTAATTTGGTTACAAATAAGATATTTTTGTAAAATTACATGCTTTCAAAATAACCATTCTTGTCTGCCGTCGGCACACAATTTGTTCGAACATTCAAATTCAAAGCAATTTTCTAGTCCCGCGGAAGACGTTAATTATTTGCACGATGCTCTAAATAGGATCTCACTAATTTTTGGGCAAGTTTCTTCATAAATTTGAACCTTTTGCAAAACTGTGTCAAACTATAGTAACAATTATTTTGACATTTAAATAACACAACCACCTACGTGCGGTCCCTGAGACACTTACAAAACGTATCGTAACCACCTACATGCGGTCTCACAGACCGCCGATGCTAGTTTATTCCTCACCAAATCCAAATGAGTGCACGTCTGAACGAGTCGACAGCATGGCTGGCACTGCGGAGGGGCCGGGCAAAGGTACAAGGTCACAGAGGCGTGAGCGATGTACTTGCGTTCAGTTATTGTCAATTTTGTATAATCCAGTGTCTGTGAGACCGCACGTAGGTGGTTAAGGGTTAATAATAATAAAATTTGTGAAAATAGGGACTATATTATAATTATATTGTTGTCATTGCGTGTTTTTGATTTTTTTGTGAAATTTATGATGTACTGTCACGGTAAACCGGTCCCAAGTGGTAAATTAATGGGTTTTCATCGTAAAGTATTCGTCCATCCAAGTAGACTAAAATAATAGTTTAATAAAACTATTGTTACGTTCGTGGGGTGGGTTTTCTATAGAAAATGTATGAATAAGCCACTAATTAAAACTGATACTTTAATTACTAATTAAAAGAACAAACACTTTACTAAAACACTATTAGTCACACACATAACACTTCAAACTGGTACACTTTTACACTCTCAAACTCGCCGATAGAATCGCAGTCTTAGCTCTTGATGTTATCTCTTCGCTGTCTCACTTGAAACTACCCCCGGCCGGGTCATGCTGTGTATTTATACCAGCCACTGAAATCTACAAAGTACGAGAAGATTCGACTCTAGAAAGTTCCCGAGTTAGGTGCGCGAACATTCTAGAGTATCGCTGTCTCTTTCTACAGGTTTCTCTTTCACACCCGTCCAGAATGTTCTCTCTATAGCTGTCTCGTTCACATCCTTCCAGAACATTCTCTCGTGCTGTCTCTATCTATTAGTGCTTTCTCTTTCACTCCTATGGGAAATTTAGCTATATACCGATTTGTACTTGAGAGGCCCAAAAGGGGTCCTGAAAACGCCTGAAAACGGGTTTTCAGGTTATTGCGCCATCCGATAGAGGGTATCCTGAAACGGCCTGAAAACATGTTTTAGGCGCCTGAAAACGACGGTATCTGGGGTGAATATTTGATTTTGTAGTATGTGAAAGAGGACCTTCTGAAACGGACTGAAAACGCATTTCAGCCTGCTGAAAACGCTTCTAACGTGTCTAAAATCATATTTGTAGTTTTTATCATGCCACCGGCGTAACACTATGATAGTGGTTGCGATTCATATCAACCATGATTGGTGCATCTGCGCAATGAAACTCATGCGACGGAGGTATGATACACTCTAAAAATGTATTTTAGTGTAAGTATATCGAATGCATCCACTTAGCATAGCTTTATATTGATTTAAACTTTCACGATTATCACTCGTATTTAACGACAAACAGTCTTAATCGATAAAGATAAGAAGAGCCAACCCCACCTACCGTGGGAAATGGTGTTGATTAAGATACAACAGTGACTCACCAGAGTCTGACTGCCATCACGGACGTAACGTCATGCCTGAAACGTATAATATTAAACATAAGTTTAACATAGCTTTGTTGGAAAGTACGAAGCTCCGATAATATTTACAATATGTAAATGACAGCTTTTAAACCACAGCTACCATTAAACAGCGCAGTATTATTACGCGATACACAACCTCGCTGCAAATTAGCCTGAAGAATGGCTGTATATAGGTCGGCTTGGCAGCCGTCGGGGCCTACTTCTGAAATTGGCCCATTATGGTAATGTACTCGATACGCTGCAAGCAACAATTCCGCATTGCTGCTACTCGACTTGCGATATTCGCTTCATCTAAGAGTGCTCGTACACCTTTTTTTTTATGTTGGTACAACAAAGTGGCTCCACTCCACCTGATCGTAAGTGAAAGTAGAGCCCAAATCGCGGCGGCAACGAACAGGAGACAATCAGTAACCTGTTAGTTGCCACCGCCTGGCTGGCCCGCTAGATGCTGGTAAATACACCGGCTGACCCCGAAACAGAACAAACACGAAGGTAAGTAATTTCACGGGCGTTTACACCGAATGTACGGTGGTAGCCAACCAGGCGGGTACTAGTAAAAATACCCTACCACCGACTGAGAAGCTGGATACTCAGTATTTCCCTTAGTCGACTCGTAAGACACCCACGGGAAGAGACGGGCGGTGATTTTTGTATTCTTACTCCGTCACCTGTAAGTTCTTACGTAAGTTATAGGGACGGGGCTATACTAAGGAATGAGAGGTGAATAATATTACCTCATTCCTTAGTATTGCCCCGTCCCTATAAATTACATAAGAACTTACAGGTGAAATCCCGGCCTTAGGGTAGCCGTACACCTGTAAATTCTCACGTAAGTTATAGGGACGGAGCTTTAATAAGGAATGGGATAGTGATATTCACCTCTCGTTCCTTAATATAGCTCCGTCCCTACAACTTACGTAAGAACAGGTGTAATTCCGATCTAAGAACAGCTACATATTTGCGGCGTTTGGGGTTGAAACACTGGGGCCGTGGGGGCCAAGTGCGCGTCGCCTCTATAAGGAAATTTCCAAGCGTCTGTAGAGGCGTCGGGTGACCAGGGTCGCGTTTTATAAAGTTACAATTTACAATTTCGCTGTTTGCCTCTCTTTCTAGCCAATATGTGCGTGCGTTAGAGAGGCAAACAGCGAAATTGTAAATTGTAACTTTATAAAACGCGACCCAGAGGGCTGGCCAGTATTTCGCGCAAAGACTCAGCATAGCAGTCCAGCGCGGCAATGCGGCCAGCCTTCTGGGCACTCTACCTCCCCAGCAAGACCTGGGGCAATTTTTTTATTTATAATTTATTTTTATTGTCTTGGTATTTTATTCTTGTGTTTTTTGAAAGAACAGGCTTTACCAAGATGCCATTCTTTGATGCGATGTAAACGACGATGGAAACGATTACATGATCATGTGGGTCGATTCCAAAAAAAACGTATTAAGGGCCTTTAATAAAAAAAATTAACGTCATAATTTAAATTTTATAGTGAAATTTTGTGAAACAACTTTTAGCACTGAAAAAGCGCGACAAATTTAAAATTGTCTATGAGCAATTAACAATACGAACCTACGTCTTAAATTTGCCTTCCTTTTACTACTGCCAAGGGTTGTTGAACAGAGTATACTATTTATAGTTTTTATATGCATTTTACACTTTTTTTGCAATTGACCTATGTATAGGAAACTGAAAATGTGTTTACTTAATCAGTAAGTTGTATTAGTGCTAGTAATGATAAAGGTAATTTGAAAATTTTACAGGCCAATTTGTCACGAATCAACACTACAATTTATGTACAGTCGACGTCAAAGATATCGTTACGGTTTAGGTGCCAAAAATATATTTACACGACTGTATTGCCTTGACGTTAAGGTCGCGTAAATATATTTTTGGCACTTAAACCGTTTTTTTTTACCTATATCTAAGATTGACCCTTGTGGCATTGTACCGAGGATCCTGGCGGCATTTCCTCGCTATATCGCAATACTGATGCGTTGTGCGAGGAAGTCGCCAGCTCTTCGGTCTTTAGTTACGTCAACCAGACGTTTCGCGATCTCAGCAAACAATTTTCGTGCGCTGGGGCCCCACGAACCTACTGAATTCGAATCAACTGAATTCAGTCAAATCTAAAATCTCGCTATTTCTTTTTAAAGCCCGATTTGTTCCTCCGTACAACCTCGTTGTAAAGGCCATAACTTAATAAAATTTATTTCCAAGAGGTTCCGTGAAAAGGCACAAAAAGGCATGAAATAGCGTCCCGCGGTACGTTATCATTTTTCTATGAGCTTTTTATTTTATTTCTTTGAATGTAGATGTTCAAGTTTCTTTTCGTTTCCATTTTTAGGGTTCCGTTTTGAGGGGTGACTTTGAACAAAGAGTTTTTAGCATTGTTCGATTTGTACCTGTATCGTGACATCATCATCATCACATCATTAGCCTCTGCTGGACGAAGGCCTCTCCATTAAACTATGCATATAGACGCATTAGGAGGTAAATGCCCATAATCGCCACGCTAAGCAAGTGGATTGGCGATCGCAGTAATGTGTCTACAATGATGACACTGCTGCCCATCATCAATCGTTATCAAAAATGATCAGTGACACTTAAATCCCTTAGTCGACTCTTATGACACCCGCAGGAGGAGTTGGGGTGGTGACAAATGTATTTTTACTGCCGTCACCACACGGCCATGTATTGTGAATTTTGTATAATATACAATAAATGTGTTGTCAGTAATATTTGACATTTTTTAAACTAAAATTGAAGGCGTCTCCACGACAGGTAATTGTTTATTAAAAGTGTTGTAGCAACATAAGCCCACATACCGGTTGGCGACATATGACGTCATGGTTCCCCGCTCCGAACCTTTCGGCCAGACTGACCGAAAGTGGAAAACTCGCTGTTACCCGCTATATAAGTTGATTAATTGTTACGGATTCTACGGCGCGGTAACATAGCACCTCCTCGTAGTAGCAGCAAGACCTCGACGAGAATACGATGCATGGGTCCCGTAGTAGGTCTCCAAATTAACGTTTTAGCAGGATCGCCATGTATTGTAATGTCTTATGGTAATTATGGGTTGACTAAATAAAACACATGTTAACTCCTCCGAGTACTGATATAGGTACTTGTATATTGAATAAGTAATCCAAGTAAACATTAATACAAGTACATGATGATTAATACAGATTCTATATAAAGCAACTAGCCTAGATATTCTAAATAAGGAGCATGCCTATAGATACATCTCCACATCACAGTATAGCTGCACGCACGCCCGTCGGTCCCTGAGACCTTAATTTGAGGAGTACACGCTACAAAAAGATTCGATGAAAACTGTACAAACATCATTTTTTGTGTTAATACTGATGACACAGAACCCTGCATTTACCGAAGAGTTTTATAATAACTCGTTCGGCTGAACGTGGATGTTCTTTCTTTTTGAAATCCATATTTCAGTTTGGTGTTTTAATTCTGTATTACGGCAGTTTATTGTGTCGCAATAGTTCGCGTGTTCTTTGATGTCTCACTTTTCCTGAAAGTTGAAAATGTTTTCATGACATTTTTTATGCGTTTTTATTGTTCATTACCATCACCTTATTTGCCGTTTTATAATAGCAAACAAGATTTATGACAGAATAGGAGATAAACATGCGCCTGCTATAAGGTAACCGAAAATAACTCCACAATTTATACGCAGTTTGTTATTATCAAACCGCGATTAAAATGGGATTCGAAAGTACTGTTGACACAACAGTGTATCAGTCAATCTAGGATATATTCATAGTTATATTCATGTATTCATAGTGTAAGTGCAGAGATTTCCAGACAATAGATTAATTTAATCACATCTATAAACACCTCTTTTCTGGGTAAATGTTGTGTCATTTGTTGTGTCAACAGTACTTTCCAATCCCTTTCTGATTCCAGTTTGATAATAATAATGTGGGAACGGTAATGACTTCATTGGTGCGATAGAATAATTGAACGGAACTACCTTATATTGTATTCATTATTTAAGAACACTTTTTCAACTTCTTTTAAGGGCTTTATAAAATAATTATGTTAGATTGGGGGGGACTGTTCCCTTTATATTATATTTTTATCTTAAAAGGTTACTGTGATGAAAGAAAGGAGAAACACAGTTACAAACGAAATCATATAGCAATGAAGGTGAACTTGTCACACTACTTGTTATTTTCCAGGTAACCTTGAGGGAATTCATTAACATTAGTAGATTACATGCCAAACCCGTTCAAGTGCCAAGGGCGGCAACTTAGTTTAGCGCAGCGGCCGGCAAAGTGCTATTTGCCGGCCGGAGGGCAGAATTTTTTTATCGATATACCGAGTAATTTAGTTAATATTTTAACGACACATTATCTGCGACCACGGGTGTAACGTCATGCCCGAAACGTCAGGATAACATTAAACGTAAGTTTAAATTTTGTTTGTCGTTAAAATATGTGCGATAATCGTGAAAGCTTAAATCAATATAACTATTTATTTAAACTTAAATCAATGTATAACTATTAATTTAAACGAACGGATAAGTTAATAAAAGTTAATGGGTGGATTAAAAAAAACGAATTTACTCCTACGAAACTATAACCTAAAGTTAAAATATTAAATTAAGAAGCAAACCACAAAATTTCACTATTTCAAATATCTCAGTTCATAAGTTTCAATCATTCTTGGCTAAGAATTTGCATACCGTTGAGTAAAGTTTATACTAGACGCGGTATAACTTTAAATTTCTTCAAGTTGTATATAAATATAAAATAAGTCAAGACGTTTGACTCCCAAACTAGAAGACATAGTCCCTACAAGACAATGATATTATCATAAATATTTAATCTGCTCAGTTAAACTCACGTGTCACTACGCCGGACACGTTTTGGACAACCTAGGTCTCCATTATTACTAATTATATTTATAGTTATTATAAGATTTTACGGTAAATATTTCATGCTCCTTTTTAAATTATGCACATTACTAGGTTTAGGTACTAAGGGTAAAGACACATATATATCAGCATGCTTGACGCATTTTGTTTAAAGAAATTGGCCGTGTAGTATCAAACGCATAAGCATGCGTACGGGTGCGGAAAGCTAGACGCGGTCCCATACTAAACTGACATTTTCTATAGACAAAATTCGTACACATGCTGATAAATGTGTCTTCACCATTGATTTAAGTAAAAGGGGTAGATATGGTACCAGGCGCACGAAAGTGTGCCATCGAATACAGGTCCCGGGACCTGTTTCGAATTAGTCGTGTGATGGCAGCCCATGTGTCAACAGCTTGTCAAGATCCAAAATCTCTGTAACGAATATTGGCTTAAAAGCGATAATCATGCCGTGCTGTGCCTTTTTTCAGTGCTTTAACAGCTCAAAGCATAAAAACAAAACTCACAGAATCACTTTTCATGCGTAAGTACTGTTTATAATTTAATAATATATTTTTAGGCAATTCAAATTTTAAATGATTCTTGTTTATGAGTGAGAGAAACAGATATATATCTAATATATACGAGAGCAACACTTACATCGTCACGCAATAACGTCAGCAAATAAATCTTGTTCAACATGTATTTTTAGTTCCTGCGCTCCTAGTAAAACAAATGTAACAAAGTCTATTTTGCAATATTTATTTTATACATAAAATTAATAGCTTATACGTATGTTTAGGTTTGGTTGTAGCATAACAATTTAATACACGTACAGATTTCCTGCCGACGAAGTATGGAAAGATAAGTGGCTCGCAGTCGTACGCAAGCAAAGAAAAGACCCAGAGTGGACATGTACCAAACATAGTAGAATATGTTCCATACATTTTATACCGGAACATATTTATACTACCAGCAAAGGCAGACGACGAATAACAAATACGCTATTCCGTACTTTCGGGTAATCGTGGTTTTGTGCACTTTATTTTATCTTGAATACATTTATAGAATATAGCCAATCAAAACTTTGATGGACCAATCACAACTATTTTTTCAACAAGCGTGCTCGTAACGTAGGTATTATTGAACCGCTTTATGGCTCATAATCCAATATCCGTACTTTTTCATTACATTACTGTCCTAGTGCGGTAATAACATAACCCGACCAAGTTAAACATACTTTACATTTTGTTGTATTTTCTGTTATTTCTTTTATGTAAATTGTGGCCTTAAAGTAATGAACAAGAATAAAATAAAAAGATTGAACGTAAATTTCGGATAGTATCTAAGTAAGTAGTAATTACCTAGCAACAAAGGTTAGTAAAAGTGTTAATTTAAGTCAGTTATTCCACGCCAATGTGTTGAAAAACGTCGTCGGTAGTACACATTAAACTAGTTTAAGCGGACAAAATAACGAAAAGCTATTCTAGAGTATCGACCGGAATATCAAATATGAGTATCTTCATGATTTGATTTCTAAAATCAATTTATATTTTTGAGCCTTTTCGTACGTTGTCACTATGGTACTTCACTTAAATTCCTTGACCATCCATACACCATACCTAACTTAATTTATAGCTTTTGTTGTTTTTTTACTTCGTTGTTTAATGGGAACCGATGAACATGTTGGAAGTCTTCGATATTTTTTCTGATTCTTCGTGTTGTTTATCGTTAATTTTGTATATGTCACATAATAACCTTATTTTACATTTATTTGAGCCCATATAATATAAGAAAATATTTGAATAAAGGAGAGTATAATAATATTCCTTTATATAAATGATTACACCATCTTCACTATTAAACCATCTTTCATTTAATTCTGTTTCATCATGAAATGAGTAGGTACATGTTACTCGTATTGAAGACTTTGTTTTCCGACGCTACCGAACTAAAGGTAAATGGCGTCATTCTGATGATACCACGGGCGTCGTAGTCGGTCCAGTATAAGGGAGACCCAAATGACCGTAGTAAATGTATGCAATCAGAGGTCAGCCCTTGAAATTGACATTATCTAATCCCAAAACTCGGTAAGCGATGTACCAGGAGTAGCGGGATTGTTAGAAATATTAAGATTAGAAAGAATATGCAGATAATGTCTTGCTTACACTAAGATCTAATTGCTATGTATGTCTCTGTTGCTCTATGTGTATTGCGCAAAATATGGGGGTCTCGTTTGCACAACCGCATATTTCGTATTATTTTATCTCTATTACGCATTGTGCACATAGACATTACAGTAGTGTGTAGTATTTGCAACGGTGTGGGTGCGGGTATCGCTTGCCGTGTTGACAAACTATGAGCGTCACTCATCTACCCCTTTTACTTAAATCAATGGTCTTCACCCTAGCACAGTCTTTACGTGCGACCAAACCATGATAATCGCTCGCTCGTGTTTCACGATATGTGTCAAAGATATCAAAAGCTATGGAAAGTCAGCCATATTTGTTTACTTTTTTTTTGGATTCTGCTGACGATTGGTATACATCATCATCATCAGCTTATGATATTCCACTGCTGGACGTAGGCCTCTCCTATTAACTATGCATATAGACGCATTAGGAGGTAAATGTCCATAATCGCCACGCTGGGCAAGCGGATTGGCGATCGCAATAATGTGTCCACTATGATGACGCTGCTGCCCATCATCAATCTTTTATCAATTAATGGTCAGTGACACTTCAATCCCTTAGTCGACTCTTACGACACTCGCAGGAGGAGATGGGGTGGTGACAAATGTATTCTGTGTACCAGGTTCGGTGACTTACTTCTTTTTTCTTACGGCAATGATAAACGTATTTCTTTGTTCCCGTTTCCATCACGTAGTTGTCAAATCTGTAAAATTCTTTGTGTTATTACAATCAATGACTACCTCTGATAAATAAATTATCAAAGGTAGAATTCTATTATGTCACCGTACTATTGTAAATACCGTTAGATTATAATGTATCTAGCAAACTTGTACGGTTTCTGCTCACAAGCTAGACAAATTATAATCTAACGAAAAATAATACGTTCAATTGGAAACAGTATGACGAAGTTGACAATCTTTTTATAGTTTACAATATCTCTAGGTAAATAATAATCTAACGGTATTTTTACAATATTACGGTGACATATATATATAAAACCATACGTTTGACAGCAGCGTTTAACAAATCATGTCTAAAGCGAAAAGTGTAGGAATTATGTACCGCAACGAGCACTTATGATTGTTTTTGGTACCCCCACCATCCGCTTTGCGCGGTGCAAACAGATACTAGGTTTTAGCTCAAAACAGCCAAAATAGCACTAAAATTAACGGCCGGTTCTTAGTTCAAACTGTTACAAGTGATTGATTTAATACGGAGGCTGCGATTCTGAGAAGATGGAAAGGGTCTTCGAAAGTCATTCAAGTCTTAGGCATTTTAGAGATAAGTTTATCTTAGGTGTAGAAACTTCATCTCTAAAATCCAGACGTACTCGAAATTGTTCGACGAGTAGGTAATCAAAATCATAATTTATGTGCATGATGTAAGTAGCAAACAAACATAAAATAGCCCATTTGTTAGTAAGCAGCAGATTTTTTTTAACCCTTTGTACGCTGATCACTAAAGTGACCGTGTGTTGTCATGCCTACCATGCCCCTATAGTTGTCATTGAGTTTGCTGTCAAAGTAACTTTAGTGTCTTGATGACCAGATAAGGTTAATTTCCGATCGCAACAAGGTTTCGGAGGTCCCCGCCATATATCTTAATGGCAGACCTATGGACAGAGTTGACCGTTTTAAATATTTAGGA
Source organism: Thaumatotibia leucotreta (assembly GCA_025490895.1). Lineage (NCBI taxonomy): Eukaryota > Metazoa > Arthropoda > Insecta > Lepidoptera > Tortricidae > Thaumatotibia > Thaumatotibia leucotreta. The sequence goes on from JALPQI010000366.1 coordinate 297,883, forward strand.
CATGTCGTTGCGGTTGATCTCAGGGACGACCTTGATATTGAACGGGAGCGAAGGGCCCTGTCGGTGCGGGCAAATATGATCGCTCGGAGGTTTGCAGGTTGCTCCAGGGAGGTCAAAATTACCCTGTTCAGAGCCTTTTGTACGCCCATGTATACTTGCAGCCTTTGGGTGAATTATACGCAACGGGCCTATAGGGCTCTTCGGGTCCAGTACAATAACGCGTTCCGGGTGATAGTGGGACTGCCTCGTTTCTGTAGCGCATCAGGGATGTTTGCGGAGGCGCGAGTTGAATGTTTTTATGCAACAATGCGCGGGCGCGCCGCATCCCTGGTGCACCGGGTGCGGGACAGTCCCAATACCATTCTGAGAATGATAGCTGATAAGCCAGATTGTGCCATTATGGTGCACTGTACGGGATTGCATGCTCCCACTGGCAGTATTTTGTGGTAATGCTCAATTGTAATTGTCTCGCTTGTAAATACCTACCTATGTGTCATGTAGTTACACGAAATAAATAAATTTATTATTATTATTACCAGGGTTCGGATATCTCGTAGCACTGTAAGACGTTAGAAAACCACGGAGCATAAAAGTCAACTTATACTCATACTCATCCTCTTGTATAATATATAATTAGTCAAAAAATGCTTTTAATTTCAAGAAATTTCAAGAACACTAGATAAAGGTATACCTTTCCGTTCTATGGATATTACAAACTAGAAGCTTAGTTAATAATATTTTTTGTTTGCGTGTTTTTTTACGTAGTGTGGCAATATTTTTTCATTTAAAATATAGTTGAAATAAATTCCAAATTATATTTATTTCGTTTAAAATCACCTTTTGGAATGAGTATACGAGTATGAGTATGAGTTAAATTATGTTAAAATCGACTCCCGTGGTTCTGTAACGTCTTACCGTGCTACGAGATATCGGAACCCGGTTCATTACATTAGTACAGATATTGGCGTACCTATACCGTGTTATGTATATTACGTTTCATGCGATACTTTCGAAATGAGAGGGGTAATTGCATCTTATTGTCAAGCACAAGATGTGCTGAAGCCGCTGGTTGCGACATAATTTGCAATATTATTTTTCTCAATTTTAATAGTGTCTCGTGTCTCAAAGTAAAACCTTTTTACAATAACAGCAAATTCTTGCTTTAAATTTAATACACACAGAACGGCCACTGAAATCACTTTAAACTTACGCGAGCACTCAACACAGTTGTATATTACAGGAAAGATAACATTTATAGAAGTAGGATCTTCACCGTAATTTGTGCTAGCGTTCGGGAAAGCAGTAATTTCTGTTCGGCGCTCAAGGGTACCTAGTGTTGGGCGGAGAGTTATGGCCGAAACCGGATTGAACGTAGCTTATATGGTTTCTGTTTTATTCTTAAAGTTTAGTATTTTACTACTATAAAATAACTGTAAATTAGGTTAGATGTGAGTAGTAGGTACCTACATCCAACCTAATTTGGTGGTATACAATCATGAATCTATTAATAATTTTGAACAACTTTTACTATGAGACGAAATATGAAAACTCAAGAAAAAATTGACGTTTTCTTGCATTTTGGTCAACCTATCTTAGCGCATTTCTATAGAACAACAATGGAAGTGTCGAAGTGTCGTTTTTTTCTTTAGTTTTCATATTTTTTGATCCCATAGTACAAGTTTTTCAAAGTCTTTAAAAGATCCATGTTTCATTATCTTGTATCACCATTTTTAACAACCTGTATAACCTGAATGTATCATTTGTATACATAGGTGAATCCTGTTCTATTCTATAATAATATGACAATGATGATGGAATCCCAATTGCAGCTTATTTAAATCATTTTTTAAAACCCGTTTCAAATAGGGCATAATTTAACAGAGCATCACTATTCAAGTTTCCAACCACCTTTGTGTATAATTCGTGCGACGCGAGCTCTCTTTGTGAATATTAAAATTTCTATTTTAGTTGTAATTTTAGTTTCCTGCCTTTTCGTGCTGAGTTTTTGACTGCAGTTGCTTTTTTGAAGTCTAATTAATGCTGCATTTGTATAAAGTCAAACGAGTGCGAATTATATTCATGAAATGATACATATTTCTTATACTCGTATTTATGTCAGAAATTAAGAATAGAAGGATAATGAGAGTTGAAGAGAATTGAAGTTTATTGTTCAGGTAAATTAAGAAAAGGATGAAGGTTTTTTTGTGGAAGAGCTCTAATTTATTTATTGATTTTTTTTGAGTTGTACTTTTGAAAGAAGAATGAAGATGAGGATTGTAATTACCAACCGATTTTTCCATATAAGATCCCAGTTTCTGATCCCGATTTGGTGCCATTGAAACCATGGCAGGATTAAACTTGTTCGATAAAAAAATTATATCGAGTAACGTGCACACAAAAAAAACAATCGAATTGAGTACCTCCTCCTATTTTGAAGTTGGTTAACCCTTGGGTGTATATAGTTTCACACATTTTATTTCTGAAATGACTTATAGTAAACAATCAATGCCAATTAGAACTCTGTTGCTCAGTTTGACAGTTTCAATTGATTACTTATTTCGACATTATTTATGTCATTTCGGTCGTATCGTTTTTGATAATCTATGCACCTAAAATGATAATAATCAATTTTTTTTAGCGTATACAGTATGTAAACTTACTAAAACCATTCCCTCAAACCACTGATCCCCACTGATCCCCGAATCATGTTAGGTGGTTTCTCACAGTATTCGCTTGTACGTGTTAGATATTTTTAATTTTATTATTGTGTTAAGATTTTAAAATCTCTCTTCTTTTAAAGTTGGTTAATGCTAAGAATATCATCCTGTGATGTAGTGTTTACATTACTTTTGACAGATTAGAGAAAGCCCAATAATTAACAATTGTTACGTTGTATGTATCTATCATTAATCATAATAACTTACTTTTTCGTACCTACCGATAAATTCTAAAAAAGCGTTAGTATTTCAAAAATTTATATACCACAACATAACTTATCGCCTAGATATACCCTGGGTTGAATAAATGGTTTTAGTGGATTTACATACTGTATAATGGCCCACTGCTGGGCACAGGTCTCCTCTCATATAAGAGAGGGATTGGGCTATAGTCCCCACGCTAGTCCTAAGCGGATTGGGAACTTCACATACACCTTTGAATTTCTTCGCGAATGTATGCAGGTTTCCTCACGATGTTTTCCTTCACCGAAAGCTATGTGATCTGATAATGCTAAATATCATCTGATATTTCGTACATAAGTTTCGGAAAAACTCATTGGTACGAGCCAGGATTTGAACCCTAACGGAATGAAAGTCTAACGTCTAAACCACTGAGCCACCACCGCTTTTTTATACACCTAAACCAAAGAGTTAAAAACTAACAATAAAATGTACTTCCAGCATCATCAAAACAATTTATGCAATACCTCTCAGCCTTATTCCCCACAAAAATGATATCCCGCTCTGCAGAGCAATCTGCAAGTTGCAACTTGGAACAATTTGAATTGTGGATTTTTGCATTCGACTCGACGCTTTATTGAGTTAAGATGTGTTTTAGAGCTTGGCTAGGTTTGCTTTAGAATTTTCAAATCTGACTGCATTTCTAGGAAATAAAAGGATTTTACCGGTGACTGCAATACGGGTTCTTCGAGAAGGAACACTTTGATTTTATGAGGGCAAGAAGTTCGCGTAGTTCCTAATATAACAAATTATTTATTAAATATGTAATGTCTTACTTCAGACATTCAGTATTCTTTCCAATTATCGTTGGAATATTACGTGTTTTACTGTTATGTAGTATATTTATTTAAATTTTCACAATTATCACTCATATTTTAAAAACTAACGGGTCTTAATCGCGTAAACTCATAGTCGACTCTTACGACACCCGCAGGACGAGTTGGGGTGGTGACAAATGTATTCTTACTGCCGTCACCACACGGCCATGTATGGCCAAAAATTGTGAATGTAATATTATAACAATTAAATTAATAAAATAAAATAAACATAGATTAAAAATCACTCTTAAGTCAAAACTGTACAATTTACACACATAAATTAAATCTAACTAATCCAACTAACCTCACCTACATATACACGGTGGAATTTAATCGGTGGACAGGAATCCATTTTTCTAATTCAGTAATCGATGGCGGTCACGTTTATGTAGTACTTAAGTGGAACCAAGTTTTTTTTAGCATAATTTTTTTTTATGTTGAAATTATAATTTATTGTCACCCTACTAATGGTTTAGTCTGAAAAGTCTAATACCTCTTTTCAAACTATCAGCCATAGAAACTTAAAACATAAATGAGCAATAACCACTCATTAATTTTTGCGATAGACTCTATTCCTATGTAAAATAAGAGCGATGCATGGCGCAAAAGTTTAATTTCAACATAAAAAATTGTTATGCTAAAAAAAAAACTTGGTTCCACTTAAGTACTACATAAACGTGACCGCTATCGATTACTGAATTAGAAAAATGGGTTCCTGTTCACCGATTAAATTCCACCGTGTATATAAGATTGGCCCTTGTGGCATTGTACCGAGAATGCTGGCTGCATTTACTCATTGTATCGCAATACAGATGCGTTGTGCGAGGAAGTCGCCACCTCTTCGGTCTTGTAACTATTTTTTTATAATAGTTACCTAAGCCTATATGGATTACACATTGGACCCATATTACCTATTACTGAACACAATTTATCTACACATGAAAATTTATTTGGGTGATTATTTCTTTAGCATGGCGATATTATGCATGTATGTACCGCATTTTGGCCACGCTCCCAGATTTTGCCAATAAATTTGCACTCGATGGGATTTAATATTATTAATAGTGTTCAAAAGAAATTGCAATCTTCCAACAATTGTGTCCAGCGGCCCTGCCACGAAAAACGAAATTCGTAAATTTCAAGGATTTGTCTCTCTCACTCTAACGACGTCTTCGTTTGAGTAACGGAGAAAAATTCTCGAAATTTACGAATTTCGATTTTCGCGGTAGCAGGGTGCTTAGACAAGTTGCCAATGACTAGAGCGCTTAATCGTCAATCGTAAACGAAAGGCAGCTAACTGCCTTTGTTGCACTAATATGAAAGAGTGACAGAGAGGGAAAACTACGTTACGCTACTAAGCGTTAGCGATTGGCAACTTGGCTTAGCATCCAGGTCAGCCCGAGCCCGAGAAATAGATTGATTATTTATACGTGTGCTTCTAGGAGTTACGCTGTATTTTTTCTCCTAATTTTGGATTGCTTAATGAATTTTAATACTTGTAATATTGGACTTGAATCATACATCATCATCATCATCATCATATCAGCCGAAAGACGTCCACTGCTGAACATAGGCCTCCCCCAAAGATTGTCACAATGACCGGTCCTGCGCCACCCGCATCCAGCGGACTTCTGCAACCAACTTCGAGAAAGAGGTAAATCGTCGAATCCGACTCGGTTGGGCAGCGTTCGGGAAGCTACGACACATATTTTCGTCCAATATTCCCTAGTGCTTGAAGACGAAAGTCTTTAATCAGTGTGTGTAGCCAGTGATGACATACGGTACTGAAACGTGGCCGCTTACAATGGGCCTCATAAGAAGGCTCAAAGTCACCCAAAGGGCAATAGAGAGGGTTATGCTAGGTGTCTCTCTGCGAGATCGGATTAAAACTGAGACCATCCGCAGCAGAACCAAAGTAACCGAAATAGCTCTCCGAATCGCTAAACTGAAGTGGCAGTGGGCGGGGCACATTGCGCGAAGAACCGATGACCGTTGGGGCGGGAAGGTTCTTGAGTGGCGGCCACGTACCGGAAGGCGTAGCGTGGGTAGGCCCCCCACAAGGTGGACCGATGACCTGGTGAAATCATACATACAGGACACAAATTATTTCGTCCCAAAAACTTTTGTCAAATGGTTCTTAAAGTACAATTTTACGAAACATCAAAGTGTATGCAAAACAAACTAAGCTCATAGCTCCTCCCCAAGCGATCTTCTCGAGCGATATTCCTCATATTGAAAATAAATTCAATTTTGAGTTCATTTTACGCTCATTGCGAGCGTCAGCTAGTCCTAACGTAACTCTTCAAAACTCGTATCTCCTCTTTAAATGCTCTTCAAAAAGCTGTCTTCGTAAGTGAAGAATAAGGTATTTATAAAATAAGTAAAAAGGTCTTGTTTGAGTGTGTGGGAGTTATATTAAATGTCGATATAATAAAAGGTATGGAAGTCCCGTGACGATAACCTTTCAAGGGCACTTGTTGATATGAATTATCTATACTGTAATATCTTTTGGGTACATTTTATGTTCGGATAATTATATAAAATAATGATCTCGTTTACGTTTAAATAAAATCGTCGTATATTTGGTACAACTTGCTCAAAAGTACTTGGCTGTGTGGTGACGGTAGTAAGAATACATTTTTCACCACCCAACTCTTACCTCCGGATGTCATAAGAGTCAACTAAAGGATTGAAGTGTCACTGACCATTATTTGACAGAAGATTGATGAATGATGATGGGCACCAGCGTAAACGTACAACTGCGATCGCCAATCCGCTTGCCGAGCATGGCGATTATGAACATTTACCTCCTAAAGCATCTACACGCATAGTTAACCCTTAACCACCTACGTGCGGTCTCACAGACACTGGTTTATTCAAAATTGACAAGAACTGAACGCAAGTACATCGCTCACGCCTCTGTGACCTTGTACCTTTACCCAGCCCCTCCGCAGTGCTGGCCATGCTGTCGACTCGTTCAGACGTGCACTCATTTGGATTTGGTGAGTAATAAAGTAGCATCGGCGGTCCGTGAGACCGCATGTAGGTGGTTACGATACATTTTGTAACTGTCTCAGGGACCGCACGTAAGTGGTTGTGTTATTTAAATTTTGAACACAGTTTTGAAAAAAGGTTCAAATTTATGAAGAAACTGGCCGAAAATTTTGTGAAACGCTATTTAGAGCGTCGTGCAAATAATCAGCGTCTTCCACGGGACTAGAAACTTGTTTTAAATGTGAATGTTCGAACAAATTGTGTGCCGACGGCAGACAAGAATGGTTATTTTAAAAGCATGTAATTTTACAAAAATATCTTATTTGTGACCAAATTAGATAGTTTAATAGCATTTTTGATTGCTCAATTTTATTTTTTATAATGAAAAGCTTTATATTATGTTCTTTAATTTTGTAATCTCATATCCTGAAGGATACCAAGTTTTGTAATCGAAAATACAAGTTAATAAATATGTTAAGTTTGAACTACAAAATGTTGATTATTTTTGTATTCTTGTTAGTTAATAAATGCCTGAAACTATTTAAAGTATATTTAATATACTTAAACCCCCTTCAGTCACTCCAAAGTAAATAAATCAGGTCCCATAAGAAGAAGCGGTCTCCATGACCGCAGGTAGGTGGTTGTGTGATACAAACAGGACGTAGGTAGTCAAGGGTTAATAGTAGAAGTCTACGTCCAGCAGTGGACTATCATAGGCTGATGATGATGTAAAAATATAATTATTTAATAGTCACATTCATATTTAGTTTCACTGATTACTCCAGTACTTTGAGCTAATATAAAAAAACATCATATCAAACGCCATAAAACACCAATTAAAAGATTTGACTGTCTCATTAACACACTACAAATTCGCTACATTGAAATTAAGTCTAGAAATAAACCTTTCAATATTAATAAAGGCATTGGCGTGACATGTGGTGCCATTTTACATACATTTGCATACTGATGTATGCTAAATTCTTACATTTATTCAGAATTTAGGGCTAACGACCTGAAAACACCCTTTAGTAGGCGTAATTATTTCGTGACATTGGATAAATTAAAAGAACATGTTTATTTTTTTTACGTTTGCTGTTTTTATACAAATGGACCCCTCATTAGGGAATGCGAGATATGCTAAATCATGCCGGTAACAAAAACCGTAACCTTTTCAGGGTCAAAGTTCTTGTGTGCTGGTTCATTATTCGAAAAAAGAAGTTGATTTTACTTGCCAGTCATTATGCCTATTAACCTCGTAACGCCCAACGTCCTATTTACCGGACAACAAAATTTACTGATCCGTGATGTCATCTTTTTCAAAGAAATTTGAATTTTATTTTCTAGATGTAAAATTCAAAATAAATGCTCTTTTTTAGGACAATGGGTTATTATTTCACGTCCTAAAAATAGAATGGACCTTACGAGGTTAAGATGGAAGTACTAGTACCCGACGCTGTACCAATACTCGTCATCATAGATTTGCCATCGATAAAATAAAATTAGGGCATTTAAACGATAATAAATGTAGGTGCCTTTAATGCTTCATATTCCAACTTTGAAATAATTAGATTACATCTAATTTGTTTGCATGATTTTAAGTAAGGCTGACATTTATTAGGACTGAGTGTTAATAATTATTTTCAGTGTTCCAATATGTGACATTCAAACTTTTACTGTGGTGCCATATATTGGGACTGCCAGCAAAATCACCTTACACTTACTATACTAAATACAGTAAATGTCAGATGCTATTGCTGGCAGTCCGAGTACGAGTATTCGTACAATGGAGTTGACTAAGAAAATTTGCTTTTTTGAGAAATTTTGATAAAGTCACCGTACAAAATAAATACTATTTATTTATCAAAACTTACAAACTCCCACTCCCTCTCCCAAAATACATGACAATACTTTACGTAGATTTATATATGAGCAAAATATAGTGATTAAAATAAATATTCTCTGTTAACATGTTACGCACTGGTACATTTTGTTAGCCTCCATAGCCTAGTTGGTAGTGACCTTGCTTACGAAGCTGGAGGTTCCGGGTTGGAATCCCGGCGAGGGCATTATTTGAGTATTTATTTATCCCAAATGGGTGCCCGTCTCTTCGCATAATGTTCATTGTGCAGAAAATGTTTTGGCCGAAACATTTGGCATATTGTTGAATGGCATAATAATCGTTACGCTGAATTATTTTTATGCATACACATATAAAAGTCCTAAAGTATGTTTTGCCGAATATTCGTATGCCGATTTTTAAATTATCTAAAATGTAATATTACTAATATTGATTGTCATAAAAAATATTTCGCATTATTATTGGAGTGGCTAAAATACCAGCACTAGTCTTTTAAACTAACTTAAACTACATCAATATTAAGTTGTCACGTCTATCAAATGGAATTAGCTATTTGTAGATATTTAACCTGATTGCAGAAAAACGAGAGGGGCAGAACCGATACGGTTAAGTTAGGTTAAAACATTAATCTTAGACATTTTACAATACAAATACTAGGTCTGCTCTAGCTGCTAGGAGAAAGACCAAATAAGGGGGACGGGGGGGCGGAGCCCGCCGCATGAAAAAGAAAAACATTTCAAAATCATGTAATCCACCTGGATAGGTTCGTTAGGTATCTTTTGTCCCTTAGAGCGGAAATAGGAGCCCCGCTAGGGGCTCCGTCGACATGTTGGCGGATCGTATTTCATTTTAGTAGGCGTTATGTTTAGCAGCAATTTTAGAATGTACAATATTAGGATCATCAAACATATGCATAAAACAATTTCGGCAAAGGAATCTTAGACACAATAAGCATTAGGATGAATAATGTTTCGGACAGACGACTTTAGGCGCAAAAACTTCGACACATGAAAAATATGCGAAACAATAATTCGGCGAAACAATTTTCGGCGTAAAATTCTTATGCGACATAATATTGGGAACAATACTTTTATGCGATTCGATATAGACCCATCACAAATATTTGTTCCTTGGTCATGGCTGTGTATGTATTTAAGTATCTATCTATTATATAATATCGTCGCCTGGTACCCACATCACAAGCCTTAATTGAGCTTACCGTGGGACTAGGTAGGTAGATTTGTGTAAGATATCTTAATATATTTATTTAATTATTATTTATTTATTTATATTTGTGCCCTATACGTCTAATTGTTTATTAGTTCATACTTCATAGACAAACAACAACATAAGACAAGTTTAGACAAATAGCAATCAAACTGTGATCCCATGTGGTTTGAATAGTGGAGATCAGATGTTATTATTTTGATTGAGTTCCCTTTGATTGTGGGGTTGATTGGGGAGGCCGATAATTAATTAGAAAGCTCGATTTAGACTTAAAAGGTTAGATAGATGTGTAGATGTTTAATGTCGCGTTTGTGAAGTGAAGCAGAAAAGAAGAACACCTATGTGTTTTTCATCACACTTGCTGTCTAAGGGCGCCATTGCTTGCGTGCGTAGCGGGAGTAATACAAAATTGAAATTCCCTAGGGAGTAATAGAAATGTCAGTACGTCATTTGACAATATTATTTCTTATAACTTATTTTTTTGTCAAGTGTGATGAAAAACATTGTATGCATCACGGTCGGTAAGCGGAATACTAACTCGAGTCATAAGAGGAGGGCTCTTATGACTCTCGTTAGTAATTCCGTACTTACCTGCCTTGATGATTGATAATGGAGACCTAGGCTCCCCAAAACATGCCGCTAGTAGGTACTAACTAAATACACGTGAGTTTAACCGTTTAATTAAAGTTAAAGTTATTGTTTCACGAAAGCTTACATTCAAGTACCTATGTCTTAATTATTTGTTACATTTGGATTAAAATGCTAAACGCATTAATGTATGCAGAAATAAGCATTTATATGTTAGCGGTTATATTTCGAATTTTCGGCATAGTACAAAATCAAGATAAAAACTGTTTTTTTATTCAACATATTTTTTAGTAATTTCTTAAAATAAAACTATGAAAACGGATAAACTCGCGTATATTAACTAATTTTAACTTCATTCCGACGTTTCGAACACTTTACAGGGTTCGTGGTTAAAGTTAGTTAATATGTACGCGAGTTTATCCGTTTTCATAGTTTTATTTCATGTGTAATTCTCGCGGTAACCGAAGAAAATATTATGATTTCTTAAAATTTAAACTTTTCTCACCTATGTGAACATCTCAATCTCACCCCAACGCGCTGTCAGATTTAAATCAACCAATACAATATAATTGTAAAGATCAATGGTTTGCCTACTTATCTACAAATATATAACAACGAAACAATGAAATACGAAACTGATAATATTATATCAAACATAAATAATCGGGACACATTGTTTCCTACTTTTTTATTTTCGCCTTCGCCGTTATTAAGTTCCATTATCGTTTTGACTAGGCCCTTCAACGCCTTGAACCCACTTGCACCTTTCTGAACCGCTTATGCCGGTCTCGTTTTCCCCCTTATTTGTCGACAGTGCCATCACGAAACTAATTTCGCTTTACTTTCGCCGCATTATGCGGTGCTTTAAAAACGCTACAAGCAATGCAAATAGAAAGTCTTAAGAACAAGGGAGTCGCGGTCCGAGTAATTAGTGACGTTATTGCATTTTACGTTCCCGGGATTTCTGCACTCCTAAACATAGTGCGATAATCAGTTTTGAAAATGTCAATCAATTATTATCCTTCAAATATAGATCCGGATTGATTGACGTTTTCAGAACTAGTTATCGCACTTATGCTTAGGACCTTAGGAGGGCAGATTTGTACTTGGGTGCTCAACAGGGGAGTTCTTCACAAAATGCCTGCCACTACATAGCAGTCTTACTGCTGCACTGCTGTGTTTTGGTTTGGGAGTAGATAGCCGGTGTAATTACTGGCATGAGATAAAAAAAAAATCTATTTTTTTTTCCTGTTTTCATAAACGTCTCCTGCCTTAGCATTTCGTTAAGTATTGTTTGTCCCTGTTGAAAATATACCAATGTTATTACACTTTTGTGCTAGTTTAGCATGTTTTTAGTTTTTCTATGACTTCCGGCAAATGGTTACTCCATTACCTAGGAGATGTATTCTGTTACAAACTGTCGTAGCCTAAATATCCATTCCAAATAAAACTCAATATAATATTTATAACACTGATGTCTTTATTTAATTCCATCAGTATCTTTCGGTCTTACCAATATGATTTATAAGATTGAAAGCTTACAACACTTACCACATTGTTGGGAACATTCCCGGAAATTTTCTCGAATCGCATCACTAGTCGCAATCCCGTAATGCAGTCTACTTAAGGAAATTAAAGAGTAAGATGAGATTTCTGCGACGCTAACTAAACTCGTTCAGTACAAGTAACAACCAACGTTAAAAAGTCCTTGATAAAGCAGATACATTAAATGGGACAATCTTTCTTTAAAATGTTAAGGTACGTTTAAACCAAAAGAGCATTCGCTGTTCTAGCGCCCGTTCTACGAAATCAACCAATCACGTTTTGTGTACCGATCGAATTTCGTAGAGCACAGCCAATGCTCTTTTAGTTTAACCGCATCTTCAGTCATTAGTCAGTTGTTATATGAATTAATGTAACCACCAAATGACGATTTTTCAGGAGGTCCCAAAAACCAAATTGACATTTATAATCTGTTGTCTAGTATGTTGTATCTTTTTAGTTAATTATTCTATTGAAATGATGTTTATCTTGTTTGTTTTATTTTTGAGAGGTCTATTTGACACACAGTTACTAATTGCGACCACAGTTGTAGTTCAGGAAATGGCAGGTGCCTACGTTAAAATTTTTCAAAAAAAATTGGAGATACGTGTAAACCGGCACGTGTGGTTTCCGTTATAAAACCACACGTGCCGGTTTGCGGTGTCACTCCTTCACCGTGGAAAATATTCCCACACGTACTAAGAAATTCGGCAATTCCTTCATATGCCGAACTATAAAAAAGTGGAATTCTTTACCGGCACATGTTTTTCCGCATACCTATAAGTTGGGACCCTTTAAACGAAGCGTGAAGAAGCATCTAGCGGGCCAGCAAGGCGGTGGCAACTAACAGGTTACTGATTGTCTCCTGTTCGTTGCCGCCGCGATTTGGGCTCTACTTTTCACTTACGATCAGGTGGAGTGGAGCCACTTTGTTGTGCCAACATAAAAAAAAATACGTTAATAATTTAATGAAAATCATCATAAATGGATTTGGTAATTTAGTGTAACTCACAAATTGAAACCGAATTGCTTATGAGCCATACAATACAGATGGCGCTTATTTGCATTGACATTTATAAAAATGTGGTGAGTACATTAGGAAGGACATATTTTGTACTTACGAATGATTTTTTGAAAACTTTACATACGTTAATAAAAAACGTAGGAACCTTATAAAATGGCAAAGTTTTTGTTAACGTATTCGACATTCTTTTTTCTGGATATTAAAATTTTATATACTCCATTCGATAGAGCAGGAAATTTGCAATCGAACGGTATACTTAACTTAATTTCGTCATTTTGGTGGTTACGTTAATTCATATTACAACCGAAGAATAAAGTATAAAGGATTTTGCACATTATAACAATTCAACAGCGTCTCAACTCCATTCCAAATATTGAAAAATCCCTATGTCATATGTTCTAGGTTTAATAAAAAAATAAAAAGAAATTTATTTACTTACACAAACATAGGTAGGTAATAACAAAATACATGTTAGTGCAGCAAAATGGATTAGGACTCAGCGAGGCCGCTGGTTTTCAGTCCCTAACCATAAACTCAAAGCTAACAATAATATTAAACTAACTTAGGTGCTAAAGAAATCGCTGACACGATACAAATCAAGTTTTGTGTAACAAATGGAATGGACTTAATAGTTCTAAAAGGGAGTTATAAAATAACTTTATAAATATTGGACAAAAATCAAACTAGAAAGTAATGGCAGGTAAAATGTAGGTACTACGTTATTCTCTCTTATGAATATTTAAGCTTTCCGTGAAACAACTCGATAGGTAGTCGGGATTTTTACCAGTCAGTGAAATTATAAATTTTTCCCAGAATTCCTCTGAAAAACCCTATATACAAAAGGTATTTCGTTGTTTACTTAAGCCGATACCCGATACGGCAATCCGATAATCTCCCTGTAATTATTTTAAATTTCATGTTAAAATATTCAAAGTACGGTTAAATGAAGTGGATTTTAAGTAAATTAGGTTAAATTAAAACAAAACTGTAGCATCACACAGAGATCGGACATGCTCGTCATTATACTCCAAAGTTGATTAAAAAGACTCGGCTTCATAGAGCGTTGTCCCTCTCGAACTTATTTGACGTTTATAAATAAATAAGTAGTAAATAAAATATCTTGGGACATCTTACACAAATCAACCTAGTCCCACGGTAAGCTCAATTAAGGCTTGTGATATGGGTACCAGGGGACAATATATATAATAGATAAATAGATATAGATACATACTTAAATACGTAGACAGCCAAGACCAAGGAACAAATATTTGTGATAAATAAATACACAAACACGCTAGCCCGACGCTGGGACTCACCACTATTGCAACGCTACGTACAACTCCAAGCGCCTGTAGTGCCGGTGCCCAGGCGCCTTTAGGTAACCTAGTTTTAATTTACCATCTACTAATCATAGCGACAAGTTTTGTAACTTCTACCTATGTATCTAACACTTATATGGAATCAAAATTTCTGATATAAATTATTTGAATTTGGAGGAAATGCACATAATCGGCACGCTGGGCAAGCGGATTGGCGATCGCAGTAATGTGTCCACTATGATGACGCTGCTGCCCATCATCAATATTTTGTCAATAATGGTCAGTGACATTTCAATCCCTTAGTCGACTCTTACGACACCCGAAGGAGGAGTTGGGGTGGTGACAAATGTATTCTTACTGCCGTCACCACACGGCTTAATGTGACCGCAGTAATGTGTCTACTAAAAGGACGCTGCTGCCCATCATCAATCTTCTATCAAACTTTGGTCAGTGACACTTCAATCCCTTAGTCGGTTCTTACGATCCGTGGGAAGAGGTGGGGTGGTGACAAATGTATTCTTATTGCCGTCACTACACAGCCTAGGTCATGTATGAAAGAGCATTGTGTGATCTTTTATTATACGGTTGAACCCCTCAACAGTCAAGAACATGGTACTAAAACTATATCTGCCCACTCGCCTTAAATAATGCTCACTTAAAGACGCAATAACTTTGCTCGTCCTTCTTCCTAGTTGAGCTTGCTTTAAGAAAAAGTTTGTTTTCCTTTATAGCTGCTATAATCGCCATTTATATACAAGATCACGTTAATGGTTGGTTTCACATTCTCTGGATAAATATATCTGTTAAATATCACTATCTTTTTTCCCAAGCATGTAAAAGAAAAAGACAACCTGTTTGTGTGACAAATGTTGAATTTTTACTTTGTGAGACATAATAATACCTATAAATGACTATAAAATAAACACTATAGACATTAATGGCTGTAAATTAAGGGTGACTAGATGACCAACGCAGAGTTAAGATGAAGTAAATATATAGACCATTTAAGCCATGGTTGTCTTTGATGATAACTGACTATATTCAAGTAAGCTTATTAATAAGCATTTTCGAATCGTCTGACACTATCAAGAGAGAAAAAAATCTACTACTGCTTCTAACGCTACACCGTTCCTTAATAAGAACCAGTAGTAAGAAACTCAGGTGGATCTTATTAAAATAACATGCATTAAAGAATTTATTACATAAAAAAATGATTTTTACAGACATTTTTATAAAAAAGAGAAATAAATAAAGGATCATAATAATAAACCAAAATAATTATTATTGTACAAGTTCACAATATTACTAAGCATCATCGAAGGCTCGGCCACGGCCCAATGTTGCTCTCCGCGTAGGGCCGAAGGCCCCGAATGTTCCCCGCCGCGTGCTCGCCTGTGCGAGGCCAAAAGCCGTGCTGCGGGAGATTCGAATTCCCGGCGATACCTACAAACATATCCAACCCCCATGCAATTCCCTGCACCAATACCAAACTTTGACAACTATTTCCTGGCCTGCCCCCCACCAGAAGAGGTTGCACTGCGCAAAATACAATTTTTTAGTGTTCCGTAGTAAACTAGGAATCCTCATAGTTTCGCCATGTCCATAGCATAGCGCAATGGCCGTTAATACTAGAAATTAGCAATTTGGCACGATATAAATATTAATCACATACAATTTTTCTTATAACAGCGTTCCCATATCAGCATCTCGCTCCATCTTATGGATTCGCTCGCCACCGGTCGCCTTAGACCAATGTCGTGGCCAGGCCATAAGTCGACTGCACGAACTATCCATAGGGAATACCCATTTCCTTTTGATTAAGAGCATAGCACCAGATTTTTCCCATTAAAATTCAACACGACACGGCCATACTGACAATGAATGCGACCTCGCGGCACATGTTTTACATTTTGCACCTTAACTTCATTGTAATAAGGTGATAGATGTGTACATATATTTGAAGGTGCGGTATTATTGATGTCAATGTATTGCAAGCACGTCGCAGTCATAGAGTGCAGCGAGTAATACTTGCAACGTGTTCACTGCGATTTCATAGACTAGGTACTACTCGTATGATTTTGCAAGTATCGGTAACGTTAGGTTTTACTCGATACGTAAAGCAGGCCATCGCGCTCGCTCCTATATGCCAATGCGCGATATAATGTATTTCGTATCGAGTAAAACCTAACGCTTCCTTTACTTTCCAACTCATGGTACGGCTACAGAGTAAACCATGTTTTTTTTATTAATTTTTATTATTAATAAAAACGTTTACTCGGTACGAGAACTTCATCACGCTCCTACCAATAAATTAGTGTAAGCGTGATAGACTGCTTGAAGTATCGAGTAACTGCTAAAGCTAACCTTACTTCATGATAAAAAAAGTTCTACCTACCCAGTAAATGGGTCAAAATTATTTTCGTTGTCTTGTTTCATACCACTCTGTCATGCTTGTAGTTGCTGTTTCGACTCAGTATATAAGGAATCCGGTGCACTTGTATTTCATTTTCACGCTAAATTTTAATCTCTACATCAGAAATTGAAAACAAAACATTATCACATACAAAAATCACCAATGCGTGACGTTTTAGAGACACAAAATAAGACAACGAAAATAATTTTGACTTAAATAGGTATTTGAAAAGTCTTTTTGAAATCAGCATGTTTGCAGATTTTCTATAAAAAAATTACACCCCACCCGTATTTTTGATTGCGAGTGTATAGTGTATATGATAATGCATAATATAATATTTAAAAAAATAAACAAAATATTATTGTCAGCCCTTGTGACACAAACTACCTACTGTTCTAATTTACGTGCCTCTTATTTAGCATGAACTTATTTATGCCAACACCAAATACATCGATATTATCTCCCGAAAATTGTAGTCCTACCTCCGTCTGTCGGGCTCAAAAAATTCTGTGTACATAGGGATGTAATTCTGCAAAAGGGAACCAACCCACTTATTTTTTTTTTCATTCAAATTAACACTTTGAATCACAAGAAACAAAGTCAATCTTTAAAATGACAGTGTGGATTGGTTCCCCTTTTGCATAAATACGTCCATAGGTACCTAAGTTTTTTATTTGAGAGACACAATACAAGCCTTTTCACTTTTTTGCTTATTCATGTTCGAATACTCATTCATTCATTGCGATCAATCCAATTGATTTCAGTCAATTCAGGTGATTGGGCAGTCAATAGAAATGGGAACAAATCAAATAGTTTTTTTTTTCGTTTATTCTGGTACCTTAATAAATGACAATTGCTTTAACAGTGAGGAAGTAGGGTAATGTATCCTTTAGTGTTTTCCGCTTTTTTGTGTTAGGTTGGTATTAATACAAGTAGGGTGCTTAGGCAAGTTGCCAATCGCTAGCGCTTAATAGTCAATAGTAAACGAAAGGCAGTAACTGTCTTTGTCGCACTAATATGAAAGAGTGACAGAGAGGGAAAACTACGATACGTTCGCTACAAAGTGTTAGCGATTGGCAACTTGGCTAAGCATCTAGGTAAGTCTATTGTCATCGTGTGTAAAATGTATGGGGAGTAATAGTGATAATTTATAAAGAAACCTTATTGATTTGACGACTTAAACAAATATGTATACTCGTATTATTATTGTTTGTTGTCGTCACTGCCACGTTGTTTGTAACTGCATATGAAAATGACCCCGTGATACATGCTATTATGCGATAATACATAAGGTAAGTTGGGGTAAGATAAAACAGCTTTCAAAATGGGGAAAGACAAAGTCGTCCTTCTGACACAGCGTCTGTTGGTGGCATTTTGTTTTACCCCATTCAAAAAACAATTTCATCTTACCCCAACCATCACCATCATCATCTCTCCTAGCCATTTATTCGGCCACGGTGACTGTTTTTCAGTTCTAAGAGCGTCGCTGGTGCGCTCTCAGGTGACTGACATAGCCAATTTTTGCAGCGAATACACGGCCGCATTCGCTGCAAGTCAGTACCCCTCCAACATATATTATCAATGTAATGATATTGTATGGCCGCTGGTGGTCTGGCCTTCAGCTCGTCTTACCCCAATTTACCTCACCATTAACTCTCTATTGACTCTAATTTTAATTCAACTAACCATATCATGTATGAGTCTCGCGTTACTCGAAATAAATGTTATTATTATTATATTTGTATCTCCTTGAGGATCACGGGCTTACAAATCCCGGTTTTTTGATAGGCTTGCGCGGGGATACAGATCCAACACGTTGAAGCCCTTTGGAGAAATTTGCTGTGTTGTACACCTGCTGCAACTCATTATTATTATTATTAAGTATGTTATAATATAGTAAGTATTTAGGTAAGTTTATGACATGACCTTAAATTATTTTTATCTGTTTTAATATTCTTTTGTTTAAACGTTGTCTGGAATAGATTGCTTCTCAGCAATAAGACCGCCTATTGTCTTCCTTTTCAATGCTTACGTGTAACTTATTTTATATTTACCTATATTTCGTTCTTCGGATGAACAATAAAAAAATATTGTATTGAAATTACCCCATAAACGGATTACTAATATTTTTGTTACATGCACAATATCGTAGAACCGATGGCCGTTGAGGCGGGAAGGTTCTCGAGTGGCGGCCACGTACCGGAAAGCGCAGTGTGGGTAGGCCCCACAAAGTGGCCTGATAACCTGGTGATGATCGCAGGAGTCCGGTGGATGCGGGTGGCACAGGACCGGTCATTGTAGCAATCTTTGGGGGAGGTTCAGCAGTGGACGTTTTTCGGCTGATATGATGACGATGCACAATGTTACTCCCACGCTTATTATATTTGTACTGGACCTGCTTGCATACATATTTAATTTCCATTCGTTTGCAGCAGTGTTAAAATGCCCAACCGTCGGGCCGTGAATAACTGAATCGAATTCAATTACCTTTTTCAATAAAACCATTTAGTCCTGCGCCATCTATATCATTACGAACGATTGTTCGACGTCCACTCTCATTCAGTCATTCATTCGTTCATTCTTTAATTTAGACGTATGTGCTTGGATAAGCAAAGTGGAGTTTTCATTTTGGCTCGATTAAAATGGTAGTTTTTCACATTTTGGCCGTGTGGTGGCAGAAGAATACATTTGTCACCACACCAAGTCCTCCTGCGGTTGTCGTAAAAGTCGACTAAGGGATTGAAGTGTCACTGACACAAATTACTGCGATCGTCAATCCGCTTGCCCAGCGTGGCGATTATGGGCATTTACCTCCTAAAGCGTCTATACGCATAGTAAATAGGAAAGGCCTGAAATAATGAAAAAAAAAGATATATTTTTGTGGAACAAATCGAAATCAAAAATATATATGATTTCTGTGTTTTTTAAATGTCAATAGAACCATCGAACTCGGCTTTCGCGGCTGATGTTTATATGCCACTCGGCCACTCGGTCTTAGACAAAGTAAGATCAATGAGATCTAATTTTGACGTGACAACGTCTTATAAATTGGTTTGCCGGGTGACACTTCAAGAAACTGCATTACGCTCCGCTCACGTTATGCGCTCACAATGAGAGCGAGTGAGCGGCATGCGTCCCTTCCACTCGGGCATGGTTAGCCCGCCTAAGAGCGAGAGAGACAGACATAAAAAGTGAAAGTCGTTGTCACGTAAAACTTTCGCCCGTATACCGACTTTACAGGCAACCAATTTTGTTTTATACAGCAAGGATTATTTTAACATATTATTATTTAAAATGGAAAATCATGTCTATAGCCCGATTTGAATTTTCGATACTAAAAGTTGCTCTGTTTGACTTATATTTAGTAGGTACTAGGTACCATTTTCTAACTTAAAAGTACACAGAAACACTGAAATGTAATTGAGCAAATGGCATTCGGAACCACTAAATCAAATTATAAGCTAAGCGTCAATAATAGTCAGTGCGGAAACTAAGACATCTAGCGGCAAAGAACCCCAATACATTTGAGGTGCTTTCAGTTTCCGAACAAACTCTAACCGCTGTGTACAAAACGTCATCAGATATATCGAAACTGCCAAGGTGATCATTAATATCTAAACAGACCTCTATTTTCATGACGGTAGAGTGCATGTTGAGATATTTATGAGTATCGTGGCAGCTCCGATATTATTGATGGCGGCTGTACCAATAATAGCAATAATTGGATTACCGCTTAGATCAATCTCAATTAGCTTGCTAACTTGACATTTAATTAGGATTGATACATCCAGTGGGAAAAGATGAAAGAATTATGATTGCTGTTTGTTTATAATATTGATTTATTATTGTCAGTGATCAGTTTTTTGGATTCCCCCGGCGGGTCTCCTACAGTAACTTGAAAAATAAACTTTGATTATTTATACGTATTTCCATGCAATTGGCCATGTTACTGTTCATAATTATAATAATATATCTAATAGTATTAATTTTTTTATAGTCACACCCGTTATTATAATACGCGAAATCCCGCGAGGGTGAATCCAAAAAACCGATCACTGATTATCATCATCATTTCAGCCATAAGGCATTACTCCCACCGCGAGCAAGTAAGCTGTGAGCTATCGGCTATAAAAATAAACAACAGATAAGCACTCCCATTTAAAAAAGAGACACGGCGATGTTTATAGTTACTCGCTCAGCTATGCTATATAAAATGTCGCCGTGCCTCTTGTATAGGCCTCCCCTTTGGATCTCGCGGCCTGGCGATCTTCATAAGATGGAGATATCTTGTGGGTGCATATAGGTAATGCGTTTGCCAAACCGTCGTCTCTACTTGAGCACTTTTCAAAGCCAAAACAAACTATTCTTTATTCAAGTAAGCTTATTAATAATCATTTTCGAATCGTCTGACATAATCAAGAGAGAAAAAAAAATCAACTACTGGTTCTACTTCTAACCCTACACCGTTCCTGAGAAGAACCAGTAAAAAACTCAGGTGGACTTATTTTTTCAAAACAGTATAATAATACATCTAATTAAAATAACATGCATTAAAGAATTTATTACATGAAACGACCTTATCTGCCATTCCGCTCTAAGTGCAATGTGTATGTGTACCTAACTATACAAATACATGGTAGTAAAATAATAACAAAATTAAAAAAAATAAGATTGCAACCGATTTCTCCAAGATTCCATTATCAGACCCTGACTTGGTGCCAACAGACCATATCGGTTTGTTTTGAATTCGTTTAAAAAAAATTTCGGAATCGGTTGACGTGATATTAAGTTAATCACACTACTTATCTCCTCCGTAATATTTTTGTTCTAATTCCTATTCTGTTTGGCTGAAATTGATACAATATTTATTTTATCTATGTAAGTATATGTATGTTTATTCTGTTTAGGTATATATGTATGTCTATCTGCATGTTTATTTTTCTTATGTCATAGTTAAGTTCTGATTTTTTGCTACACCTACCAACAAACGCTTAATAATTATGTTTCGCTACCTAAAGGTTGTCTGGAAGAGATTGCTCTTTAGCAATAAGACCGCCTGTTGTCTGCCTCTAGATTAGTTGTCTTCTTGTTTAATGTTTCTTTTGAGGTGTACAATAAAGAGTATTATTATTATCCTCTTTATTCATTATGTGTCTCGGGTTAGGTGTTTTACAATATGATTATAAAAGTAAAATACAATACAACATACAAAAAAGATACAAAACATATAAACACATTATAAAAAACCTAACCTAGAGGGCCGCCGGCAGCGGAGCGGGCCCAAGCTGCCGGTGGTTAGGGCTACAGGGAGAGGAACCGCCGGACTATGCGCGCCGTGTCCAGGATTACCGCCTTCTGCATCTGACCCTTGATCCAACCACCTAGCGAGAGCCTCTTGAGGTGTTGATCGAGGCTCTTCGCTATGAGACCATTCGCAGAAACAACTATCGGCACAATGATCGCCGAATCAACGTCCCACATGTCGGTTACCTCGTGAGCCAAGTCAAGGTACTTACTGGCTTTGTCCTTCTCGGCCTTCACGAGGTTCTCGTCATGGGGGATGGTGATGTCGATGAGCATTGCCCGGCGTTGCGATCGATCTATCAGCACGATATCAGGCTTATTGGCTACAATAGTCCTGTCCGTGATGATAGATCGATCCCAATAGAGCGTGGCACGACCATTTTCGAGAACTGCCGCAGGTGTGTACTTATAGTAAGGCACTTCGAAGCCCACGAGGCCGTATTGAAGAGCAAGCTGCTGGTGTATAATCCTGGCTACGAGGTTGTGTCTGTGCAAGTACTCGGTGTTAACAATCTGAGAACAACCGGAAATAATATGCCTGAGTGACTCACCGGGACGGCGGCATGCCCGACAAATGTCGACCGTACCGTCCTTCAGGATATATTTCCGGTAGTTATTCGTCATGATAACCTCGTCAGCAATTGCACAGGCAAAACCCTCGGTTTCTCCGAAGAGGTCCCCGAATCGTAGCCAGTTCACCGACGCGAGCAGATCTACGTCAGGTCCCGTGAGGGCCCTGTAGAACCGCCCGTGTAGCTCCTTGCTCTTCCATACCGCCTTGCGGTCCTCGGTGCTTAGCACCACAGGTCTGCGCCAGTTCTCTTTTGCCAAGGAGAGCGGCGTGAGGTTCCGGTCTACTGCCACCACATCTCGATGCATCCCGCACTCATTGTTAAGAAAATAGTTTCTAAGATTGTACACCTCGCGGTTGTGGAGGTCTTTGGCATTTAAGAAGCCGCGGCCTCCACATTTACGCGGGATGTACAATCTCATAACTGATGAGCGCGGGTGTAACATTCGATGTGTGGTAAGCAGTGTACGGACCCTTCGATCCAGGGCGTCCAGCTCGGTCTGAGTCCACCTTAGTATGCCAAAGGAGTATGTGAGTATGGGTATTACCCAGGCGTTGAAGGCGCGCACTTTGTTGCCTCCTGACAAAAGACTGTTAAGTATTATTATTATTATTGCACTTCGGGGAGTGTGCTCAAGAGCTTCATTATTATATTATTATTATTATTATTCGTCCATTTGCACATGGCCACAGACTAGCTAAGGGCAGAGACGTAGCCTACGATGGAGTCAGTTCGCCTAAAAGGTGCCTATTCACCCTTGACTTGAAGGTTGACGGGTTATATGATCACGGAAATATAGACGCCGGCAGGGAATTCCACTCCTTGGCAGTACGCATAAGGAAAGAAGACGCAAAGCGCTTCGTACGAACAAATGGAATACCTACCAAGTAAGGGTGGAACCCAGCCGTGCGTCTAGAATTTCGATGGGAAAATGGGGGTGGCGGAATAAGCTCATGAAGCTCTTGAGCACACTCCCCGAAGTGCAATCTGTATCACTATCACTACATAGTATAAAATAAAGTCACTTTTTCTGTCCCTTCTGTGCCTTTGTACTTACGCTTAAATCTTTAAAACTACGCAACGGATTTTGATGAGATTTTTTTTAATAGGTAGAGTAATTCAAGAGGAAGGTTTTTATGCTGGTATAAGTACCGGTGCGCAGCCGGGGCGGGTCGCTAGTTTATAATATTATGCTATTGTCAGAACTGAATAAAAAACGGGACTAATCGGGAAGCATCAGCCTTCAAATAAAAAAACATCAGAATCACCCAGTTCTGAGGCAACAAACTTAAAAAAAACAAACAGAATTTCGAACCTCCTCCTTGTTTTCATTCCAAAACAGCTTTGTCGCGGTATTTGTCTTTTCTAATAAGTCTACCTATCACGTTCGCACCAATAAATGAGAGCGAGCATGAAAAACTGCTTTACATACCGAGTAAGATAACGCAAACCTTGCTTGCCTATATGGCTACGGGACTCATTTTGCTAAATAGCCCCCCGAGCACCTGTGCCGCGGTTTACTTGACACAACGCTGGCTACTTGCCACTGCGAGTTACTCGTCTGGCGAGTAGCGAGGTATAGACGGTAATGTGCATGAAATACGTATAAAGGTCGGTCATACCTCATACAGGTTGTCTAGATTTTGAATAACTAAAGGTGCTACTATTATCCCGTAATGCGATTTTGGTTTGAGTTCTGTTTATCATTTTTTGACAGTTATTCTATGGAACTGATACATCACCATTCAGATTATGGCCGTGAGTTGATGGCAGAATACATTTATCACCACCCCAAATCTTCCCGTGGGTATCGTAAGAGTCGAAGTATCACTAACCATTTTATTTATTCTAGATTAATGGGAGAATTATTTACACAAGTGGAATGGACATAGTAATATATTTGTCACCACCCCAACTCATCCCGTGGGTGTCATAAGAGTCGACTAAAGGATTGAAGTGTCACTGACCATTCATAAGATTGATGATGGGTAGCAGTATCAGTGTAGTGGATACACTACTGTGATCGCCAATCTGCCTGCCCGGCGTGGCGATTATAGACATTTACCTCCTATTGCGTCTATACCTACGCGTATACAATAGGAGATATCTACGTCTACCAGTTAACTAAGTTCGGCTGATGAATTATACGTGATGTGATATAAAGTACCTATATTTTTATAATTATTTTTTAATATTGATTGTATAGTCTAAAAACGTTTTAAAAACATGTTTCAATTTGTCTATGCACATTCATTGCGCTCAGAACCAATGGCCATTGGGGCGGAAAGGTTCTCGAGTGGCGGCCACGTACCGGAAGGCGCAGCGTGGGTAGGCCCTCCACGAGGTGGACTGTTGCAGGAAATAGTGAAGTTCGCAGGAGTCCGCTGGATGCGGGTGGCATAGGACCGGTCATTGTGGCAAATGTTCAGCAGTGGACGTCTTTCGGCTGATATGATGATGATGTCTATGCACACTTTCCTAGTATCGAGGCCCGAAAGAATTGGTTATCAATATGAAAACGTTCGTCTACAAAACAACTACGTCGTATGACTTGCAGACAATGTTATGCGATTTCAAATGAAAATAACTCCTTCTGGTTGTACGAGTAAATGCTAAACATTTAAATAATATAACTAAACCGCAGTTTTTTTGCATTGTGTATCATTTAAGTACCTATGAAATAGCTTGTATAGAAACAAAACTTACTGAAAATCTGCCACGTCACCCTGTATTGGGTAAAGCTCGGAAACTCTCCTCTGTGGTTGTGACTCAAACGTAATATTTGAAATAGGTCAATGGTGAAATTTTGGTCAAAACGTTTGCTGAACGACGAACGGGTGCTCTAGGCGATGTATTGATTTCTCAGTAATAGATATATAATTGAACTAAAACTATGAAAACGGATAAACACTTTACAGGGTTCGTGGTCTGCGGAAGACTGGACCATCCGCAGACCACGAACCCTGTAAAGTGTTCGAAACGTCGGAATGAAGTTAAAGTTAGTTAATATACGCGAGTGTATCGGTTTGTTATAGTTTTATTTCATGTGTAATCCTCGCGGTAACCGAAGAAAATAGAATATATAATTATTTCAAAGAATGGTCAGTGACACTTAAATCCCTTAAAACGCGAGAAGAGGTTGGGGTTGTCACCACAAATGAATTCTTACTGCCGCCACATCAAGGCCAATAACTACACAACATACTATAGGCCGAATTCTGATTGCGTCAAAATATATGTACACTGTAGAATTCTGAATGTAGTAAATTGCAATTGTGTGGGACCCGTATTGTTTGGGTATTACGAATAGGTATAGAATCGGTAGTCCCATAAGATGGTCCGACCAGGTGTCCGAGGATCTACAGATGCCGAAATCTCTAGCTCTTCATCAAGATCCTCAACAGTGTGGGGCCGACTTAAGGAGGGATAGAATCTCTACAAATATGTATAATTAAACGCTTAAACTCATGTGTATTTAATCACTAAGAGACACATGTTTTGCAGAGCCTATGTCCCCATTATCAAGCACTGAGCCCGCGTTCACGCTTCGCAACTCGCGAGGTAGAATCGCGTTTATGTTGTCCATCACATAATCCCAGAATCAGAGTATACTAATTTACGATTTTGAGTGTTTTCTAATATTATGCAAACTCGCAATCTAAGCTCTATTTCAAGATATTTTAACGTGACAAATGTTTTTTTTTATCACCATAATAGTCATAATCAAAGATTTGTCAAGCTTTGTAAAGATTTATTCTAACAGCTTAATGTACAGATATTAAGCTAAGACTTAGCGCCTAACCCACCCATAAATTTAACTAAGCAAGGTCAAAAATTTTCCGTATAAAACAAAAAGATGATATTTCCTTCAGTTTTGTTATGACTAATATCTATACCTAGATATTTTTCTAGCATAACCGAGGGATTGACAAAATGAAGCATCGACAAATCATGCTTATCGATGAGTACACTCTCTTCTCATAAATATGTTAATTTTGCGAAATTTATTTATTTATTTAAACTTTATTGCTCAGTTAAAAAAAAGTACAAATGGGGGACTTAATGCCTTAAGGCATTCTTTACCAGTCAACCATCTCTTACTACGGCATGCAAACTGGTTTTTATGTGTATCATATTTTGATGAATATTTTCTAGGTTCCATAGTTACTTTATAAAACCGGTTTACATTCCCTAATCTCTACCAGTAAAATCAAGTAAATAGGAAATGCATCACATGCCTTTTTATTCAAGCAATTTTTTTTTGTCATGTTAAGTATGCCTATGTCACCACAATATTTTCTATTTTTCGTATTTGTTTTGGTGGACTATCTTAGGCTGATGAATAGAGCAGGGATCGGATAACGGTTTTTGCTCCATACAAAAGAACGGTTCGAATTCCGTTCTTTTTCGTTCTTCGGTTTATAATTTTTTTGTTAATGGAGTAATTGAAAAATATGATTTTAATAATTACATAAAATGTTGAATACTACATAAAGAGCGTGAAACATTTTAAAATATTGAGCTTTATCGAGGTTTTTCTAAAAAACCGGTTCCGATCCCTGGAATAGAGATCGGAACCATGGGTGCAAAACTTTAACAAAACTTGTCAAGTGAATATGAAAGAGCACAATACATCCATAAAATACACATATACACACCCAAACATTGTAAGTTCAAGATTTCGAGATAGGCACTAAAATTGGATATATTTTTTTCAATAATACTCGTATTTTTATTGAATAAAGTGTTCCTATATGTCAGTTTTGAAGTTTTGTTAAAGTTTTGCACCCATAGTTCCGATCTCTATGATGATGGTGATGATGGGTATTAAAAACACGATACAAGATAAATTACATGCCGTTTTGAATTGTATTCTCTCAACTTAGTGTATGATACGGCACATTATTTATTTTGTAAATTAAATGTATTTCATTTTTTCTTCAAGATTTATCGATAATATCGATGTTTAATGTTCGTAAATCACTCGTTCTCTAGGTATACTAATAAACAAAATTTCCTCAGCGGGTAATCTTACGAACTAACTTAATAACAAAACTAAAACGAAACTTCTGTGTTGTAGGAGTTATTTCGAGATTTTCTTGGTGAAGAAAAGTTGATGAAATATTAATCTTTCCTTAGTTTTGAGCGTAAAGTAGTTAATTTATTTTAAAAATGTTTTGACGGTTTAATGCCTTTTTTGTACAACATGAAGCAAAGAGTGGGCTGCATGAGGAAAATATACAAATAGTCCCCTGTTATCTAGAATACAATATTCTACATATAAGTAAAAAAAATGTGGCCTTCTTTTAACAAATACTGTTGTCAAAGTAGTAGTTTCAAATGCTTCTGTTGTCAGATAGGGACAAAACATGACGAAGTTGATTATTTATGAACAACAACGTAAAACATTGCCGTAATAGAATTTCGTCGCTGTTCATACAAAAGTCACTATGTGTTTTATTGCTACTTTACAGGAGACACAAAAAACTATTTATTTTGAATCTTGTTCGCTTCAAGTAGGCCAATATTTTATTTTGATAAATATGTCCAGTTCAACGTATTTTGATGTCGTTTCTAACTATAAATCTCAGCTCCAACTTTCACCCCCGTCGAAATATTTTTTTTGCACCGAAATGTACTACTAGCTGAATATATATTCCGTGCACCATTTTCTTGTGCATTTAGGAAGATAACGGAAACTACAAACTCGCTCTTTTCCTGCCAGTCTATCCGTGTGATATTGGCACGTGAGGCGACGTGCCAGACACGTAGCACGATCGAGGAACGTCACTCACCTGTCCGTTGTGTGCATTGTTAATGCTTACCGAGCTTAGGATAGCCAAGTTGCCAATCACTAAAGGTGCATTCAGACCAAAAGAACATTCGCTGTTCTGTCCCCCGCTCTACGAAATCAACCAATCACGTTTTGTGTATCGATCGAATTTCGTAGAGTGAGGGGTTAGAATAGCGAATGTTCGTTTGGTCTGAATGCACCTTCACGCTTAGTAGCTTATCGTAGATTTCCCTCTCTGTCGTTTATAAATAAAATAACTGTTGAGAAATAATGAAAGTATTTATGTTCTATTTTCTTTGATTTTCTGTTGATAAATAATAATCTTAATAAATAAATATATTACTTAAATTAAAAATTATTGTTTTTTTACATTTGTTATCATTTTTCTTACAATTATAAAATGGTCATTTGTGTTCGCAGACGTTTTTATTAATTCATATAATTACGCAAGTATCAATATCATTTATATGGTAGAATAAATGTTGCCTATTAAAGCTCAGTGGCATCCTCCGCAATTCTTTACAGTCGCACTGTAAGTTAAGATGATTTCTGCACATTCCCACTTCACTTTAAAATAAGTGAATACTGTTTAAATTTAAACCAGAACATGAACCGAAACTATAATCAGGTGTTTCAGTATTTACGACCACTTTGGTCACTCTGATATTTATGATGGCGAACGATTAAAATCCTCACGCTCTTGACAGACGGGGAATAACGGCTCTGAGCGTCAGTCAATCGAGGAGGCTTCGAAATTTGAATGCGGAAGTATTTTTTATACTGAATTTGCGATAAAACTGTTTTTAGCCAAATAGATTGAATGGAATCTTCCGTACATATCTGCTACACGAAATCTGAATAAAAATGTTAAATAGTTTAAGTCACGCGTATTTAAGTTAACCGTTAATTTAAAGTAAGAATTTCTTTTCGTATAAAGCCGTTTAATATTTTTAAATTGTACCTGTGTCAATTTCACGTATTTGAGCATATAAGATCAAACCCGTAAAATTACCATTCCAAAATATCGCTTTTTAAGTCCCGATCAAAATTTTAATGTACGTTGTTTATCTTTTGTACCAAGTTTCTTTTATTCATGTTTTCTTTTTTAAATCTAGTGTCAACTTCGTTGATTCAAATATTCGTTGTTTTAAAAATTACTGCATCGTTTGTGCCCGAATAAACGTTAAAACATTATATTAAATCATTCTTAGAAATACTATCGTCGAGTAACTTAATAATTGTCCCAACTGTCGTCTTACCTGTCAACTTTCACAAAGTTTGAACCCATCGTCTCCATCTCTGATTCAATCAGCTACGTTTGACAACCCAAAAGGAAACCTGCTGAACTCGTAAACGAATAAACAGTGTCGAGAATGCCGTCTTGTTGATAGGTGTTGGCAAAGCATGGAATTTCGTTTGCAGTAATGTTTGCTTTGTGCAAAATAGAAAAATGATTTCACATTTACAAAACGACCTTAGCTATATAAATGACATAATTGAAGTATATTTTACAAGTCCAATAAAATATATACAAATACCCAATTAAAAAGAGTATTGAGTCACAGTGAATAAAACAATTAGCACACTGCTGAAGTCCATGCCAAAGCTATTAAAATAACACCATTTTCAAGATTTATTTAAAAATAAAATTCAGTCAAATCATTTCAACGACAACAGCGTATAAGGTGCAATCTGCGGTTGTTTTGTCATCGTAGATAGCACTTTGTACGTTGTTTGTAGGGTTGACTGCTATGAAAATAAATCACATATTGCACGTTATACGTTGTTGTTTATTTAAAAATCTTATGATAGATGTAGGTACATGGGTCATACAGCGTTTGCTTAAACGGGCGTCTTTTCTGTGGACACTGCGAAAGTTAACGGTTCTGTGACACACAAATTAGGTTATGACCTCATAATTGTTAAAAAAACAGAAGGTTTTAGAGCTCTTAACTATCAAATGTCGTCAGGAAAGATTTGTAACTTAACTCATACAAAATAATCTGTAGACCCACCTAAAACCATCAATTGTTAAAAAAACTTCAAATCAACATACTTGTCAACTACTACACTTACTAAGCTAAAACTAAAATTATTATTGCCAGTTAACCATTAACGGCTGAAATGAGAGATAACCTGATTACTTTGAAACTTGGTGATAATGATGAAAATAAAATATTCCTTATTCGCAAAATAACAAAGTTTGCTGGTCTTTTTCATTTGCCGCTCTCTTTTTTAAGGACTATAAGTATCGTTATTATGTTACAAACTCTGAACTTTTTTATTCCGCGAGAGACAAGTTTTGGGATACAATTCAATATTCTATTGAGTTTTTCGTTTCACTTTGATACTTTTATTTGAAATAATTTATCATACTTGTTTGTTTTAGTTATTTACCAATATTTTACCTTGAGTGGAATTATTGACTGTGCCAATAAGTTATTAAATAGGTTTGCTTTGATATTTTCTAAAATCTTTAGTAGTAGCAAAACAAATATTTATTTAGACGAGAATGTGTGCCAATTTTAGGTACTTTTTATACATTTGCTGTGTTATCTTACAAACTTTTTTACAAATTTAGGAATATTTGTATTTTTTTTATCTAGCGATATGTCACGCGAGAACATTTTCTAGTAAATAATATCAATAAAAATAAAATAACGGTTTGCATACCTATTACATAGTTTTCAAGGTGAAATAAATGAAACGTGAAATTAAGCTACTCTTTAGTACCTAATCGGGCTTAAGACGCGAAGATTATATTGATTGTTATTTTATTGAATCTGGCTAGTAGAAACAGTAAAAAAATAACTAAATAGTTTCTTAATTTGTGCAAATCACCAACTTAATATTAAATGATGAATTGATGATATATTATAGAATGTTCATGATTTGAAGACGAAAACAATTTATTTGTTATTTAGGGCTGATTTTTCAATCACCATATAGTTAAAATTATCTTCACCCTTTTCTCAAATCATCAGTCAAAAAAGGACAGAGCAACATTAAATTTATTTGCAGGCACTATTAACTGGGGTTTGAGATATCAGTCCTCAATAAAACAAAACACTTACTACCATCAATTTTATTATTAATTGGAAAATAACTCCAGTGTACACGTGCTATTGAAGAACAGTAGGCCTACTGCGAACTTGAAAGTTTTTTTATGTGACGAAGGTAGACAACTCAGCTCCTAGCCCACCTGATGGAAAGCAAATGGACATAGTGGTCAAACAATCGCCTATACGCTGCCTACCCTGAGGACTTAGATGGATTGCCTCTATCTATGCCAGTAATGACACCGGCTATCTGACTCCCAAACCGAAACACAGCAGTGCAAACACTGCTATTTAGCGGCGGGTTAACGGGTAAGACCTATCACTAGCAAGTTTGCGAATTTCGAGCATTCGTCTCTTTTACACTAATGACGTCTTTGTTGGAATGACAGAGACAATATAAAAGTTCCCGGTAGTAGGCCAGAATACGAGTAAAGTTATTTTAGTCATCATTCTCATTTGTCTTTGTTTTAGATTCACGTGCAGCTTACGTTTTCCCATTAACCGTACATCAACACCTCAGTACACTGAAATAACGAGTTTTGGAGGCATTCGGGCCTTCGGAAACATTTTGTTACCATACTCGTATTGATATAATCTTATTAACTTGTGAAAGAGTTCATTCAGAAATTCATACCAATGCTAGTCATCATAAGGGTAGCACATTTGCTAAAAAGGTACTTAATTTATATTTAACCCACTAAGAATAAACAATTTGTTTTTTACTGGCAGATTTTTAAATTTTTGATTCCTTATCTCCGCTACCGAAAGGTTATTTGGAAGAGATCCCTCTTTTGGGACCTCTTTTCTGTAATTGTATTTCTTTTGTTTTCTGTATTTTATTTTACGTGTAAGGTGTGCAATAAAGAGTTTTATAATGTAATGGAAAATACTGTTCATGATTGCGAATTATTATAAACTAATCAGTTTACAAATAAAAAACAACATATAACCTGAATATATACTACTTAAATGCTGATATTTCATTAAGTAAAATAACCAGAATGCTTAGTCAAGTTGCCAATCACTTATGCTTAGTAACATACATATATCGTAGTTTTTCCTCTTTGTAATTCTTTCATATACTATTGCGACAAAGACAGTTAGCTGCCTTTCGTTTACGATTGACGATTAAGCGTTAGCGATTGGCAACTTGTCTAAGCACCCCGATCAGTAGATTACCAGACCATATGTATAACCTTTACACCTCTACAAATTTAAAAACTATAATTAAAAAGCACTTTATGTAAAATATAGATATGGAATTCATCGAATAGTGTAATAAAATAACGTCAGTAAAATTCATTTCAGTTAATACATGTAACTGTTTTCGAAATAGCGAACTCTCTAGGTAATTGCAATAAAACCAAAGCTAGGTTTCATTCAACGAGTAGTACAGAAAATGTCAACACATGTAGGTACGGTTTATTTTATTTTGTTTAATAAATAAAAACTTTGATATCGGGCACTTGTAAATCTTATAATATAAAGCACATTTTTCCATACCCCATACATTACCTGGAAGCATAACCTTAAAATATCAAATCGACATAATAATTTAAATTTGGAACACTGCTTCTCATTGAGTTACCTCAACACGTCAGTATGTCTTTACGACGTCTATCTACGTCCATGGATGGATTGGACATCTCGGTCGTCATTGAGAACGGACGTGTCTTTCAACAAAATTATAAATCTGCAAAATAGCTCTAAACGTTAGACGGAAGCAAAAATTTGTGTCAACGCAATTGCTGAGTCAAGCGTTATTTATTAGAATGTTTAGTGACATTTAGTTATCTTGAAGAAAGTGAAATGTCTGGTGAAAACAGCCCGTTTAACCGGAGCGTGCTCATGCGCCTCAGCCCTCCACCCACGCCCGCGCCGCGGCCTGCGCCCGAGCCTGCGCCCGAGCCGACGCCCGCGCAACAGGAAGAGGAGCCTCCAAAGGTAATTTCGACATCAGAAATACAAGGCTGGATGACATCCATTCAACAATATTTAAATGAGATCTGCACTATATCTACTGAAGGTAAATTAAACTCGGAGCAAAAAGGGAGAGTGAGTGCTTTATGCCGTAAAGTGGGTCATTCCACATCGCAATTGGCAGTAGAATACCAGTCACTAAAACAGAGAGCTATCGTGAACTACCAGTCACTGCAGTCTCTACAAGAGAAATTTGACCTTTCGCTGCACATTCAAGAGCTTAAACAATGCATAGAAGAATCTACGAAACCCAGCCCAGTACCGACTAGCTTTGCCGAAATAATTAAGAAAAATAATACTAAGTTCATTCAGCCCACTAATATTAGCGCTATAGCAATTTATCCCACGGATAAGCAGAAATCGAGTGAGGAGACGAAATCTCTTGTCCAGAAAATTATTAAGCCCGATGAAATGAAGTTACACGTCAGAGGACTGCGCAAGATTAGAAACGGTGGGGTAGTTATAAGTACCGATTCTAAGGACGATATTTTGAAGCTGAAACAGTCGTCTCAACTGACTACCTCTGGACTTACAGTAGATGAGCCTCAAAAACGTAAACCCAGAATTGTTGTCATTGGCGTACCAGCGGCCATGCAGGAAACGGAAGTTTTAAAGTGCATTTACAAGCAAAACCTTGCCGACAAAATAGAGAATCTGTCTTTAGATAAGTTCCTAGCATTAACTAGACTAAGCCACAAGTCAGGAAAGAAGGATGCTGACTCATGCAATTACGTCATCGAAGTCCCTGCTCTGATACGTAAGACGTTAATATCGAAAGATAGAGTCTTTGTGAACTGGTCTTCGTGCCCTGTTAGGGATTTCACTTTGGTGACGAGGTGCTACAAATGTCAGCAATACGGGCACGCGGCAAAGTCGTGTAAGGCGGAGGTCAACACCTGCGGTCACTGTGGCTGCGAAGGACATGCGGTAAAGGACTGCACGAAGAAAACCGAGCCACCAAAATGTGCAACCTGCTTTCATTATAAAAAGTCATGTGACCACGAAACTGGCGATCCGGAGTGTCCAGCTAGGAAATTAGCCGAAAAAAGGTACATAAATTCTATCGACTATGAAGGCGCCTAAGAGCGCCCTCTTTTTAATTATCTTAGCAGCACCCCAGTTTTCTGGTACCTATGACTCACTGTTTACTGTCTGATATAGATAACTTTTCTGTATCAGAGTCCAAAATTTGCGAAGTTGAAGACTGCAAGCAATATGTTTACCCTGGCCGTAATCCACTAACCATACTAACACAAAACATACGTAGTATATCTAAAAATTTTGACAATTTTACTGTTTTTCTACAACGGCTTGGTATACATTGTGATATCATAATTCTAACAGAATGTTGGCTAAATAAAAATAGCAACCTTCCTAACATGCCGGGTTATATTACATACACCAATCAGCTCAATTATAATCAAAACGACGGATTAGTGGTTTACGCAAAAAGTAGTCTGAAGATTTCTGTTGAGGAACCAAATATGTTGGACTGCAATCGGCTTCTGATTAAAATTGAGCCCGACATAGCAATTTTTGCTGTGTACAGACCTCCATCTTTTAAAAATATTAATAATTTTAATGATTCATTAAGCGAGACTTTACTAAACTTAGCATCATATAAAAACATAATCTTGATAGGTGATATTAACATTAACATCGCACACGATAACACCGATTATACGAGTCAGAGCTACCTAAACCTATGCGCCTTTCATGGACTATTACCCGCACACTCACTTCCCACGCACCAAAGTGGCTCCTGTTTGGACCACATCATGCTCAAATCAAGTCTCCCAGCACATGCACTTGTAACCAATTCCTCAGTAACAGATCACAGCGCCGCCCTATTGACCTTGTTTCGCAAATTTCCGTATACTGCACGCACGAAAACAATAACTAAATTAAATGTAAACAAACTTGAAGAAGATTTATGTAATATTGATTTTGACCGAGTTTATAATTTTGCTGACGCCGATGAGAGTATGTCGTACCTGATTAAAAATGTGCAACAGGCAATATTTGACAACACTATAAAAACACGTGTTAGTAACAAATTTTATAACATCAAGCCGTGGATTACGCCCGGTCTTATTAGATGTATGAGACATAGAGATAAATTACACTTTAAGGCTAAATCAAATCCAGGAAATATTATAATACAATCGTCATACAAGAGATACCGTAATTTTTGTAATAACTTGCTTAAAAAAATTAAAAACTGCTACGAAAAAGAGCAACTACAAAAGGCAGGAACAAACGGAAAATTAGTGTGGAAGTACATTAAACAGGCGACATACACAGCAAAACAAAGAGAATCTTCTTCCGGTTTGTTGCGATCTATGTCTACACAATCAGCAGATGCAGATAGTGCAAATAATTTCTTCGTAAACATAGGCAAAAACCTGGCTGAAACAGTCAAAATAAATTCCCCT
Organism: Thaumatotibia leucotreta; assembly: GCA_025490895.1. Classification (NCBI taxonomy): domain Eukaryota; kingdom Metazoa; phylum Arthropoda; class Insecta; order Lepidoptera; family Tortricidae; genus Thaumatotibia; species Thaumatotibia leucotreta. Next base: position 333,770 of record JALPQI010000366.1, read on the forward strand.
GTACCCGACCACAGCACGTTTACGACTAACAATACATTAAAATCATTTGTGCTGTTAAACACTAATGAAGCAGAAATAGAGAGAGTTATTATGGGCCTTAAGAACGGTTCCGCAGTTGGTTGGGATGGTATATCAAATAACATTCTAAAACAATTTAGACGCATCCTGGTTCCACCTCTCACGCACATTTTTCAAAAGTGTCTGTCTCAAGGAATTTTCCCTAAATGTCTGAAAAAAGCTGTCATAGTCCCTATTCACAAGTCAGGTAAAAAAGACCAAATATCAAATTACAGACCCATTTCACTTCTACCATCGATATCGAAAATATTAGAAAAAATTATGAATAACAGACTTGTTCAATATCTTGATAAACAGAGTATTTTATCAAAGGCCCAGTTTGGTTTTAGGTCCAAACTGTCAACTGCAGACGCTGTACATGAATTGACTGACTACGTAGTTCAGGAACTGGACAAGGGTAACCATACAATAGGAATATTTCTGGACCGTCTGGATTTTGACACCGTCTCCAGACCTATCCTATTGCGCAAGCTCAAAGCGATAGGTATTAGAGGTTCCCAGCTTAAATTGTTTGCAAACTACCTAGACGATCGTACGCAGTGCATAAAAATTGACAATGTTGTTAGTTCGGATCTGAAAAACACCTCTTTTGGGGTCCCACAAGGTAGTATTTTAGGACCCACTCTATTTTTAATCTACATTAACGACCTTTGCAATCTAAAAATGGATAGCGGCAAAATAATTACGTATGCCGATGACACTGTCCTACTTTTTTCCGCAAAATCAGCAATAGAAGTCTACGAATATGCACAACGAGGTTTTAATATTGTAAACAAGTGGCTTCAACATCACCTACTAACACTAAACTCTGATAAAACAAATTATGTAAAGTTCTCTATGCGAAACTCAAATATGGTGGCAGAATATCAAACTACGCTCTATGCACACTATTGCAAGGACCCCTCCAAAAATAGGTGTAATTGTCCAAATATTACTAATACTAACATAATAAAGTACTTAGGAATTATACTGGATGAATGTCTCTCCTTTAAGAATCATGTGGAAGCGTTATGCAGCCGAGTACGGAAGTTGATAATTGTTTTCAAAAGGCTGCGTGCGATTGCGGATGCATATTTAATAAAGCAGGTTTATCTGGCACTATGTCAATCTGTATTGACTTACTGCATAACATCATGGGGTGGTTCGGCTAAAACTACACTACTAAAATTAGAAAGAGCACAAAGAGCAATACTCAAGGTCTCTACCTTCCGTCCTTATCTTTACTCAACTACTCTCCTTTATAAGTCATGTGAGGTGTTAACAGTTCGACAGCTATTTATAATGGGCACAGTTTTAAAACAGCACACCGCAATCCCTTACGACCTTAACCGTACTAATAAAAGGCGTAAACATATGGTTTGCCCAAAATATATTCATAAGAAACACGCATTTTCTTCAAGGTTCTTTGTTTTTCTTGGTCCATTTCTTTACAACAGGCTGAATGAAAAGCTTAATTTATATCCGCTCAACCATGCCACGTGTAGAAAAGCAATCCGGGATGCCTTACTAGATATGTCATACGAGGATACAGAGGAGTTATTAACCGTTTGTTGTTAAAATAAGTTTTGTTTCTATTTACGATAATGTACTATAGTTTATTTACCAAAGCTATACAAATAGTTTCTAAATAATTGTACTTGATAATTAAGACTTAAGATGCACCTTATATTTTCATGTTTCTTTTTTTTTGTAGATTATTTAATGTAATACTGATTGTTTGCCTGAAACACAGGGTTTACCCTAGATCAGGCACTTGTAATTTTTGTTCTTTTAATAAGTTTAGTCGATAAGTTATATCATTGTATTTATAATGAGTTATAATAAATTTTTATTATTATTATTATTATTATTTCCTTTATTTATTAGTTTTCTTAGGTTAGGTATTTTCATAATATGATTATAAAAGTAAAATACAATAAAACATACAAAACCAATACAAAACATATAAACACATTATAAAAAACCTAACCTAGGGTGCCGCCGGCAACGGAGCGGGCCCAAGCTGCCGGTGGTTAAGGTCGCAGAGAGAGGAACCGACGGACTATCCGCGCCGTGTCCAGGATTACCGCCTTCTGCATCTGACCCTTGATCCAGCCATCTAGCGAGAGACTCTTAAGATGTTGGTCGAGACTCTTCGCTATTAAACCGTTCGCTGTAACGACTATCGGGACTATGATCGTCGAGTCAACATCCCACATGGCGGTTATCTCGTGGGCCAGGTCTAGGTACTTACTGGATTTGTCCTTCTCGGCCTTCACGAGATTCTCATCATGGGGGATGGTGACGTCGACGAGCACAGCCCGGCGCTGCGATCGATCTACCAGCACGATATCAGGCTTATTGGCTACAATAGTCCTGTCCGTGATGATAGGTCGATCCCAATAGAGCGTGGCACGACCATTTTCGAGAACTGGCGCAGTTGTGTACTTATAGTACGGCACTTCGACGTCCACAAGGCCGTATTGAAGAGCAAGCTGCTGGTGTATAATACTGGCTACGAGGTTATGTCTGTGCAAGTACTCGGTGTTTGCAATCTGAGAACAACCGGAAATAATATGCCTGAGTGACTCACCGGGACGGCGGCATGCCCGACAAATGTCGACCGTACCGTCCTTCAGGATATATTTCCGGTAGTTATTCGTCATGATAACCTCGTCAGCAATTGCACAGGCAAAACCCTCGGTTTCTCCGAAGAGGTCCCCGAATCGTAGCCAGTTCACCGACGCGAGCAGATCTACGTCAGGTCCCGTGAGGGCCTTGTAGAACCGCCCGTGTAGCTCCTTGCTCTTCCATACCGCCTTGCGGTCCTCGGTGCTTAGTACCACAGGTTTGCGCCAGTTCTCTTTTGCCAAGGAGAGCGGCGTGAAGTTCCGGTCTACTGCCACCACATCACGATGCATCCCGCACTCATTGTTAAGAAAATAGTTTCTAAGATTGTACACCTCGTGGTTGTGGAGGTTTTTGGCATTTAAGAAGCCGCGGCCTCCACACCTCCGCGGGATGTACAATCTCATAACTGATGAGCGCGGGTGTAGCATTCGATGTGTGGTGAGCAGTGTACGGACCCTTCGATCCAGGGCGTCCAGCTCGGTCTGAGTCCACCTTAGTACGCCAAAGGAGTATATGAGTATGGGCATTACCCAAGCGTTGAAGGCGCGCACTTTGTTGCCTCCTGACAAAAGACTGTTAAGTACTTTTGTGAGCCGGCTGAAAAAGCGCTCCTTCACCGCCTGTCTAATTCCCATATCTTCAATACCCAAAGACTGTGACATACCAAGGTATTTATAGGTTTCTGCTTCCGAGATAGATCTGAACGACATTGTCTCGGAAAGCTGTAAATTTGCTGAATTTACTACTTTCCCCCGCTGCACATGCATAACCGCACACTTATCGACACCAAACTCCATATTGATGGCACTACTGAAAACTTCTGTGGTTCGCAGTAGCTCCAACAAGTCTTGGCTATTTGGCGCAAATAATTTGAGATCATCCATGTACAGAAGGTGAGAAATGACTTCACCCTCTCTCCGAAGCCGGCAACCTAGTCCTGAATCCTTCAACAGGGTGCTGAGGGGATTCAGAGCTAGGCAGAACCATAAGGGACTCAGACTGTCACCCTGGAATATTCCTCGCTCGATCCTTATGAAGTCCTGCGGGCCAGAGTGGTCATCTCCGCCTCCTGGTTGACGAAGGACTGTGGTCCACTGCCCCATACACGCGCCGAGAAAGGATCTTAAAGCTGCATCAACTTTATACAGCTCCAAGACCCTCTTCAACCATGAATGAGGCACCGAATCATAGGCCTTCTTGTAGTCAATCCAAGCAGCGGAGAGGGCCCCTTTGTTACGCCGGACTTGCTGGCAAATGGTCATGTCAATGAGGAGGAGCTCTTTAGTACCACGGGACCCAACCCTACATCCATTTTGAGCAGAGGCCAGAACATTGTTCGCAACAATGTGCGTGTTAATTTTTGCTCTCAAAATGGATGTAAGGAGCTTGTAGAGTGTAGGCAAGCACGTGATGGGTCGGTAGTTTTTCGGTTCCGTGGTACTACCGGACTTGTAGAGCAGGAAGGTTACACCTGTTGTTAAGGAAGGAGGCAGGGAACCAAGCTCAAGGGCTTGTTGGAATTGCGCTGCTAATCGGGAGTGCGAGCACCGAAACCATTTTATCCAGAAATTGTGCAATCCGTCCGGTCCAGGACTTTTCCAGTTCTGGGCAGGTCGGATGGCACAAGTTACGTCATCGGCACTGATGGCAACTGCCTCCATAGGTTCGATGCTCTCGCACTCACGTTCAACAATGTTCATCCAATCGCCCTCAATGTGTCCGACGGGCACCGACCAGATGTTACGCCAGAAATCAGTCATGGCAGTAGCATCCGGCAGATGCGCGTCGGACAAATGATGATCGGTTCCCTCCCACCTTCGGTATAACTTCCTTTGGTCACTTTGGAAGAGGCGGTTCTGTTGAAATCGATCCACACGCTCTCTGTAGCGGCGGATACGGCTTGCCCATGCATAAACTTTCTGCTTCAGAAAGTCAATGCGCTCTGTGAGGTTGGCCATGTAGTCGCCGGGCATGATGCCCGTTCCCGCGAACGCCTGGTTCACAAAGCGCATTACTCGGGGGCGGTTATTGCCCCCCCTGAAGCAGATCAGCTTTGAAATGAGGGTCCTAAACGAGTCGATACGTCGCTCGATCCGCACTTGCCATGCGGGGACACCCCCGGCGGTCCTAGGTGCACGGTCAGCGTCCGGAAACTTGACTCGAGCAACACGGCACGCCGCGATGGCCCCGCAGTACATGATCGAGTGCGTATCGTCCAAATCTTTACTGGACCGTATGTACGGCTCCAGTAAAGCGTTTAGGGCTCCCATTAACGCTAGATTGCGTCTATTCATGGGCAAGCGTGGTAACCGTGGCCTAGAATTGGGTGTGGAGCGATATTCCATAATCGCCTCTTCCAAAGTCCTCCTCAGATGCTCATCAGTTGCAGTACTTACACTCTGACTCGCAAAATACTCCTCATCGGCACTGGGATCAACCCGCGGCGCCCCCGGTGCCAGGTCGGGTGTCGGCACCGGATCCGGCGACGTGGCGGGCTGGTCCCGCGCCGAGGTGGAAGCTGCGCGAGTCGAGAGAGCCTGCAGGCGAAGCCGATCAAGTGTCGAGTCGTCCAAACGTTTAGAACGTAGAATGACCCGCACTTGATCCGCTAGTCGTTGCTCCGATACGGCGATGGCGGGTTCAAGAGCCTGAAACAGAGGCAGAATCCTAGAACGGTACGCGGTTAGTCGGGTTCCCCCCTCTGTAGCCTCGTAGTAGGCGCGCATGCAATTCTCATTCATCGTCTGAGTCCATCGCATGCGACGCACTACACCACCGGCAGCGGGAGCCGTGGGCGGGGCAGGATGTCCCGCGGGCCCCAAGCGTGCCGGCAGCGGTGGCCGCCCTCGTCGCGCAGGTGGTCGTGGCGGCGGCGGCGGCGGCGGCCCGCTCTCGTCACTGGATCCGCCTGTGTCGGGCGCCGTAGCAAATTCATCGCCCGACGACGCTGTGGACGGAGAGCTGGACGAGGCGGGCGAAGGTGGAGGTCGTGCGCTGGTAGTCTCCGCTCGTGTTCGACTCCTCGTCTGCATAATAACTTGTGTGGACGCGTCTTGCCGTGTTATTGATCGGCCGTGGCCTTAAATGTCAAAGTCGTCATTTGGAAATATTTGCCTGTTTCCGCATTATTTCGCATTTCCACATTATTGGAGTTGTTGTTGACTGATTGAGACAGTTTTATTGCCATTTTCGAGTATAAAACGCGTATAAAAGTAAAATATTAACAAATTTGTTATGCAAACACGTCTGTCAGGTGTCACAGCGGTTTTTTTTTTTTTTTTTTTTTTTATTAGTATTATTATTATTTATGTTTAAGTGTATTTTTTATCTCTCCAAATGGAGGCAATTTTACTTCCATCTTCGCGGGCTTTTGGCCAAACGAATATGGAAGTTTGATCTTACTGTTCCAAAGATAAAAATTTTCGTACTATTCTGCAAGTGTTCATTATTACAGCTTTTTGGAGAAGAATGTATGTGAGTGGATGGATATCGAGAGTTTTAAGGCTGGTGTGCAGAGTACGAGGGATCACTCCTGTGGATGAAATTACTATCGGGACTGTTTTTACAGTGTTAACGCGCCACTGGGTTTTAATTTCGATTGACAAGTCCACATATTTACTTATCTTTTCGGTGTGAGTAGAGGCAAGATTATGGGTGTTAGGTATAGCTACGTCCAGGAGATAAACAGTTTTAGCGGCTTTGTCGTGTAATATAATGTCGGGTCTATTATTGTGTATTGTCTTATCGGTAATGATAGTTCTGTCCCAGAAAAGTTTGTAATCAGTCGACTCTAAAATAATTTGCGGGATGTATTTGTAGTAGGAGGTCCTTGTGTTGATGAGGTGATATTTAAATGCGAGATATTGGTGAAGGATGGCTGCAACTTGGTCGTGACGGTGCTTGTAATCGGTCTGGGATATGGATCGGCATGCCCCCGTGATATGTTGTATTGTCTCTGAAGCAGAGTGACAGCGACGGCATAGGTCTGTTTGGCTACTATGATCACGGATAATGTGTTTTCTATAATTCCTTGTGTCTATTATTTGGTCTTGGATTGCTATTATAAAGCCTTCTGTTTCCGGGAACAACTCGCCTTTCTTTAGCCACATGTTGGACGCCAGCTTATCGACATTGGGGTTTGTCAGGTCGAGTCGGTGTCTGCCATGTAGTGACTTTTGGGTCCATGTTTGCAGCTTTTGTTGGGTTTCTAAAATAATTTCATTTTTTTGTTTTGCACGGTCCTTTAAGTTTAAGGGTGTGAGTTTCTGGTCAGCATTTACAATAGCCCGATGCATGTCGGATCTGGAAGACTGGTGGTGGAAGAATGTTCTGAGAGAGTTTACTTGTTTGTTGTGGAGATTCTTGATGTCTATCAAGCCCCGTCCACCTTCCAGCTTAGGCAAAGTCATTCTCTGGGTACAGCTACGGGGGTGATGCTTCCGGTATTTGGTCATTAAGGTATTAATTATTCTTTGTAAGTTACAAAGATCTGTTTGTGACCAGTTTATGATACCGAAAGAGTAGGTTAATATGGGGACTGCGTAAGTATTTATTGCTTTTATTGTATTACGTGCATTTAGTTGAGTGTTCAGAATCTTGTGGAGCCTGCCAGTAAATTTCTCTTTAAGAGAAGCTTTAGTTATTTTATGGTGAATTTGTTGTGTTTGTTGGTAGCCTAGGTATTTGTAGCCAGTTTCGTTATTGACGGGGTCTATTTGTTCTCCATTGTCAAGGGTGTAGCTATTGCATTCTATTTTACGGTTTCGGACAGACTGAATTTTGCATTTGTCGATACCAAACTCCATGCATATATCTAATGAAAACGATTGTGTGATATCAGCAAGCTTATTAATGCCAACTAAACTGTTACTGTAGAGTTTGATATCATCCATATACATCAAATGTGATACAGTATGTGACGCACTTCCATATTGTTATTATTATATAACTCTACTCATAAACCTGACATATTTAAAAAAATCCACAACATACCCTTATCAACCTTATTACCTTGAATGCTAGGTTTTTTGTTGTAGTATTAAGATATTTGTGGAAGTACGCATGTTTGAAATTCAGAATGTGTTGTAGTCTCTTACGTGCTTACGTGTCATAATTTTAGATCTATATTTGGCATGATTACGTTTATGATTCTTGGTATTTGTACGTGATTTGTGGGATAAAAAATTGTTTTTATTACTCGTAGAATTTGATGACTTGTATTTTTATAAATCGTGATTGAGTTTTCATTGCAAACTTGTTTAGCCGGAAATAAAACCGAGATCGACTGACTGTAAAAAAATAAATATATCAAGTACCAAGACCTAATAAGAACGAAAAAACTAACCAAAGTTAACCATCATCATCATCATCATCATCAGCCTATGATAGTCCACTGCTGGATGTAGGCCTCTCCTATTAACTATACGTATAAACGCATTAGGAGGTAAATGCCCATAATCGCCACGCTGGGCAAGCCGATTGCCGATCGCAGTAATGAGTCCACTATGATGAGGCTGCTGCCCATCATCAATCTTTTATCCAATAGTGGTCAGTGACACTTCAAGCCCTTAGTCGACTCTTACGACACCCGCAGGAGGAGTTGGGGTGGTGACAAATGTTTTCTTACTGCCGTCACCACACGGCACCTAAGTTAATACACAGGCATAATGAATAATCAGTGACTTCAGATCTTACAACATTTTAATTAGTTCACCAAATTTAGTCCTCATGATTTTATGCCTATGAAGCGCCGGCTTATCCAACATTTCAATGCAAATTTCTTATCGCAAAGCCCTTCAAATCGTAACGTTGGAGTAAACGTTTACACTTAATTAATAGCTCATTGTACTCTTACCATCAGACAATAAAATGATAACGGCAAATAATAATAATAAATAATAAATATCTTGGGATGTCTTACACAAATCGACCTAGTCCTACGGTAAGCTCAATTAAGGCCTGTGATGTGGGTACCAGGCGACGATATATATAATAGATAGATATATTTAGATACATAACCAGCCATGACCAAGGAACAAATATTTGTGATAAATAAATACACAAATAATGCCCTTGCCGGGATACGAACCCGGAACCTCCAGCTTTGTAGGCAGGGTCAATACCAAATAAGCTACGGAGGCTGATAATAGCAAATATAAACGTGTTAAGATTCCGGTAACATTTAGAACTTGAAAATCGTTAATATTGAAATACCTCTAATATAAATTATACTAAAATAATATAAATTAAAAATTGCAATTTAAAAAATAATTTGCATATCGGTATTTTAAAAAACAGTTTTTAATAGGCATGTCTGTAAAGTCAAATCAACATCTTTTTTCGAACTGTCGAAACGATCACCAATATAAATAAATAAATAAATATCTTGGGACATCTTACACAAATCGACCTAGTCCCACGGTAAGCTCAATTAAGGCTTGTGATGTGGGTACCAGGCGACGATATATATAATAGATAGATACATATAGATACTTAAATACATAGACATCCATGACCAAGGAACAAACATTTGTGATAAATAAATACACAAAGAATGCCCTCGCCGGGATTCGAACCCGGAACCTCCAGCTTCGTAGGCAGGGTCACTACCAACTAGGCTACGGAGGCTGACGAAAATATGAAGTTTTATTATGAAATACATAAAATGACGTCAGCGGCCCTACCGCGAAAAACGAAATTCGTAAATTTCGAGAATTTGTCTCTCTTACTCTAATGACACCTTCGTTTGAGTGACAGAGAAAACTTCTCGAAATTTACGAATTTCGATTTTCGCGGTAGAAGGCCAGGTTTGTATGGGGAGCAAACAATTTATTTCATAAAATACACTGATGTGAGAAAAAATAAATGATCTAGACTAAACCTTAATATTAAAATTCTGTTGGGATGTCTGTGGTTTTCAGTGAATGGTGAAACACGATGTATATGGACGGATTCGAAGATGTTTAGTATAGGATTCCTGCTCCGTCTTCGTATTCGAAGGCTCTGATATGCCTTCTGGTGCCTCTTATCCTTATTGAAACTGCTCGTATAACAGATACCTATTTGGACTTTAACTTTAAGCCAAACAATTACTTGCGAGTATGGTTTGTATACTGCCAAATTATTTTAATCTATATTTTAGCAATAATGTAATTTCTTTTTACTAAAGTCATCATCCTTATTCTGTCTCTGCCATCGCAGTTAGATATCCTTGTCTTTACCGATTGATACAAGTGAGATGCACTGCATGTAAGTTTATAGAGTCAATAGCGACAACTGGTAATGTGGTATTGTCTACGGCACACATACTTACAAAAGCTATCATAATATTAACGGTTTTAATTACACCGCTACTTTATGTATTTCGTCGTTTTATACTCTTCATCTTTTAAGTACGGTTGTAATCTTAAGATATTTTAATGGTTCTCTAAATTATATTATTATTACGAAAGTAATTTTGACGAATATCATGTCCCGACCAACATTATCGTCGCTATACTTAGGCCGAAAATACACTTGTGAGTTCTAATGTAAGTTTTAGGGACGGAGCTATACTAAGGAATGAGTGGTGAATATCACTATCTCATTCCTTAGTATAGCTCCGTCCTTATAACTTACGTAAGAAATTACAGGTGTAAAGCTGGCTTTAGTCAACCTTGGATCTAATGCTTTAGATCCAAGGAATGATTAATTCATGGAAATAAAATCGGCAAATAAACGGCCAAATAGAAATTGGCAAATAATTAATTTGGTAAATGTTAGTATGCCAGTTGAATTATGTGCGAAAATTTGGTTGGCAAGTGATATTCGGCAAAATGAAATTCTGCGAAAATGAAGGATGCCACCATTTTCGAACTTCAGTAGCCGTACCTACGATGACTTTGTAAGTATCGGTAACGTTAGGTTTTACTTGATAAATACGTACAGACCATCGCACTTGCTCCTTAATTATATCGGTGCGTGCGCGATAGAATGCATTATGTATCGAGTACAGGTGTAGTGAGAAATTACTTGCCTTCGGAAACGTTCGTAAACACATGCTGTTTCAGGCAGTGTCACCGAGTCTGACTGAAGTAGCATGACAGCTATTACTGTCAGTCTCAGTGAGATAGACTGAAACAGCAGGACGTTGACGAACGTTTCCGAAGGCAAGTAATTTCTCACTACATCTGTAAAGCTTAACGTATCCATTATCGCTACTGGCGCATTACGGCTACTGGGGTGAACCAAGTTAAAGTGTAAACTTCAAATAAAAGTACCGAGGCAATATAGATATTAGCTTATTTCTGGTTTTGGACGTTCATAATAACCTAAACAATTTGATTTAAATAAGTAAGCTTACCTGTGGTACCTACCTACTTTTGTGTGGTTACTATTTACATAGCCAATACTAAATCTTTTAAAATCGTTTTAAATTGGGTTCACTTCGAAAACGTTTTAATAACGAAATGAATTTTAATGTGGAATGTTAATAAATAACCTTTATCAACAAGTGCACGCAAATTAATTCCATTGTTGTCGAAGTAGATTCGTGGCTCTCACAGACTGCGAAAAATAGACACTGCGAGCTGCAAATTTAAATCTGACACATCACATCATCAGCCAACAAATTGATTTATTGGAAAACCAACAGCACATGCAACATAATAGTAAAGTAAGTAGATAAAAATAAATAAACTTAAATAAGAACTAATACAACAATAACCTTAAAAATAAAAATTATAATTCAAACTAACTATACCTAACAAAATCAGGCTCCAAGTGGGGCCCTTTAGGCAAGGTACCCATCACGCAAGCGGCGTTCCCGCGCTGGATTGCAATGGACAACCTTTGCGCGAGAAAGCAGCCAGCGCGAGGGTCACCAGAGGCCTCCCTTAGCCTCTTACTTAGAACTTTGTGGAGCCCACGTGCGCCCCTGCCCCACGGACCGAGTGTCTCCACGCTGCGGGCTACGAACTCGTACTGGGCGCCGAGACACATATATATTTGTTGCATTTAAAGCGTTCTCGGGCGTCTGCCTGTCCCGCCTTTCACTGCTGGAAGTAAGTCTGTCCTATTACCAAAGCATATGAGCTCATTAGAAGGTAATTTGAGATGTGGTATTGGAGGCGAATGGAGAGGATTAGTTGGACAGAAAGAGTGACAAACGAGGAGGTGTTAGACAGGGTGAAAGAGAAGAGGCACTTGATGGACATTATAAAGAAGAGGAATGATGTTTTTCTTTCTGCGTCGTTGTGCTTTTTTCTGCGTCGTTTCTTTGCTTGGAACAGACGTGTGTTTGGTTGTGGAATCGAATTTGTGCAAGTTAATTTTATAAATCATTTTAATTTATTTAGTTTTCTCGGACCCTCCTTGTCTTTCTTGGGGCCGGTCCCATATCGGTCGTCGGCCATATTGATTTGTGTCGGACTTCTCACTCTATTACGGATATTATCGTGAACGGATATTGGTGGCCGCGAAGTGTGTAGTGACTGTTGGTGGAAGTTGTGACATACTAAACACGAAATACTTTTTGTGATTTTTTTGCGGGATTTGAACCCGGGTTCGCCGCGTGTCAGCTGCGCATGTTACCGCTGGGCCACGGATCGTTGAACGCTGTCGGCCGAATTTAGCGCTCACCTCATAGCTATCTCTTGCACTACCGCATTTATACCTTATTGCTCAGATAATACAGAAGGAGTTTTAATAAATAAGTAATATGCATTGTGAGGGCTGTAACGAAACTATCGATGTAAAGGTGTCATTAAAATGCATGGGATGCAGAAAGTATTACTGTTTGAAATATTTGAATATATCGCCCAGGCAATCTAATGATTATATTGCCAAAATTGCTAATTCGTGGCTATGCACTTTCTGCACCTCAATAACTAACCGACGACGAAGAAACGATGGCACACCGGTTATGCTGCGGGGACCTGCATCTGGGGTGGCTCTGGATGACTCTGTCATGTCATTGGACGGTACATTGGATGAGTCTAAGTTCGCTAACAGTGCCCACGGCCCTAGTGAGTCGGAAATTAGGGAAGTGACTACTCCACCGAACGTTTTCCAGTCATTGCCATTTACTCCCTCATCTTACGATCAGCATTCCGACTTGTTAAATAGCATCCTGGCCAAAGTGTCCACGCTGCAAACACAATTTTCGGACATTTAGGCTATCAAAGCAGACATGAATCAAGTGCGATCTGATAAAGCGGATATGAAAAACAGCCTTGAGTCGAGATTGGAGGACATGACATGTTGGCTGGAGAATATCGAGTTTAGAGTAACAGGGTTAGAGAAATATAAAGCTGAGGTAGATGACTTGAAAGCCAGCGTTAAAAATATCGTATCTGAAATGCGTGGTAATGAACAGTGGGTCAGGAGATCCAACATCCAGATTAACGGTGTACCAGAAGCTAGAGAAAATTTGTTCTCGATTCTGAATTCCCTGGCAGCATTGAGTGGCTTTCCTCTCAATGTCGCGACAGATATAGACTTCGTCACCCGAGTTGCTGTTAAAAATGACACGGATACCAAAAAACCAAAGCCAATTATTGTTAAGTTACAAGCTCGCTATAAGAAAGACGATTTTATTTCGTCCTTACGAAAGTTAAAGAATATAAAAGCTAAGGATTTGGGATTCATCAACAATGACTCCCGCATTTATGTGAACGATCATCTGTCAGGTTTCAACAAGTTTCTCCTTAAACAGGCTCAACTTAGGAAATCTCAAAAGGAGTATAATAAGTACTGTTGGGTTCGGAATTGTACTGTGATGGTGCGGAAGACTGATAATTCTCCAATTCTATACATCACATCAGAGGAAGCGTTAAACAAAATTACATAAGGATGACCCAGTCCACGCTATTTTCATTAGGTAGTGTTATTTTTGGATTTATATGTATATTGCTTCAACCGCTTTTGCGAGGCGGATACAATACTGTTACATGTTTTTATATTGCGATTATGTTCTGTTTTTTAGAATTTACACTTACATTTATTTTGCGACTATATCATATTGTAATTAATAGTAACTCGGTAATGCCTACTAATGTAATGGACAAAATTATAATACAAGAACGTGCGATTCATACGAACTATAGTATTATATCGTATATTCGTTATAGGTTCACTTAGTTTTTACTATCAAAACGCTCGGGGACTCCGGACTAAAACTACAACAATTCTTCGAAATGCATCAAAATGTAACTACGACTTCGTGTGCATCTCTGAGACATGGTTGGTTCCAGGCATTTACGATTCCGAATTATTCGACTCTCGATACAACGTGTACAGGACGGACCGCGACTGCGCTCGGCTGGGGGTGACGCGGGGGGCGGGGGGGCGGCACGCTGGTGGCGGCGCGCCGCGAGCTGCGAGCCGCCGCGCGCGGCGAGCGGCCTGTCGTGGCGCTGCCGGACGCCGATGTTACATGTCTGGTTATCTCTCTCGCTCAAGGGTCTACGTCAAAGAAACTTCGGATATTCACATGTTACTTCCCACAAAGTCGAGATCAAGTTGATTCGCAATTATTATTTTTTGAGTATTTGTCTGATTTACTTGCCGATTTCCCCGATGATATATATGTGATTTTGAGCGATTTTAATATCGGTGATGCGATTTGGAGCCAGTCTTATCGGGGCTCTCGCAGCCTAAATTTAAGCAATCCTAATGTCAATAAGCTTACGACACAAGTAGGAGCATTTTTACAGTTTTCAAGCTGGCATCAATATAATCACATCGCTAATAAGAATGGTAGACAACTTGACCTCGTCCTTTCCAACCATAGGTGTGACGTAGCTAGTGCGGACCCACTAGTACCGATTGACGCTCATCACCCAGTCCTTTGTATGACGATTGATATTGGTACGATTGGGCGTCATTTGAAACCGGCTTCGCGTGTAATACATAGATTTTTTGCTGCCGACTACTTTAAAATTAACTCCAAACTAAGAGAAATAAATTGGGAAACAGAAATGGACAACAATAATATCGATAACGCTGTTAACGACTTCTACATAACTGTTAATAATATAATACAAGAATTTGTTCCCTCCAAAACCGTTACAAATCGAAGTAATTTTCCCTCATGGTATTCCCGAAACCTTATTTTTTTAATCAAAAAGAAAAATAAAATACATAAAAAATGGAAAATATACGGACGCATAGCAGACTACAACGCCTTTTCTAATTTACGCTCCAAAATTAAAAAAAGAAGAAATATCGTGTTACAATTTATTTGTTTCTAGAGCTGAAAATAATATAAAAAATAACTCAAAGTCATTTTGGTCCTTTATAAAATCTAAAAAAGATAATAGTGCTATTCCAGATTCGCTCTATTTGGATGATATTACGGCAAATGACGGATTAAGTACTGCTAATTTATTTAATGACTTTTTTCATTCTGTATTTGAACCAGTTCATTCTTCCGCATGTAGCACTCACAGTTCACAATTGTGTGTCATTAATAACATTCACATTGATGTAACTCTGGTGGAAAATTACTTAAAAAGATTAAATGAAACAAAAGGTAGTGGCCCCGACGGTATTCACCCTGTATTTTTAAAACGCTGTTCGATATCTTTAGCCTGGCCCGTTTTTCTGCTTTTCAAAATGTCCATTTCTTCCGGTCACTTACCAAAAGTTTGGAAAAAATCTATTGTCGTGCCTATATTTAAAAGTGGCGATAAACATAATATTAGAAATTACCGTGGTATATCAAAGTTATCAGTCCTTCCAAAATTATTAGAGAAAATAATTTATGACACACTTTATCCCATAATAAGACCGATGTTGATACCGCAACAGCATGGTTTCATTAATAAGCGATCAACTGAGACTAATTTGTGCGAGTTTCTTGACTATGTCTTAAGTGCGATGGACAAAAATTATCAAGTAGATGCTGTGTACACAGACTATTCAAAAGCGTTTGATAAAATTTCACACTCTGTCTTAATAAAAAAACTAGATACTTTTGGCATACATGGTGATTTGTTGCGATGGCTAACGTCGTACTTGCGAGACAGAACGCAAGCGGTTACTATTAAGGGTTATACGTCTAGTTTCGTCCCTATAACATCTGGGGTCCCTCAGGGTTCCCATTTAGGACCACTCTTATTTAATACATATATTAATGACGTTATCGATTGTTTCGTACATTCTAAATTGCTATTATATGCGGATGATACCAAGATTTACACTTTAGTAAAATCAGAGGCTGATTGTATGAGACTACAGGATGACTTGAACAGATTAAATAACTACTGTTTACGTAATAGTCTTTTCTTAAATCTAGAAAAATGTTCGGTGTTCACATTTTCGCGAAAGCTAAATCCTATATCATTTAATTATTCAATAGGAAGCCAGGAACTTACTAGAGTTACAGAAATTAGAGACTTGGGAGTATATCTGGACAATTAGGTTCAATTGATATCACACGTTGATAAAATAGTATCGAAAGCTTATAAAATGCTGGGTTTCATTTTCAGACAAACGAAGGACTTTAACAATCCCGCCACGATACTCCTATTATATAACGCATACGTGAGATCTCATTTAGAATATTCATCTACAGTTTGGAGTCCCCACTTTTTGGTGCACATTAGTTCAAAAAAAATTTGTCAATCGTATGAAGTACAAATTTAAGTCATTTATGTCTGACAATTTTGAGTCCCTCCAAGTGAGACGAGAAAAAAGAGATTTGGTATTTTTATACAAATTAATAAATAATTTAGTTGATTCTGAAGATCTCTTGAGCAAAATATCATTTAGATGTCCCAATTTTAGAACACGGTCCACTGCATTACTTTCTGTTCCTTTCAGTCGCAAAGTATATGTTAATAAGAAATTTTTATCCAGAGTTTGTAACACATACAATAAGAAATATTCGCATATTGGTTTGTTCCATCTGAGCTACAATAGTTTGATTTCCGTCTTAAAACGAAAAGCGAAAAATAAAGACATTCCTATGTTATGTGTAGGTTCGTGTTAGGTAGATGATTTAAATTTAAATTGTTTGTTGTTTAGTTTAAGTCACATTTAGATTGAGCAGATTAAAGTATTTGATTTGGCCTGTATTCAAAATGTATTAATAATTGATTATTAATTATTATATTTTAATTATTAATTTCTAATGATTGATTTGAATTTAATTTGCATGCATTAATTACATCTCAACTAGCATCTTCCGAAGCAAGGAAAATTGTATTAGTTTTAAGTGGAAACTGTTTTGGCGTATGTTATAATTACTCTGTTTACCCTATTGTATTATTAAGTGCTGTTTGTTTCCCAAATAAATAAAATAAAAATAAAAATGTTGCACTATCTGATACATTATGACAACCCCAAAAAACGCACAATTGCAACGCTAAGCAGGCGGATTGGCGATCTCATTTGTGTGATCACTATAACTCATGATGCTGCTGCCCATCATTAATCTTCGATAAATAAATGATCAATGACACTTCAATCCCTTTGGCTGACTCTTACGCCACCCACGGGGAGAGCTGAGGTGGTGACAAAATGTATTCTCACCACCACCACACGGCATAGATTAGACAGATAGGTATACTTAAATAAACAGAACATAGCAGATCAATCCATTTAAAGAGACGGCGTTGTCCATCTGACTGATGCGAACATCATAAGCCCCCTGATGATGTGATGTATCTTATCTTTATAAAAGTTTATATAATTATCAGTTATTTTCCATATTGTCCTCAATAACGTAACTTTTTATTGAGCTTACCGTGGGACTAGATTGAATTGTGTAAGTAAGCATGACCCTTAATAATATTTTCTCAAACTGGCAATGAAATGGCATTACGTACGTCAAATTAAATCAGAAAGTACAATCTCGCTGGTTCGATGATTGAACTTGATATGTAAATTTCATAACTACTTTGCAGTCTTAGGACTGTAAAGTACCGGAAGGAACCTGTTTTAAAAAGTTAAATACCGGAAGTAGCTTGTAAAGTGACAGAACATATTGGCATTTCACTGTTAAAAAAAAGAACAATGTCACCGGGTAAAAGAATATCTTAAATAAATAGTTTAAAAAAAATTTACGTATAAGTTGTTTTTTTTTTTATTATTTCGTTTCGTTCTTTGACTTATTTGTTTGTGTTCTGTGAAAATCACTTTAAATTTTTGTGACCCTTCGTTTCCCGTCCTCTATAGTAATACTATTATATGATCGATCTGTAGTCAAGTTATCTGTGGTTACCGATATTTCGGCTCCAATAAGCATGATTTATGAGCGGCCTATAGTAACTGCTGAGCTATGCGAAAACTAATATTCATACAGGGTAGAATGAAAGGGCTAAAGTTTCTCTAAAACGTCGCATTAGGGTATCAAATCGGCCGCTATAAATAATTTGCTTTTGTAGATACTTTTTATTACTATGTAAGAAATCTACGCCTAGATTCAGACCAACCAAATTTCGTTGACAGTTATTTCTACAAACAAACGAGTCGCATGGATACCTAAGGATGTCCAATTTCCCTGACATAAAACTTTTTATGAATTCTCTATAACTTACCACATTAGTGCGATTTGAAATTAGGGGATGCCTGTTAAAATGCGTTGATCTCTATAATCTATAATCCATCTATATGAAAGAATCGGAAGTAATGCAATTTGTGAAAACAACTACAATCCGTTTTACAAGAACTCTAACCCAATAAAAATCTAAGACCATTTCAGCTTCATCGTTGAGTAAAGCCATATTGAAAGTAGTGTAAAAACGCCACAGATTAACAAATTCACCCGAACACATATATTCGTAAAATCACCCGACACACAACTTTCAAATGGCATGAAATCCTAAAATACAGATGTTAACCAAATAAAATAAATTATACCTAAAAATATACTAAAGAGTTATATTTTAAGAAAATAATTGTTTCTATAATCTGAGTGATTTTTGAGTGGCTCAATTTAGAAACTTTCAGCATGCCACGTAATAATACCTGTATTACGTTCGTTTACGTTTACCAAGCAAAAAAAGGATTGTTTCAAGATTAAAGAATAAAATAATATCTTTATCAGATCCAAATTACTTTTAGACCTAAATCAACTAACCTTCATATTCCCAGAAAAAACCATTTTCGGGATTTACAAAATTACCTTCAGAATGTCATGTACTCGTAATATAAATTGCTTGGCAAAGTTTTTTGATTTTATTTTACACTGAGCGAATAAGTAGCTTTGAAGTTAGAAAAATATGATAAGGATACTTATTCTGATTAATCATTTTATTTGCTAGGTCGGTTTTTCAAACCATGACTGTGGTTAACAAGTGGGCACCAAGCAATGACATAGTATAAAGGATGGCCCATTCAATTTATTATTATTTTATTATTATTAAGATTTGTTCTTAGGAACCATGTCACCGAATTTGATAAAAAGAAAAACTGCATTCATACATTCGAAAAATAAACTGTTCCAGCCAGGGAATCGAATCCGGTTGTTTTGAAAAAATAAACATACACTATGTCTATTCAGATATCGTTTGTCTAGGTCTTAAGCAGTAAATGTCTCTAAGAAACATGATGTCTAAAATGAATGGAATTCCTTGTTTTCACATACTTAAATTTATTTTACTAGGTGTTTATTGTGTAAATCTTAAGAATTTTTTTTTTCTCTCATATCTATCAACGCAGTTTTCCTTATTATCAAAATCAATGACATGGTTCCTAAGAACAAATCTTCGTATGTCTTATAGTTTCAGACTTTCCCATACTGACCGATTTGAATGGGCCACCCGGTATAATAGATAGATACATAATAGATAGGTACTTAAATACATAGACAGCCATGACCAAGGAACAAATATTTGTGTGAATACGGGATTTGTTACTTTAGGTATATAGAAGACTCCGCAATGCGAGAACCCTGTCTGCTTACCTTCGGGTGCAGCTCCCCTGACGCGGAGCGGAGCGGAGCTGTGGGAGCTCGGCCAATGAGACCGCATCACAGTGCTTCGAATTTTGAATTTGAAGAATGTAATTGGTCAATTTTGCACAGCTCCGCTCCGCGTCAGTGGAGCCGCACCCGAAGGTAAGCAGATATGTTCTCCCATTGCGGAGTCCTCTATATACATAAAGTAACAAATCCCGTATTCACACAAATATTTGTTCCTTGGTCATGGCTGTCTATGTATTTAAGTATTTATCAGCCTCCGTAGCCTAGTTGGTAGTGACCCTGCCTACGAAGCTGGAGGTTCCGGGTTCGAATCCCGGCGAGGGCATTACTTGTGTATTTATTTATCACAAATATTTGTTTCTTGGTTATGGTTGTCTATGTATTTAAGTATCTATATGTATCTATCTATTATATATATCGTCGCTTGGTACCCACATCACAAGCCTTAATTGAGCTTACCGTGGGACTAGGTCGATTTGTGTAAGATGTCCCAAGATATTTATTTTATTTATCTATTATATATGTCGTCGCTTGGTGCCTACATCACAAGCCTTAATTGAGCTTACCGTGGGACTAGGTCGATTTTTGTAAGATGTCCCAGATATTTATTATTAAATTCTTAATTTTTTAGTGTGGCAAACTACTCCATACAATTCTGAGAAGTTTGAGGGTCTCAATCGCACGACCGTAGCTCTATACGTCTAATGAAACCAGACACTGATCAACATCTGGTACGTGGAAGTATCTATTTCCAAATGCCAGTAGGTGCCATACAATAGATGCCTATTATCTTATAGTAAGTTTACAGTGGGACTAAGTCGTTTCGCGTAAGGCACTGGTCTCACCGCGAGCTACTAAGCTATGGACTATGGGCTGTAAACCCGAACAAAAGATACACACTCCTGTGTAAAAAAAGAGACACGGCGAGACTCGCCCGGCGGTGATAGCTGATAGCTGGGCGAGTATCGCCGTGTCTCTTTTATTTACACGGGAAAGCGTATCTTTTGTTCGTATTCATAGCCAATAGTTCATAGCTTAGTAGGTCGCGGTGAGACCAGTGCCTAAGATGTCCCAAGAAATTTATTTATTATTTAATATTATAAACCCAGGAAACTAGACAGCCTAGCGTCCCTAAAAGTCTCACGCCAGTCGCCGCGCGGAGATAACTTTATTAGCACATTTAGTACACGCTTACACCGTCCTAGGAAATTGAAAGCTCTTTGCTGATGTAGAGCACAGGTACTCAAACTTTAACCGTTTTGAATATTTTTTATTTTAAAAACTGTTTTCAAAGACTTTATAACTTCATTTAATAAATCCAGTAAGGTTTAGCTTCTCCTCTATCTTTAATTTGATACCAGCGACAGCAAAGTCTTTCATTTGATACCTAACCCAAATCATCATTATCATCATCAACCTATGATAGTCCACTGCTGGACGTAGGCCTCTCCTGTCAACTATTCGTATAGACGCATTAGGAGGTAAATGCCCATAATTGCCACGCTGGGCAAGCGGATTGGCGATCGCAGTAATGTGTCCACTATGATGACGCTGCTGCGCATCATCAATCTTTTATAAAATAATGATCAATGACACTTCGATCCCTTAGTCGACTCTTACGACACCCAGTAATTGTCTGCTGTAGTTTTATTCGTAGTGATTTTGCCTAAATTGCCGGGTTCGAATCCTAGCTAGGGTATAGGTAGGTGTGATAAGCACGGATATTTTTTTTTGTTTTATTGAGTGCTTCTGTCTGTCTATTTACATGTACAGAGTGTTTTTTTCGTTTTGCGTTTAATTAAAGGGAAGCTTATGGGCATTTTCACTTCTAGGGACACCCAAGCTAATTAGTTTAACTCTCACATCACTGATGATGATGATGATGAGACATTAACTTGTAACTTACATTTTATTAAACTTTTTACAAAGAAATGTTGTAAATGATTCAAATGAAACATGAAAACAGTTCATCTCTTGTACAGTCACGTCTAAAAATATGTATACATTTCAGAACATATGTCCAAGCCATAAGGATCATAGTAGTTTAAATATTTTCGGAGCCGACTGTACCTATTTAGATGTTTATCTTGTGCGCTTTTTCTCATTTCATTCGTGAAATTATTTACCAAGTTATTTTAAGACGGATCTCATTAACTTTGTTAATTAATTTTGTTGTTTGCTTGACGTCTGTGACATTGTCCAATCTATTGAGTTAAATTTGAATAATAAATATCTACAAGTTCATGAATAAAATGTAAAAACCATAATTGCACCTTATTAACCGACTTCAAAAAAGAAGGGGATTAATTTCGACTGTTTTTTTATGTATATGTTACTCGATATCTCAAAGTTTGTGATAAAACAAAATTTGTGTTCTAAAACTACGTGATTATGAAATGTCTAACAAAAGTTTTTAGGTTTACATCAATTTGTTTAATTATAAAAACAAATTTATGGTTTCTAATCATGAATTGATTACAGCGCCCTCTATAGCAAATTCAACGCAACGGAGAGTTGTCGAATTTGCGGACGATTGTGGTAGACACGTCTCTTTGAGTGGCTTAAGATTGTAGTACCATCGAAACATTAAGTACAGATGTCACTAGTGATTAGCTTCACAATACCATTGACTAAATTCGCTGTGATCGACGGAAGGTCATCTGGTGTAATTGGAAGCACTCTGGACCGGCAATTCAGAGGAAGCGAGTTCGAATCCCGTGACAACCAGAGTCTTTCGCAGTTGATTTTTTCTATGGTATGCACATCTGTTACGACATTGAGGGTTTTTAGGTTTGTTTAATTTTTTTGTTTTCTACTGACGATTGGTATTCACATAATGTGATTAAAATGCTTCATTTTTTTAGTATGGCAAATTAGTCCATACGATTCTGCGAAGTTTGAGGATCTCAGTCGCACGATAGTAGCTCTATTACGTCTAATGAAACCAGACACTGATCAACACCTACTGGTATGTTGAAGTAGATAATAGGCAAATATTATGGTACGATTATGTGCGATTCCAAATTATCTTAACAAGTATTCATAAAGTCCATAAACGGTTGACGCAGTCTTAAGAAAAATTAAATAAATTTCTTGTAGGTACCTAAAAGTGACGAAATCAGAAAGTGACAAAGTCAGCAAATGGCGAAGTCAGAAAGAGGCAATCTCACAAAGTGGCGAAATCCGAAAGTGGCAAACTCGGAAAGTGACGATCTCAGAAAAAGGCAATCTAAGAAAGTGACATTCTTGGAATTTGACGCGCTCAGAAAGTGGCGTCTTCAGAACGTGAGCTAACCAGAAAGTGACTGGTAAAGAAAATGACGTTCTCCGCCTAAAGGGAAGGTTGTTGGACAGGAGTATACCTACCACATAGTTTGTATGAGCAACTTTCGTAACACAGTTGTACAATTTTTTTATAATCCATCCAAGAATTATTTGCTTCGTCTAGGAATCGAACCGTCAGGCATGATGATGAGTATCATATCTTTATAAATTGTCATTAGATACCTGCATCCATTAAGCATATTAAGTTAAGAAGAAGAAGTGTAATTGAGACAAATCACTTACAATTAAGCCAAGGCTTCAGTAAGTGACAAACATATTTATGTACCCTAGACCAGACTAGATACATTTTTAATTTTGAATAAATAATTGAAAAAACTGGACCTGGTGAAGGTCGCGGGAGTCCGCTGGATGCGGGTGGCAAACATTTTTTTTATAATAAACATCTGTTTGATACTGATCCAGTTTGCAATTCATTGTCTGGTCTTAAATTGTTAGTTAAACATAAACTCTTTTAGTTGCCTAGTACCTCATTGTTTTTATGTTACTTTTTATTTGAACTACCTACCTTATGCCCTTTATACTTCTACCAACATTTTAGTTTGTTAACACTATTTAAAACAACCTATGAATCTCCAGGTCTTTTTATACCCTATTATGTTTCTGTACATGTTGTACGATGTAATGAATTTTTGTATTACAACTGTTTGTGTTCTGAATAAACTAAAAAAAAAAGCCAGTCAAGTTACAATTCCTAAAGACTTCGTACTTAATTATAGTTAGGGTCCTGACTGAAATTTTTTCTTCTTCTTCTTTCTCCTGGCTTTTGTCCCAGTTCATTTGGGGGTCAGCCCTCCTAGTAATCCTGCGCCACATCGCACGGTTGTGGGTTGTCTCGTCAGTTGTGTTCATTAGCTTTAAGTCCTTTTTAATAGTTTGCAGCCAAGTTGTTGGGGTCGACCGGGGCCTTTCTTCTTCTCTTCAATATTCAACAGGAAAATTAAGGTTCTTTAATCTCACCCTCATTTGGTGTCCCTAAAAGTGAAAATACCCTAATATAATTCGATGTTGTGTATTTGCGAGATAATAAGATCGCTGTATTGAACCTAATCCATCTTCCAATAACAACCGTGCGCAATCATCAGAATGATAGTTTTCATCAAACATTACCTGTTAGTATCATAGATTGTAGACTGTGAGACGAAAACATATACAATCATATACAATCGCGTGGCGGGAGTAATAGAAAAGTGAAATTCCCTAGGGAGTTATAGAAATGTCTGAACGTCATAGAATAACATTTTGTCTTAAAACTTATTTTTTTGTTCGCTAGTGTGATGAAAAACATTGCATGCATCACGGTCGGTAAGCGGAATACTATCTCGAGTCATTAAAAGCCTACACTCTTACTTCTAACACTCTCGTTGGTAATTCCGTACTTGGCTCCCTTGATGCACAATGTAGTATTAAATAGATATTTATTTTGTTCCATTGCTGGACGTAGACCTCCCCTATTAACTATGCCTATAGATGCATTAGAAGGTAAATGCCTATAATCGCCACGCTGGGCAAGCGGATTGGTGATCGCAGTAATGTGTCGACTATGATGACGCTGATGTCCATGATCAATCTTTTATCAAAGAATGGTCAGTGATACTTCAATCCCTTAGTCAGCTCTTAAGACACACGCGGGAAGAGTAGGGGAGGTGGCAAGTGTATTCTTACAACAAGCAAACGAATTACTAGAAATAATAGTGGGATTTAGCAATGTCAGAGTAACAGCTGCCAGACAAGCAAAGACAGCAATGTCAGACTAACATTGCGAACTGTTCGCAATCATGCCCAGCTGCAAGAAATTAATACACCATCGTACGCGCAAGATTAGGGGTCGTCTTTAAGATTAAAATACGATATGATACGAGTAGAAGTGCGAATAAATAAGTTACTGACGATAAGCACTCCTTGCACTACTGTGTAAAAAAGCACCATTTGTACTGAACAAATATTATATCGCTGGCTCCTAGTCTATAGGCTGAAACCCGATTATCAGCGAGCAGAAATTGCAATTACGGCTTAGCTCGATCTACTCTACTTGACGATCATTCAAACCTTCAAATCTCGCTTTGATTCGTTACTGTTTCGATACTACCTGGACCTAACACATCATAAACTCAAATGAATATCGTATTTTTTTTTGTTTTGCGATATTATTTTCAACACCACTCACACATCCTACGAAAAATCCTATAAACAAATCCTACAAAATCATGAGCTCATTCGATTTAATAGGAGAAAAAATAACTCTAAATTTCCATATATTTTTCGATTCTACCAATCCGTTACTTAATGAAAAAAATATGACGAAATGGGAAAAAAATCTTAGGATATTTTCTTTTCTTCTATTGAGGTCAAAATTGCCTAGAACAAGAAGAAATTGGATAGGAATCATGCAAAATAGTCCAAATAAAATGGAAAATACTTTGAACGCAATTTTTAATAAAAATCCTCTGTTACAATATGTATCAAAATATACTAATCCAAATCGTGTGTTACGATTGTCGTCAATTTATTTTAATTAATTCAATTTATCTTAATAATTTTTTACTGCCAAAGGTTCTTAGACATTTAACTTACTAACACAAAGTTACGTTCGCTGCGTTTGCCAATTCGTGGTTTCCATTTGATAGTAATCTATAAGTACGTAGTATTATTGTGTGTTCTATGAGACCCTCTTGCCATCTGAGCGACAACCCGTCAATTTATCTTAATAGCGGCTTCAGTTCAAAATAACGTCACTCTTTCACAAATTGGAGTCCGACTACAAAATCTGTTTAAATAATCAAAAATGTACTCTAACTCAATGTGTTAAAGTTTTTACATTCATATTCAAGTCTGACACAGGTATTAAATCACATATACATCGAATTGAAACTCTAAGTCAAAGCAGCACGGCTTTTAAAACTAGTTGTAGTATATTGGCAGGTATACCTTCATAAATTGGATTCGGGTGGCCATATGTTTTTCAGAGCCCAGTAACTCTTTTAAGGGACGGATCACTGGAAGTATCAGTTTGCAAAAATACGACCAGTAGTTGGTATTTTATAGGGGATTTCGATGTTAGGCGTCGATTTTATTACTGCTGTTTTTTCAGGAAGGTAAACAAGTTTCAAGTATATGAGGCTACTTGTCAAGCACTAATTTAGGAGACTTTTCTTTAGACTATGAGAGTGATTTTGTGCTCAAAAGTTTGAATGTAATTATTATTTGACCAATTAAATCGATAAAAAATATGTTTGCTGTCTTATTATTGCAACCCATTTAAATTTACTTATATCGAAATCTTACGCAAATCGACCTAGTCCCACGGTAAGCTCAAATAAGGCTTATGATGTGTGTACCAAGCGACGATATATAGAGTAGATAGATACATACTCCTATAGATACTTAAATAAAGACACAGCCACGACCAAGGAACAAATATTAGTGTTAAATAAATAAATAATAATAATAATAAATATAAATAAATATCTTGGGACATCTTACACAAATCGACCTAGTCCCACGGTAAGCTCAATTAAGGCTTGTGATGTGGGTACCAAGCGACGATATATTTAATATAATAGATAGATACATATAGATACTTAAATACATGCACAGCCATGACCAAGGAACAAATATTTGTGATAAATAAATACACAAATAATGGCCTCGCCGGGATTTGAACCCAGAACCTCCAGTTTCGTATGCGGCAACGATAGATGTCAATAAGTACATTGTGCATCAAGGGAGGTAAGTACGGAATTACTAACGAGAGTGTTTTAGTTCTTTTAATGACTCGTGTTAGTATTCCGCTTACCGACCGTGACGCATACAATGTTTTTCATCACACTTGCGGACAAAAAAATAAGTTTTAAGACAAAATATTGTTCTATGGCGAGGACTTCCTAGGGAATTTCACATTTCTATTACTCCCGCTACGCATGCAAGCAATGGCGCGCCTAGACAGCAAGTGTGATGAAAAATGTCTTTATTATGGAGGGTTGTAATGTAGCAGTTCGTAAATAACAGTTTTGTCATAATTCGAATTCAAAAACTCCCTAAAATAAGACAGAAAATGACAAATTGTAAATTTGTTACAGCCACTTGGCAACATTGCGGTAATAAAACCGCCGTTGTTTACGATACGGGTTGTTTAACGTGACGTCGATTTACGTCATGGCTATATTGACATGAAGTGACATGATGGGCGACTTACGAAGAAATAAAACATAGAAGCCGCACGCCATACTAAATTGCCTTTCAAAAACGGTCCTGAATTTCAGTTAACAAATATCACCCCCCCTTCAATGCATCACGGTGATGAATTTCAATATCGACCTAAAAAACTTAACCGCTATTTAAAAATAGTCGTGATTGGTCCATCAAAGTTTTGATAGGCAATATTCTATAAGCATTTGTTTTTGTAATGTACTATTATTGGTTCTTCACGAAAGTACTATAATGTTTAAGTAACTATAGTTGCCGATTTCTATAAATGAACTTTTGACAGTTATAGATTAGGTAATCCTTATTAATATGAGACTCGCCATTTTTCCGCTAGTCTTAACGTCATATAAATAAGGCCCTATTTTTAAAATGACCAATATTCATTCTTAGAAATCTACAACTATAGTGAACTGATTCTTAGGGTCGCTGTTCAAATATCTTGAATCCTACAATCTTGACTTTCAGAGAAACTACATAAAAGGCATAGCCCTGAAGTGCCTCTTTGAATGTGAACCAACTTTCTGAAGCCACCTGTTTGGCTGGGATCCAATGCGGTCAGCGAATCTGCATTAGGTCCACTGAATAGAAAGTTCAGCAACATACATGTTTACAGGATACATCCTTTTAAACCCGTAGCCGGACCATGAGTTGGAAAGTAAAGGATACGTTAGGTTTTACTCGATACGTAATGTATTATATCGCTCTCGCACTAGTAACTATAGGAGCAAGTGCGATGGCTTGCTTTACGCATTGAGTAAAACCTAATGTTACCGATACTTGCAAACTCATCTCATGATACGGCTATTGAAGTCTTTGAAAAATAGAAGTCGAAACTTGTAGAAGTAGCTAAAATAAAAAAGTATTAGCAAGGGGGTGTCACTTCGCGAGTCGGTCGCGCGGCTACAAGTACATGCAGAGCGCCTCGTCTCCGTGGTCTATTCAATGGTTAGCGGGCGCTGTCTCGGAACGCATGTTTAAATTTACTCGATACGTAATATATTTTTCATATTTTTTATTGTCTAAGCACGCCATTGCTTACATGCGTAGCGGGAGTAATAGAAAAGTGAAAGCCCCTAGGGAGTAATAGAAATGTAAGTACGTCATTTAATAATATTATGTCCTAAAACTTATTTTTTAGTCGGCAAGTGTGGTGAAAAAAATTGTATGTATCACGGTCGGTAACCGGAATAAGTACTAACTCGAGTCATAAAAGCCCGACGCCGTTAGGCGGAGCGTCGGGCTTCTAACACTCTCGTTAGGAATTCCGTACTTACCTCCCTTGATGCACAATATACTAATATCGCACTCGCACTGGTATAGGAGCAAGTGCGATGGCCTGCTTTACGCATCGAGTACAACCCAATGTTACCGATACTTGCAAAGTCTTCATACGGCTATTGAAGTCTTTAAATAGAAGTCGAAACTTGTAAAAGTAAACTAAAATAATAAAAGTATTAGTATGGGGCCAGTTAAGTATTAAAAATGCGGTCCCTTTACATTATTTTTTCGTAAAACAATATTTCGAGGGTGGCTTGACCTAAAAAGTCGAGATATTTTTATGTTATATACAACCTCAAGTCTCACATCTGTGTCATAATAGTTCGTATTTTAAAAACCGGTTTGCTCGACTTATCGGGTTTGACCTAGCAATGTACCGAGGAGAAGTTTCATAAGTTGCGTAACTTCTATAGATAATGTTCTCGGCAATTTGTATTTTACAAACAATCTAATCATGCCAAAACCGTTGTATACACATGCCTTTTAGGGTATATTTTATGCCTTGTTTACTGAATTGTGAAATACCATATTCTTCATAACGCTTTCTTATAAGTTCTCATGGAAATATTCTCAATGGGAACTAAATCTTAAATTCTCATGAAAAATTTCGAAAATTTCCGAGTAAATTCCCGCAATTTTGAGAATGTTCTGCAACTTGTACAATGCTAGTTTGACCACACAACCCTCGATTTTTATCTTACAATTTCCTAATCCACATGGGATTCTTTATAGGTTTTTATATAGGGTTCCTCTAAAACTCAAACTTACAAAGTCTTGAAACCAACAAACTCTCGGATGCTATCGCAATTACAGAGGCTCTATGACAATTAACCGGCCAAGAGCATGTCGGGCCAAGCTCAGTGTAGGGTTCGCGTCAAAAACGGCGTGAGCTATTGAGTGCGATGCATGTCGGGCCGCCCTGGCGGCTACAGCTAGAGATGGGTCGCGAGTATATACCCTTTCTGACCAACTGAGTAAATACTCAGTAAATACCCATCTACTCAGTATTTATCCGTATCTACCCAAATGGACGAGTAGATACTTTTTATAACTTGGGATAGAAAAACGTGTGCTTAAAGTAACAAAAAAAACAACTGTTTATCAAAATTAAACGTATATTATTTGTAAAATCAACAAAATATTTACATTTATTTCTTATTTGCATAA
This sequence comes from Thaumatotibia leucotreta, assembly GCA_025490895.1. Classification (NCBI taxonomy): domain Eukaryota; kingdom Metazoa; phylum Arthropoda; class Insecta; order Lepidoptera; family Tortricidae; genus Thaumatotibia; species Thaumatotibia leucotreta. Next base: position 363,357 of record JALPQI010000366.1, read on the forward strand.
AACATAGTAAATATGTATTAAATTCAGAAACAGAAAAATCAACATCAAGAAATAACCATATTTATATTTGTAGATAAAAATAATATGTAAATAATAATCATTTAAAACAATAAAAAAATCGTAGTTTTATGAATCTAATCAACATAATGTAGTAATCCTAATCAGTCATAATTAAACCTACCACAAATTAACATTACAAAAAATACTTAGGTAGGTATCACAAATTTTTAAAGTCTTAACAAAAATAAAATCAATAATACATTTAATCATCAGGTGGTCACTTAACTATTAAACGTCATTCACTCTCATTGGTGCTAAGGCTATTACGATCTGTTAATTCGATATCAGTGGACTGACCACTGTGGTTTGAAGCGTCTTCAATTTCTTCCCAATCTTCGCCATTGTCGTTATCATTGATTCCGTCTTTACGGTGTAACAGATTCCAGTTATAGGAAATAAAAGTAATCTTTCCAGCTCGTTCTGATATTAGTCGGTTGCGTTTTTTGCTATAAATATTGGACTGTGCACTGAAAGATCGTTCAGCAGCAGCAGATGTACATGGAGCTGTCAGGATTCGTAGAGCAATTTTACTAAGTAGTGTAGAACCGCAGACACCTTTCCACCATGTTATTGGGTTAATTTCTCTAACATGACTCCAAACAAAATTCTTGCCCCAGATGCCTTCTTTAGCTCTAAATTTAGCCAAATGCGGCATGATATCGTAATTTAAACCGTTTGCCATGTTAAAGATGTATTCAACTGCATCTGTTTCTTGCGTTTCACTCAATTCACTGCCTTGGGAAACGGGATCTAGCAAATTAGCAGCCAGGTGTATGGGCTTGATGCACATTGTTGTTCTTTTTTCTGTAAATTCCAGTATTTTATTTTTGTCAGCTTCTTCAATGATATCAATATCAGGCAACACAAACTGTAATCGCGATCGCATGTCCCGTAGCGTAATCTGGTATTTTCTAAACTCCTCATGCAAGTAAGATGACTACCCCATCTGGTTTTGCATGGTAGTTTCAATGTTTCACCAACAGCTTTTTCTTTTGTAATGCTAGACAACAACGCGGTCAAAACTTGGCTTCTTTTTATAGCTTTTACACAATCCACAGCTAATCCAACAAACGCCTTTAAAACATTAATCTGAAGTATATCTTGACACAAGAGGTTTAATGTGTGAGCAGCACAATTTATGTATGTAATGTGAGGATGTCTATTTTTCACTAATTGGAATGCTCTTTGGATATTTTTGGCATTGTCACCCACTAGAACTACGAATTTGTGTTCTCCATACTCGGCCATTATCTTTAATATCTCTTCAGATATGTATTCGCCCGTGTGACGGTTATCCTTACTGTCTAGGCTTTTTATGAGCACAGGCTCCGGTTTTGCCACAAGAAAATTTATGATTCCCTCATTTTGTCCGCTACTCCATCCATCACATTGAAGATGAAGTTGGTTCACTGCAGCAAATTCATTATTAAAGTTTTTTTGCATATCGCTGTGAATCAAATCTATTGGAGGTAGAATCTGCTCCTTTCAAACTTTCTTTGATAGTCTCCGGACATTTCAGGCAAGCCTTCAAATGCTTCTGTATTCTATTCATATTTGGTATTTTATATTTTTTCTGACAAAAGCCGCAGATGACGGCCTTGTCTTCACATACGCGATAGTGCCTCCAGACACAGTCTCGCTTGGGTTTTCCCATTTCCGATTCCTGGAATATAGACAAGATAAAATAAATATTATAAATATGATCAAGAATAATTTCTTCTGAAAACGTTTTCATTATTAGTATAAAAATTTTAATACAAAGACGCAGCATTAAAACCATGTGCTACTTATATGATTTTAAATTACAAAGGGTATTTTCAATATGTCTGTATAGTAAAAAACGCCCCCTACAAAAATAGGATCGTCATTTCTTTAATACTATTTCTTTGTGACAAAATGCAATAAATAACCCACAGCCAAATCATAAAAAACAACTTTTATACCATGTATTTCCTGAGTCTCGTTTTAATAAATTTTGTGGGTCTCAGCATCTTTGATGTCTTGGGGCGACTTTCTTTTTATACTTCTAATAACTGTAATAATACTATATCTCCTAAAATATACACATTTATATTCTTACACTTGCACTGCTATGATACAGATTCCCTTAATAAAGACCTAAACACTTTAATAACAAGAATTTAACATAAATATTACGAAAGTAACATACCTTTAACTTTTATCCAGTTTACATCAGTTGCGATGACGATATTGTAGGTCGAAATACAATATAAAAAATACATACACAAGTTTCACAATACGCTTTTTAAACCACTGAATGCGATGCGATGCGATACTAACAAAGCGATGCCAAGCTGAGCATCAATATCCGGTCTTATCTGCTTGTCATGGAGGGGGGATGGGATGCTATTAGGTAACAGTAGCACAGAAATATGTTTTATCTTTGTTAGACAGATGCGTTGCGATGCGATACTAACAAAGATATGACGCATAACATGGAATCCAGCCTTATCTAAGATTAGAAATGGTCGCAGCTGTGTTATATTTTAATGCTTGCAGTTATGTTTTTTTATTGTAATTATTTTTGTAACTTTAAGTCACCAAAACAGTATTGTATTATAAATCATTATTTAATAGAATATTTGGATTTACTTCACTTAATGTTGATTATGTTTGAAAACATAGTATTATGTTACCTTTATTAAAGAAACAAAACGCTAATATAAGTAACAAATATCAAATTTCGTTAAAAAATTGATATACTAATTTACCGAGTGCATAAAATAATTATTTCATGTAGTTACTTAAATTAAGAAATAAATGTCCGCGTATTTGTCCGAAGTAGATAGATATCGGTAATTTATCGAGTAAATACTCACCCTCGGATATTTACTCGGATAGTTACCCATCTCTAGCTACAGCACGCGAACTCAATTGCGGCTTAATTTCCTGCGCGGGGTAGATTAAAACGCTCTGACCTGACCGCTGTATAGAAATTCGACTGGATTGCCAGTTTATATAAATAATAAATAATAAATAAATAAATATCTTGGGACATCTTACACAAATCGACCTAGTCCCACGGTAAGCTCAATTAAGGCTTGTGATGTGGGTACCAAGTGACGATATATATAATAGATAGATACATGTAGATACTTAAATACATACACAACCATGACCAAGGAACAAATATTTGTGATAAATAAATACACAAATAATGCCCTCGCCGGGATTCGAACCCGGAACCTCCAGCTTCGTAGGCAGAGTCACTACCAACTAGGCTACGGAGGCTGACAATATATGTTATTCAACCGACTCCAAAAAATACTAAAGTTATAATTCACGCGGGTTAGTCGCGTTTTCAAGTCAAAAAATGCTCGACATGTTTCGCTCCGTATATGAGGAGCTTATTCAAAAGCCTGGTTGCTTGACAAAGACTGCACGGAATGTAACATTAGTATAAATGGGCTCACGAGAGTTTTGTGTTTAAAATTACTTCAAAAAAACCGGCCAAGTGCGAGTCGGACTCGCACGCGAAGGGTTCCGTACCATTATCAATTTATTATTAAAAAAATACAGTTAAATCAACCTACCTCAAAAACTATAAGAGATAATTTAATCAAACCAAAAATCGTTGATAGAGTTTATTAATGTGCATAACATATATTTTTTTAGAATTTTATATTGCGTAGTTTAAAAAATAGAGGGGGGGGACACATTTTTCAGACTTTGAGAGCTGATATCTCGAAAACGATTTGCTTAAATAAAAATAAGATTTATAAACCTTCATATCATTTTCAAAGACCTTTCTATTAATACCCCACACACTTATATATAACTAAAAAAATTTTCTATCCCTCAGTTACATGTATGGAGGGCCCCCACCCCAATGGTTTTTTTTACAATTTAGTATCATAATCTTGTAGCGGTTCATACAACACATATTCTCACCAATTTTCGTTACTGTAGCATTTATAGTTTTCGAGTAAATCGGCTGTGACAGACGGACAGACGGACAGACGGACAGACGGACATGACGAATCTATAAGGGTTCCGTTTTGCCATTTTGGCTACGGAACCCTAAAAAGGAAGATGTTATCAATTTGACAGATTTTTGTATATTGATCTAAACTTTCACGATTACCTATCACTCATATTTTAATGACAAACGGGTCTTTATAGCGTAAACTGAAGTTTAAAATTGACGTTTGTCGCAGGCAGACTCAGGTTTACGCGATTCTTTGTATGTATGTCCCGGCGAGGGCATTATTTGTGTATTTATTTATCACAAATATTTGTTCCTTGGTCATTGCTGTATATGTATTTAAGTATCTATATTATGTATCTATCTATTATCGTCGCCTGGTGCCCACATCACAAGCCTTAATTGAGCTTACCGTGGGTCTAGGTCGATTTGTGTAAGATATCCCAAGATATTTATTTTATTTATGTTACTTGATATCTCTGAGCATCGTGAACCGATTACAATATTTTTAATCGATCTGGTATAAGGTATAACCCGATGTGGTCCCGTTAGCACCAAGTCTGGGTCTTATAATGAGATCTTGAAGAAATTGGTTGAATTTGGATACTTAATTTGCTTTTACATACGTCGTAATTAGAACATGACAGCAATGACGACAAATCATAAAATATGTAACCAATATTGGTAAAGAAGACTTACTGTTAAACATTTAGTAAGTGAGCGTCACTTACATATTTATTTAATTATGTTTAACTTGTTATTCGTGGTTAATTTTAATTCAAAGTAATTCAGACATAACACAAAAAGCATATTTTATTCGATAGATGTTCCAATCTTAATTTACTCCAGCGTTCTTCTGCAAAACAACATAAAGGTAGGTACGTATCACAAAAAAAATATACAAGAGGGAAAATAATACTTTTACTTAACTTTATGTCATGATATTTACCTGTTAATAGTTTATAGAACTAAAAATGTATATGATATTATTTATGTTACTATCTTACGATTAAAATCAAGTCAACATAAATTTATAAATTGGGCGCCCAACTTGGGGCTATTTTCATCACATTCGCTATCCGATCTACATATTTATCTAGAACTAGTATCTCTGATATGGTAGCATCACAGGTCGCGGGGTCATTGCCCCTTTTAAGCTAACGAACGGCTTACACGAGTTTAGTGCGTCGTTAGTGTAAAATGGGCCTTTCATTATGAATCTGACTTACACAATCATGTGCCAGGGCTTACAAGTATCTCTATCTCTTTAAAAAGTTTTTTATTTGTGGATTAATCAAATTATTTTACGACATATTTTGATTTCTGTTTTTTAAATAGTAACACTACTATGTACAAAAATAATAAATATATTTTGATACATGTGTTTGAGTGAATGTATTTTTACTGCCATCATTACGCGGCGCAATACATTGCTACTCAAAAAATTTACGAAAATTTTTCATTCTTTCGTGTTTAATTTGAAATTACCTTTCAACATTGACCATTCGAGCTTAAAGTAATATTTAAAATTCACGCGGTAATAATATTTACCGAAATGCTGTGTGGTGACGACAGTACGAATAAATATTAAATAAATAATCATCTTACACAAATCGACTAAGTCCCACGGCAAGCTCAATTAACGTTTGTGATTTTTGTGATGTGGGTACCAAGCGACGATATATATAATACATACTTAAATACATGGACAGCCACGACCAAGGAACAAATATTTGTGATAAATAAATACACAAATAATACCCTCGCCGGGATTCGAGTTCAGGTGCATTCTGGCCAAACGAGCATTCGCCATTCTATCCCCCACTCTACGAAATCAACGAATTTAGACGAATTACGCTTTGTGTAACGACAGGATTTCGTAGAGTGGGGGATAGAATAGCGAATGCTCGTTTGGTCTGAATGCACCTTTCGAAATCTCCAGCTTCGTAGGCAGGGTCACTACCAACTACGATACAAAGGCTGACAACAAGAACTTAAAGGTTATATTTGTAAGCCTCTGTACACTTAGGTTAAACTTTTGTCTGTGTTTGGTAAGCATCGGAACAATAGGTATTGAACCTAAATCGGTTCATAATTTTAAATTTAAAACCCCTTTTTACTGATCCATAGCTACCATACGACGGGTCAATCAGTTACCAAAGTCTTGTGACAGTGACAACGTCTGTGTTAATAAATCAGAGCGCTGGTCGTATAATCGACCGCATGCAACTGATGAATTTATAGTGCATAAATCAACTGCAAGCATTGAATGGTCAAAGCTGGTAATATCGTCACTTGTTTTACATTTGTACTGGAGAATTATAATATTATTATGTCATACTTGTATATCGTCTATTTTTGATATAACCTGAAATGGCTGTAGAAATCAGTTACGACAATAGATAGCATATCTTCATGAATAACTAAATAAAAAGGATGAACAATATTATTCATCCTTTATATTATTAAGAATACATTTGTCACCACCCCAACTCCTCCTGCGGGTGTCGTAAGAGTAGACTAAGGGATTGAAGTGTCACTGACCATCATTTGATACAAGATTGATGATGGGCAGCAGCGTCATCATTGTGGACAAATTACTGCGATCGCCAATCCGTTTGCCCAGCGTGGCGATTATGAGTATTTGCCTCCTAATGCGTCTTTACGCATAGTATTATGTAGTTAATAGGAGAGGCCTACGTCCAGCAGTTGACTCAGTTAAACATATGTTATGTTGCATACAATACTTTTTCTACGATCACACACTTATATTCAAATAAAATTGTTGATTAGAGAAATATTCTTATTCAAACACAATTTTATTAATCATCGAGGTCAGGCGGGAGATGTCAAAATTAAAAAATAAATCTCCTCCATGGTTAATTATTCATCAGAAATGACATTTAAAACTAGATTGGCAGCCATGTATTTCATTATGCGTTGTATACACGAGGTGTCTTAAAATCCAAAAAACCGGCCAAGTGCGAGTCGGACTCGCGCGCAAAGGGTTCCGTACCATTATCAATTTATTATTAAAAAAATACAGTTAAATCAACCTACCTCAAAAACTATAGGAGATAATTTAATCAAACCAAAAATCGTTGATAGAGTTTATTAATGTGCATAACATATATTTTTTTCAGAATTTTATATCGCGTAGTTTAAAAAATAGAGGGGGGGGACACATTTTTCAGACTTTGAGAGCTGATATCTCGAAAACGATTTGCTTAAATAAAAATGTGATGTATAAACCTTCATATCATTTTCAAAGACCTTTCTATTAATACCCCACACGCTTATGTAAAACTAAAAAAAAATTTCTATCCCTCAGTTACATGTATGGAGGGCCCCCACCCCAATGGTTTTTTTTACAATTTAGTATCATAATCCTGTAGCGGTTCATACATCACATATTCTCACCAAATTTCGTTACTGTAGCATTTATAGTTTCCGAGTAAATCGGCTGTGACAGACGGACAGACGGACATGACGAATCTATAAGGGTTCCGTTTTTGCCATTTTGGCTACGGAACCCTAAAAACACAATGCGTGTACGCCCGAGTGCGTTTGTAGGGAATAGACAATATAGACTTATCTTGACATCTGTAAGGTAGGGGCGTAAAGGTGTGTTCGCGACTCTATAAATGACAAATAAAAGTACGGGAGTTGAAAATATATTGAACAAAACAGTTGGAGTTGATCCTTAAAAAATAAAAGAGTAGGTTAAAAAGTTGAATTTACGCGGTGAAAAAATTTCCCAGAATGTTTGTGTTAGAGTGTCATCTTAAAATTCCCAATGTTTTCCTATTGCTTGGCAAGCTTTTGATAAAAAAAAGTTTCCTCCTTTTTCAGGGTTTGGCAAAGTGTCACAACTGTTCCCTTACCGTGGGATAACTGTAGTTTCTCACTCGATATTTTTTTTCCGATGAAACGTCCATATTCTATTTTACTGCACCTATGTCTATTTTTACGTTATATAGTGGAAAAATCGCAAAATTTAATGTAAATTTTTATTATTTAAAATCAAAATCAAGAAAACTATAGATTTGTATTAAAAGGATCAATTGTTCACGTCTTACCCTATGTATTTTAATTATTGGAAAAATATAATAGTTACGATTACTTTTAATAACCGGAATTCTTAACACAGTGACCGCCGGGAACTCTCGAGGGGAGTTCTCTGTGGGAGGGCCATTTTCGCTACAAAGCGAAAAAATCACGGACAGTATGTCGCTGCAAGACAGACCCGTCTTTTACTAAGTGTATTAATAAAAGAGGGACGGATAATCTTTCTGGCGGCGACATAATTTCGCACCAATTGTACTAATCCTACTGTAGGCTTATGATGGTCCAGTTGTTTATCGTTTGTCGTTGTTGCCGTCACGTTCTAACAAGTATGCAAGCGTGACCATGATAAGCTACTTGTACTTATAGCCGTACCATTGAGTTGGAAAGTAAAGGATAGGTACGTTAGGTTTTACTCGATACGTCATGTATTCTATCATCGCACTGACATAATATATCGTATAGTTTAATTCATATTACAACTGACGATATCGTCAGTTGTAATATGAATTAATTGTAATTTAAATTAAAAAACAATTAATGGCAAATTTTCTGCTCTATCGAAAGCAGTTTGCTGTCCAACGGTATACTTAACTCAATTTCGTCATTTTTGGTTACATTATTTCATATTACAACTCTGACGATATTGAAGCGAGCGCGATAGCCTGGCCTACTTTCTACCGCGAAAATCGAAATTCGTAAATTTCGAGAATTTGTCTCTGCCACTCCAATGGAGGCTTCATTAGAGTGAAAGAGACAAATCCTCGAAATTTTGCGGATTCCGAAGTTCGCGGTTGGGCCGCTGCTTTACGTATCGAGAAAAACCTAACGTTACCGATACCGATACTTGCAAAGTCATGGCACGGCAACTGATAAGGGTAAGTTTACTCACGACTTGTCGAAGCAAGTTTGCATATTTGTCGAGTTGAAAAATGATGCTCAAAGTTTGCCTTCATTCGGTTGGCAGACGTGTGGAAGACGTAACATATTATTAAAGTTAGGTGTAAAAAAGGCGATAAATTTGCAATTTTACTCGGTGTTTTGCATATATTGGTCATTACCTATGAAATTGACGTTTTGTATTAAGAAGTTTCTGCAAAATCTATTTAACATACGACTTTCGTGTATATTTTTTGATGTCAAAATCAAAATAAACAAATTTTGCCAGTCATTTTAAACACTTCTAAGGCGTGTTTTTTATATGACTCTATTTCTTAAAAAAAGGTATAATCGTATACCTATTTCAAACATATGAACCGGCAGTACCTATATGGCAAAAGTTGTTTTCAAAGCTTATTTTTGAATGTAACTAAAGGAAAAAAACAATTAAGGTCAGTGCGGCTAAGTCCGGCATATTTTATTTAGAAGGAAAGTCCGTCATAATGCGTCTTATTGTTGCTTAATTAGGGTCGGCATTCAGTTGGTAGACGGACTTTCCTGATAGACGGTCTTACCCGCACTGACCTTATTCGTGTGAAAGACCCTTAATTACATAATGAACTGTTGAAGATCAAAAAAATATAAGTTACTCTTAAAATGTCGATTTCATAGGTAACTATTCCAATATTAAGCTAATAGCAGAATAACTTGTTTCTCGTAGCAGTATATATGCCATTATCACATTGACCAGCGGAAACTCCCGAGGGGAGTTCTCTCTGAGGTCCATTGGCTACAAAGCGGAAAAATCACGGGATAGACAGATAGATAGATAAAAGACTTTATTCATATTCACAACATACATGGCGTTCACAATCAGTAGGTACAAAGCGATGCAATAAAGATAAATTACAGAAAAACATGCAACTTAGGATAACTGATCAATAATTACAGCCATGTGTTGTGGCAGAGAATAGGTGCTGGCTCAGCATAATGATGCAGCATGTAGCATGCAGCATGCCACATCGCTGATATTCTGCCAGGACCTTTTATACAACAAAAAAAGAGAGATAGGAGTACGTGCAACTCCCAAACAATTATTTCGGATACATAATCTGTGTGCAAGTGCGACTGTGTGTGTGTGTGTTTGTATATGTATGTATGTATGTGTGTGTGTGTGTGTGTGTGTGTGTGTGTGTGTGTGTGTGTGTGTGTGTGTGTGTGTGTGTTGTAGGTTTATTTATATTTTATTTGCAGCAATGAAAGGAATACGTTATAGCAAATTTAAATTTCGTTAAATGAAGATTTTAGGTACATAGCTTTTGTGTTTTTAATAAATGTAATCGTAGTTTTAGTTTAAAGTTAGCTTTATTTTGTAAACTTCGGATTGGTGGTGGTATATTGTTCCAACATTAAAAAAATCACGGATGTTATACAGTACCTTAAGGGAAGGGATCGGATACGAGCGTAGCGCGTAGCACTCATTGGCAATGAAAGTGTTATTGTACCTTGCTGCAGCTATTTTATAGCATATCTTCAAGCTACGACGTAGCCCTCTACGCTTCGTAGCAATACACTTCGAACATACAGCAGGCAATATGCCATTCTGAAATCGTATACGATAAGCGATAAGTAATAAATGTATGAGAATGACAGGTATGAAAAGTCACGTGACCATTTCCATATATTATTATGGTCACGTGACTTATCGCTTATCGTATACGATTGCAAAATGGCATCTCGGCTAGGACTACTAGGCTTCGAAGGTGACTAGGATTGGGCTTGTTAATATCTGAGTGCGTAGTCAAGATGCTAATTTGTAACGTTCAGTACAGATGTAGTGCAAAATCCTTTCTCTTCGGCTTTTCACGGAAACATACGAATTCATATTGCTGTCACAGTGAACTTCAGTATATATTGCACTGAAGCTAATTGAGACAGGGAGATTAATTCGGGCGTTTCTGTGAAAAGCCGAAGAGAAAGAATTTTGCACTACATCTGTAGCGTATCGTAGATTGATCTCTCTGGCACTCATTTAATTCGGGTTAAAGAATATTTATTTCTAAAAAGAAATATTACATTTCACTTATTGAGAAAAAGTAGACAAAACTGGTTTTTCTTCTGAGCATTAATAATAATAAATTAACTATTAAATAAGATTAACAGAAATTGAGTTCATAAAATATTAGAAATAATTTATACAAACGAAATAATAAACCGAAAACACATGGGTAACCACTCAAACAGACAATAAAATCAGTAGGGTAGCGCATGAGTTACTAATATAAGTTATTGTAAACCAGGTCGCGATCGATTTATAATAATGTAGCGGGTAGCGATAGATTCGGTAATTAGTGTGATAAAGACAATTGAAGGGTCCACGGAAAGAATATTGTCTAGTCAATTCAAATTACAGAAGGAAAAACCACCTAGTTAATACTTTTGACACAATAAGGTGTGAATATGCCCTGATTTTTTTAAGCTTTTTTCCGTGGACCTTTCAGTTGTGTTTTCCACCTCCGGCGTAGGTAAACTTTGCATTTCTTTGGTATTTACTTATGACTTCTAATATTTTACAGTTGTGTTTTTTTAGAGATTGAGCGTTAGTGACCTCTTAGCTGACGTATATTATAAACGTCGCTTCAATGAAATTGAAGTAACTTTATTAAAAAAAAAACTCGCTTTTTGTTTGAACCGTTCTTTTGTTCTCTGTAAATTATCAAAGCAAATGTAAATGAAATAAATACCTACTTTCAAATAAAATGATAAAAATGGTTTTGTGTGAAATACTAAATCTACGACACTGCTTGTAACTCAACACTCTATTTTAAAATGCTTTTAACGCCTCACTAGTTTATAAAAGCCAACATAACCTAAACAAGAATAAACTTACAAACTCCATGTTGCAATTTTTCGTGTCATTTTACATCAAAAATTCAAACTTTTTATGAAAAATAAAACGCCAAAACACCTTCGCAATTCACTAGGCACTTAAGGCACTATGAAAAGGATTTCCTTCATCGTAGTGTTGAAAGCCGTCCTTCAAAAAGGAACGGAGAAAACCATCTTAAAACCCAAAGGTACATACGGCACTTTTAAAAGGACTGAATCTTAAACGTGGCTGGTTTAGTACGGCTATTTATCCACTAATCTTTGGCACTGAGATACTTAATTATGTTTTTGATAATTACAGTTTTATTGGTATATGAGGAATAGTAGTACAGTTTGATTTTGAGGGCGCGACCCAAAACAATGATGAAATAATGTCGTGTATGATCATGTTACGAGGCAGTGATGCAAAACCTCATTTCAACCCATCAAATCCCGTTAAAATAACATACTTAAGTAAACACATTTGGTCAATACTTGACTTTTTCCATCGGTTGTTTTATCTCAAAATGAATACAGTCACCATCGGATAAATATCGTAGCGTCTGGAGTTTCCAAAAATATCTGTACACGCCTTTATTGCTATAACGATAGAGGCATCATCATCATCATCATTAGCCAATTGAGGTCCACTGCTGGACATAGGCCTCCCCCAGAGAGTTCCACAAAGATCGGTCGTGAGCTGTGCGCGAGGGAGGCGTGTCCAGATACATATTTTTCCTAACTAGTGCGCAAAAACGAACTTTGCGCACGCTTCGCGCGCGGTAATTTCTCTTTTTGACGCACTTGTTATGAAAAAATCGTCCCTTACACGTGCAAAAACTTTTTTTTAACTCGGGTGATTGTCGCCTTCGTTTCACTCGGGCTCCAACTTTCACCCTCGCCGAAAAAAAATTTTCCCGCACTAGTTAGGAAATGTGCTATTTCAGCGCTCCGGACGCTGCGATATATTTAATGGCGACTGTACAATTGTACATGCATTTTTTTAACTTAAGGTATGTGTAATTGTTATTGTTTTGTCAGCCTCTGTAGCCTAGTTGGTAGTGACCCTGCCTACGAAGCTGGAGGTTCCAGGTTCGAATCCCGGCGAGGGCATTATTTGTGTATTTATTCATCACAAATATTTGTTCCTTGGTCATGGTTGTCTACGTATTTAAGTATCTATTATAATGTATCGTCGCCTGGTACCCACGTCACAAGCCTTAATTGAGCTTGTCCGTGGGACTAGGTCGTTTTGTGTAAGATGTCCCAAGATATTTATTATTTATTTATTAATTGTCCACTTAAAAGATGCTTAAATAATTCTGACAATGAGAAACTAGAAAAACCTGGTCTCATACTGATAGGCAGCGAGCACTTTAACCCTTAAACAGGCTAATTTCATGTTTTTTTTTTTAGAAACATTATTTCCAAAAAAAAAACCCGGTGGTCAATATACGCCCTGTGCTCGTCACCAGGAGGCCTACGTGTTCCGTATATGGCCACTGCCCTGCTGGCGATACATTGAAGTTTTAAGGGGTAGTTGTTATGTTTACATTTAATTATGGACACAATTAGACCACAATAAAAGTAAGAAAAAAGGATATTTATTTTTATATTTAAACGCTATTTAGCAAAATCCGCTTCAAAACAAAACTTATAATTATATACTTACAGTACGTCTTGAGATGTTTAGTGGGTGGACCTACATGGTGTACAGTAATGAACTTACCCTTAAATTTCACATAAATGCCCAGCCGGGCAGTGGTCACATACAAACCATTTGTACCAAACCGAAACGGGCAGAGGTCATATAGGGCCCACAAACTTTAAGAGCAAAAATTTTAAGTAAATAACTATTACTGTGACCATTTATGACATACTACACTTACATTACCATAAATACTACCAAAATAAATCAACACATAGCACTGACCGTAATTTTTTTCGACACAATAATAGTATTTGTCTGGAGCAGAGCAACACACAAAATCTGCCACTTTTTCGGTTTTTGAATTTGACAACTAAAACGTCAATGAAATTTGTTCTGACACATCGATTTTGGGTGTGTTCAGAAATCTGTTAGTTTATAGACTATTCGTCAATGACATTTAGTGACCGCTACAAACGTTTTGCTCGTCAGGAAAAAATCTTTTGCTAAGTGGTCGCTATGAGATCACAACCTGGTTAAGGGTTAATATTTTATGATTTCTTTTTAATTATTATTCTAAAAAAGACTACTCTTGTAATTTTAAGCAACATTTTTTGAATGCCTATATGTTTAAGAAAAGCGTTCGACGAAGACTACTACTTTTTACCTAAATACAGTCTCCTTTATTTACTATACAACACCTTGGTTAACTTTATTTTCAACCCTTCCTAACAACTGGCTTAGCGTTTACTTACCGACTTACGACTGAAACTTCCACACTTAATCCATTTCTGTTTTACTTGAACATTCATCCGTTTGTTACACTCACTCTCCGCAATGGATAGGGGAATTATGAAGAAAATTTGTAGATTTTGTAATGATGTGGGTAGTGGTGGGAGGTTTCATTTTCTGTGGTTAGGTGGCGTTGGTTTTCGACGATAACGGTGGGTACTTACCTTTTTATTGTTGTTAAAATGTACAGTGTTAAAAAATTAAACGGCTATTGTTTTTATACTTGTGTATATCTTAATGATGATAAGTAAGACACCTAGAAAACCTATTCATATTAATTATTATTGGTCGGACTGTCCGGTCGGCGGGTGCTGCGGCAGAATTGGCGGCGATGAAGAAGCGGGAGAAATATTTAGGGTTGGGGGGTTATTTGTTTGTCCCATTGGCGGTAGAGGTGATGGGGTGTTGGTGCTCGGAAGCAAAAGCTTTTTTTAAAGATGTGGGACGTCGTTTGCGGGACAGAGGCCTCGACCCTCGCTCCGGGTCGTTTCTGGTGCAAAGGTTATCCATGGCGGTTCAACGCGGCAATGCTGCGAGTGTTATGGGTACCTTTGCGCCGGGAGTGACGCGGGGCGGGTTGTTCGATTAGTTTAGTGTTGATTTAGTATTGTACCTTTAATTTTTTTTTTAAACTATAATTATTGTTTTGTTGTTTTCATTTTGGCTGTATGCTTAATTATAGATTCATATTAATTTGTATTAAAATAAGGTAATAGGTTTAGGTAGGAAGTGGTAATAGCATGTAATGAAAATATTTTCTTTTCAGTTACAGCTCGTTTCTAAAGGCGATTTATTTTATTTTATTTAATAATTTAGTGAAATTAGTAGTTTTTAAATGACCGAAGCGATAAGTCACGTGATCAATTGATCATAATAATGTATGGAAACGGTCACGTGACTTTTCGTTCGAATCTGTCATTCTCATACATTCATTACTTATCGCTTATCGTTTACGATTGCAGAATAGCGTCTTGGCTAGGCCTGCGGATCCACATTCATTGTCCAAGAATGTTCCGAAGTAAAGAAATCAACATTGTACATTTTTATTCCGTAACGACTTCATTAGTTGGTTTCCTAGTTTGAAATATATATTTTTTTGTTTAATATTATGATCCTTTATTTATTTCTCTCTTTTATAAAAATGTCTATAATAATCTTTTTTTTATGTAATACATTCATTAATGCATGTTATTTTAATAAGATGTATTATTATACTGTTTTGAAAAAATAAGTCCACCTGAGTTTCTTACTGGTTCTTCTCAGGAACGGCGTAGGGTTTGAACCAGTAGTAGATTTTTTCTCTCTTTTGATAATGTCAGACGATTCGAAAATTCGAATAAGCTTACTTGAATAAAGAATAGTTTGACTTTGACTATGTACACTATAAGGCATATAGTACATACACACTCGGTCAATGTATACAGGTCAGGTGTTTTTTTTCATATGCCAAATATTCAGCTTCGTCAAATGGCCAAAAACAACCTGTATATTTTATCTTTGTTTTTACCGCGAGTCAACAAGTTGTGCTCAATATTCAATCAAAACATTGGCTTACTTAAATCCCTAAAGAAATAAGCTTTACGTCTTTCTTATCTCGGTACTCCATTCTATAAAAAGTTGATACATCAGCCGTTATGACAATATGTAACTACAATCGGTGTCAAATAATACGAATCAGGTGAAAAAATAACGCAAACAAGCTGATTTTAAGCAGAATTTTCCAATATTTACATTACTGGTAGTAGGACCTCATGCAGGGTCCGCCCGGATAGCTACCACCGTCTTACTCGTTAACCTGCCCCTAAACAGAGATAGTACTTAAAAAAAAAAATTTTTGTTTTTTAAATTTTTAACTGTTTATTTCAATAATAATTACATTTATTACAATAATAGACTTAACTACTAATCTTAAATTAAAAAGATTTTTTGAGTTAAGGAGTCTGGATTTACATAATTGTACATATTTAACATTACTATAATATAATACAGTGTTGAGATCTCATATTGTTATCTATTACATTATATATTTGGATCGGCATTCTGCTCTCTTATTCTAAACAGGTATTTTTTGACAATATTTTTAACTTGGTTCCTATTTTTACCCTCTAGAGAGGTTAATAAATCAATTGGAAATCTATTCAATATGCGTGGCAACATGTACCTCCATACTCTTTGGCCGTATTCATTGTTTGTCTTATCAATTACATTATGTTGGGTTATTTTCAAGGTTACGTAGGCGCGCAGGCCGCGTTTTTTTCCGTAGTTCAATTATATTGTTATGGTATTGGGTTACAATTGCCAAGTCTACCTTTTCAAATACGGTTAGCACCTTGCAGTAACTGAATACATTTTCATAGTTATTTTTATATTTGTATTAAATTTTCGCAGGCACGATCATTTTAAGTATACGTAATTGAAGATTATATATATTCTTAAGGTATGTTTTGTATGATCTGCCATAGCTTTCCAACGCATAGCTTATAGCGGAGTCTGCCATTGACATGTAAAGTAGTCTTAATGTGTTATAGGGGACTTTATGTTTAATTACAATTAATTTTGACAACAAAGATCTAAGTTTGTTACATACATGGTTTATATGTGGATTCCAATTAAAATTATGATCAATTTTTTATCCGAGGTAGGTGTGTTCCTTTACAATTTCTAGCTGTGTACAGTTACAAGATGGACTAGGCGCATGTAAACAATCATGTTCATGGGCCACGATTATTGGCGTTAAGGATATTTTTTTATACGGAGAGTGAATATGCATAAGTTTAGTTTTGTGGTAGTTGATCGATAGGCCTAGATCGTGAGCCCATTTGCATATTGCGTCAAAGTCATGCTGCATCATTTCTTGTGCAGTTTCTAGGTTTTCATGTGCTACAATTATACAAGTGTCGTCTGCAAATTGGTATACAGAACCATGCTGAAATATTTTGCACATGTCATTTACGTAAATTAAGTATTCCGTCGGAGATAAAATCGAACCTTGCGCCGTACCACATAAGGTTGGAATTAGGTCACTCGATTCGCCCGCGATGCTTACCGCGTTATATCTGTTACTATGATATTTTTTTTTAAGTTCCAGCATAGGACCCTGTATACCATTTTGTTTCAATTTTTCATACAGTGTAACATGACTTAATGTATCAAAAGCTTTCGTAAAATCAATCATTACTGTAAGAACATGATATTTCTTATCTAGGTAATCATTTATTTCATCTGTAAATAAAGATAAAAGTTGCGATGTACTCTTATTTCTCTCTTACTGTGTTCCGGTTTGGGGGTAAGACAGCCGGTGTAATTACTAGCATAATAGAGGCAATCCATCTAAGTCCTCAGGGTAGGCAGCGCATAGGCGATTTTTTGATCACTATGTCCATTGGCCTCAGTTCCCACTTTCCATCAGGTGGGCTGAGTGCTCAGTTGTCTACCTTCGTTATATAAAAAAAATTGAAAGGTGTAATTCTTTTTAGAATAGAATAGAACAAATTTTATTCAGATGGTACACACGTTACAGAGCAGTAAAAGTAAATGCAGTTGAAACATTTTCTGGGTTTTTAAAGCACTGTTACTCTTAGGGCTGCCCAATTAAGGCACTGGTCTCACCGCGAGCTACTAAGCCAGACACGGCGATACTCGCCCAGCAAGTATCGAAGCGTCTTTTTTATTTACACGGGAGTGCGTATCTTTTGTTCGTGTTTATAGCCGATAGTTCATAGGTTAGTAGCTCGCGGTGAGGTGAGACTAGTGCCTTAGGGACACCTAATTAGCGTGAAGATTAAAAAGCTTAATAGCAGCAGATTTGCCCAGCAATAAGTTATCACCTCCGGACGAGTATCGCCGTATCTCTTTTTTTTACACGGGAGTGCGTATCTTTTGTTCGTGTTTATAGACGATAGTTCCTAGCTTAGTAGCTCGTGGTGAGACCAGGGCCTAAAAGTGAAAATGCCCTTTAACATTACATTAAGCGTATTGAAATTTTTTGAATTAATCATCAATTTACGAAATAAAGGTAAAATGTTTAAAAGTTTGATTTTTAAACGCAAAATTTCGGAGTATTTAAAATACCACCAAAAATGTATGGAAAAAGGGACTTTTAATCATGGCTTGCTATTTTTATATCCGCGGAGTTATCGGACGATAAAATAAAATACATGTTTTATGGTTTCGATGAAAAGATCAGGGGAAATCTAGTAATTTCATATTAAAAAGGATTACATAAATATTTTCAAAATCTATGTGTAGTAATGAGCATGTTTACAGTATTTTCTATGAAAAATTACATCTAACCCAATTTTTTTAACGAAGAGTATGGATACTTGCTTGTACCTATATTTCTTTATAACTGTGTTGTAATTTATTCTGTGTACAATAAAGTGATTTACAACTACTACTACTACTTGCCTGTTTAAAAAAATTGGGTATTTGGTACGTATAAAAGATAGGGGTTGATATCATTAGCTATCTTTTTCCGTCCAATTTTAAAAATAGAAGAGCACTCTGTGAGATATCAATCCGTAAAATTGTTTAACAGACTGCCTCAAGAATTAAAAATGATATCAAAATATACTGAATTTAAGCAAAAACTAAAACAATACTTATTAAGAGATTGCTGTTACAGTATTGACGAGGTGTTTGGCAATTGAATTATAGAGTTATGTTATTTTTTTATTTATATTTTATTTGAAATTTTTAGTTATGATTTGATTCTATATTGTTATTAACTTGATCTCGTTAGGTATAAGTTTTTGTGAATTTTTTTACGTAGAATTTTTATTTTTATTTGTTAGGTACTATTATTGTGAATGTACAAACTAATAATTCAAACACAATCTTGTATTGTTTATGAATAAAGATACTATGACTATGACTATGACGTACAAAACAATTATGACTAAGCAACAAATACATAGGTTGCCCTAATCGAGATTCAAACCCAGGACCTCTAGCTTCGTCAGCAGAGTCACTACGGACTAAGCTACAAAAGTGACTTAAATTGTAACTATTGCTCCGTTATCAATTGGAATAATAAAGAGATAAGGGTTCAGGTAAAGTGAAACATTGCCTTAAATTCCCGAAACATCTCGTAAAAAGGTCGTATGTGACAGTGTTTCAATACTAACTTACGTCTTCTTAGTTAAGAGATGGAAAAGGTCTCCTTTGATCCCAAGGTCATTGGACTTAGCATTGGAGGTATAAATACAGTGATTGAAGAAGCCGGATAAATGGATCGTTGAAATCGTTTAACATTTAAATAAGGATAATTTTTTAATGTACCTAAGTGTAATTGGAAGCACGTTGGAGCGGCAATCCAAAGGACGTGGGTTCGAATCCTGTGACAACCCGAGTCTTTCGCAGTTAATTGTTCTATGGTAAGCACATCTGTTACGACATAATAAATAAATAATAAATATCTTGGGACATCTTACACAAATCAATCTAGTCCTACGGTAAGCTCAATAATTAAGGCTTGTTATGTGGGTACCAGGCGACGATATGTATATATAATAGATAGATACATAAAGATACTTATGCACATAGATAGCCATGACCAAGGAACAAATATTTGTAATAAATAAATATACAAATAATGCCCTCGCCGGGATTCGAACCCGATACCTTAGTAGGCAGGGTCCCTACCAACTGAGCTACGGAGCCTGACATTGTGGGAGTACCTCGGTGAATATCTGAGCGTTTCAACCGCCTAATTTTGGTGGCATCATTTTTGCCAAAGTTTCTAAACGTCTCAATGTTTATACTTCGTCATGTGTCATAAGGTACCGTGCCTCCTTCAAATGACAAAGTAACACATTGTAACGAATAGAAACTTTGGCAAAAATTATGCCACCAAAATTAGGCGGTTGAAACGCTCAGATATTCACCCACCTAAGTATAAATAAATCTCAGTTTATCTGTGAGGATAGGCCAGCAGCATCATCATATTGGAGGCACTACTAAGATCGAGAGCAAGCTTTCCTAGCGTGGCGATTATAATATAATGTATCCAATGTCCATGCGCATAGTTTGTCAGCCTCCGTAGCCTAGTTGGTAGTGACCCTGCCTACGAAGCGGTATACCTTCTGGTCGTATAATCTTTTTCAGGCTATTCTATTTTGGCATACTTTTCTTCGCATAATTTGTATTAGCATAAATGTACTGTCACATAGTAATTATTTCGGCATACTACTTTGTTCGCATATTAAAGTTTTGTAGTAATTTAACTTGGACTAATTTATATTTGCCTAATTACGCATTAGGGTGGTCCTTATTTTTGCAATTTTGTAGGATGTTCGAACCAATAAAGGAGCTCTTTGCTCTCTCGATTGCAATTTTCTATGGGGCACCCTCTTATTTTGTTATTTGATAAGTAAACCATATTTGTTTCTTTTTCCAATTATAATAAACAAAAATTAGGGGTCGCTACCGAAGTACGGAGTTCGAGAAAGGCAAAATGATCAGTCGTTTTTTTATTACTTCGGTAGCGACTTATTTATTTTATTATTTATTCAAAGTCTCAATCACAGAGAGAGGCCTACATCCAGCAGTGAGAGGCCGATGACGTGATATGAACATGAATCTTGTATCATTCGTATTTAATCCTCGAACAAAGCCAGGTATTTTTTTACAACAGAAAGCCAAAATGGCTGAAAGGGATACGCTTTCAAGTTCAGCCGGATGCCGCCATCATTTGATCGAAAGCGGAAATCATTTCGCCATTACCAATTCTGAATGGCTATTCAGAAAACGTTTGATTCGGTTTAGTAAAAATCGTCAACATGTTGGGTCATTTATGAATCATAATGACCCTTTATTATATTGGCGTTTTCGGTCATAGACTTAAGTTGGTCCCTAATTTTATTTTCTAAAGAGTTATTTACATTTTTTTTCTCAAGTAATATTTAATAATAAGACCAGAAAGAAGATAAAGGTCATTCAATTTTTAGCTATCAGTCGAAAGACGTCCACTGCTTAACATAGGCCTCAAAAGTTTGCAACAGTGACCGGTCCTGCGCCACCCGTATCCAGCGGGCTTCTGCGATCTTCACCAGGTCATCAGTCCACCTTATGGGGGGCCTACCCACGCTACGCCTTCCGATATTAGTAAAAATACTTACTTAATGGCAGAATTATAAAGAAAATAAATTATGAATTAATTAATGATAATTAGAAGTTATTGTATAATTCTCAAGTCTTGGTCTTCTATTGACGCCGTGTGCCGCGTATAGCGTTTTGCTATTGTAATTTAAATAACCTTCTATGGAAAGATCTATTTGAAATTTTATTTATTAGGGACGAGATTTTCATATCTTCAAAGCTAAAGCGGGCCATCAAGATGAAGATTTGGGAAGGTGAAAATTTGTACAATTTTATTCCTAGACTCTGTATCATAATTAGAAATAGATAACTTGGGACATCTTACACAAGTCGACCTAGTCCTATGGTAAGCTGAATTAAGGCTTGTGATGTCATAAGCATCATCATCATATTTTTTCGTAGAAATCGACAACTACTAAGGCTGGTTTTCCGCGCGGAGATATCCGCGCGGGTGGTCCGCGCTGGTACGCGTGACACTGAAACCAGCTATGCTATTCTCTTATTCACACATTTGACGCTGCGTTCGTCAACGAGCTCGACGTCGAGACAGCCTTGTCTAAAATCCTAGCTGTTTTATTTGACATTAGGAATCGAGGCTGTGAGCGAGGTTGTGGGCGAGTTCGTCGCTGTTTTTCGTTAGAGAATACGAAGTTCGTACATTAAACGTCAAACTCTCGACGCAGTATAGTTCCAGCTCACGCCGCATTCGTCGCCGAGCACTAGTGTCGTTTAAAGTACATTAGTGAATACCATTTTTAGGCTCGACACTGCCGCAGCGCTGATATAGCGCTGACAGCAAGGCGGTTTCCTTAGTGAATAACACTGCCTAAGCCCGGCGGCGCGGATAATATGAGTCACACTTAAGGTTGCTTAGTGAATAGCCTATCTTTGGTCCGTGAAATTTAATATTTCACAGTGAAATACGAGCATTATGGCTTTGAGCTGTGAATCAAATTATCCTTGATTTGTTTTAAAGTGGATTGCCTATGTTTGAACGTTTCATCAATCTTGACCTCAACCATTTGTTTTGTGAAATGTCAACGATTTCCGATCCAGAATTTTGATTTATGTACCTCGTCACAGTCAAATGCTTAATAAAAATACTGTGTGTAAATCTAATACGGGCGATAAATGAAACCAGATGGTAACCACCATGACGTACTAATGCGATCCAGTTTAGGTTAGGGAAAAGGACAGTGATATACGACTCGTATAGCCTTGTCCCTTTCTCTCAACCTAAACTGAACAGCATTAGTACGTCATGGTAACCCCTCAGGAATGGGATTCATTCGTGTAATCATGAATAAAATAACAATTTTTTTTTCATTTATACTTAGTTATGACCGAACAGATTTTTTTAAAGATTTTCAGAGCAGCAATGTACTCGTAGATACGAACATTTGTTAATATTGATATGGCAGTTATGTCATCTGCTCTGAAAGTTAGCTGTCAACGACTTTAACTAGAGTGTGTTGCTTTACATCGTACCCGTTTATTTCATACGGATAACTTTGTTGCTCTAATTTTAATTAAAAGTTATCTAAATGTTATTTCCTAAACTTCTAGGAGCTTATTCTGTATTAGACTTACACCTCGTATAAGAACTCGTCCCACCAAAGGTGAGCAGGCGATGAACTACCGACAATTTTCTCGTATTAAATAACCCTGTCATGGCTACTTTGGACAAACGTACCCTCCACTATGATGATTCTGTTCAGAGTCTGTTAATTTTAGAGGTACTTGATTAGCTGAACATTTATTTATCGATAAGAGTCATGTTACTGACCTAGCAATGTACCGAGGAGAAGTTTCATAAGTTTCATAAGTAAACTTCTATAGAGAATGTTCTCGGCAATTTAAATCTTACAAGCAATCTACTCATATCAAAACCATATAATTATAATATTGTATACACGGTGCTCGCGAGCATTGCGAGAGACATCAAAATAAACAAAAAATATTATGAGACCTAATGTCAATTCCACCAAAAAAAATATTTTTCTTTTTAGACTTTTTGAATACTTTTTAACATTTCCAGTATTTTTTATCTCTACAACAATTTGTTTGAATTACTTATTTTAATTGTTTTTTTTTTTAGGTACAGGTTATTTCGTCAAGTCTATTCGTATTTTTTGATTGTCAGGCAAAAGGTGTGGTAATATTAGAACACATTGTGGTAGCATTGAAATCAAAAAGAAGTTTCATGACGAGTTACGTCGAAAAACTTATTTCGAAAAAAGGTTGATTATCTCTGAAACCAAGCCGAATCCGGAAACTTTATATGTATAACATTAAAGACTCTAAATATGGTCAGGAATTCAGCATTAATATCTTTCGGAATGCTCACGAGCACCGTGTACGTACATATACATGCCTTCTAAGGTATATTTTATGCCTTGTTTACTCAAATGTGAAATATAATATTTTTCATAACACTTTTTTATAAGTTCTCATGGAAACATTCTCAAGAAGAATTTACTCTTAAATTCTCATGAAAATACTCGGAAATTTCCGAGTACATTTCCGCAATTTTGAGAATGTTCTGCAATTTGTACATTGCTATACTGATCAGTTTTTATCAAAATTATCATGTTTTTCCACCTAAAATACGTAAGTAAAGTGTGTCAGTTTATTTACCCCCATCCTGTATAAATCTACTCCGTTAAAAGCGTTGCAACGTTAACATTTTGCATAATAAACGCGTACCGGTAAATGCTTCCTGTTCTATATTGTCTCTGAAGGTTGTTTATTAGTTAGCTGACTTTTTATAAACCCCTAGATATTTTAGAATTATGTCTGACGTGAGACTCAAACATTAAAGTATTAAGCAAACTGGGTTATGTGAGTAAAAGTCAATAATTGCTCAATATGTTAAGAACTATTAAGAGGATCCTAATCAAAGAGTACCCCCGGCCAAAGCCCGACAAAAGATGCTTCTTGACTATTTTTATTTCATGTCCGGCACAAGGTCCTCAGTTCGAGCTTGTTAGTACGAGTACGTTACATCAAAGGACCAATCCAATTGTTTACCGGCGCTTCGTCAGTTGTGTCTAACGCAAGTGTTTCGAGACGGGAATGAACTACGACAGTCTGCCAGTTGTAGCAGTTAAAGGCCTTTAATGAAAACAATATTTTCATCACACCTGTTCGGTAAGTGCGCCAATGCGCTGCGGCGTTGCGTGCCATAGGTGCGTCATTACGCCCTAGGGCAATCAAGGATTTTCATACAACATTACGTCGCACTGGCCCGGCGCCCGCAGCCGCACACAGGCGGGCGGCGGCACGCGCCGCGTCGGGATTTCTGTAATAAAAATAAAATATTTTAAAAATAAAAATAAAACCGCCTTCAAAAATTCGCCCGAACTAAAAAGTTAAAAATAATTTTGGTTCCTACTTCTTAGGATTTCCTACCCAAACCTTTAAACCTTTTACCCTATTCATTGAAATAAAACATTATGGCTAGGTACCCTACAGATTTCTTAGAAGTCGGTGCCAAGCCGAATACGTTCATAGGTATATATTAGATAGAGCTTTGTAACTTACTGTCACTCAGATTACGCTTTTATCAACAGAATGGTCTGCCTCAGTCATTTTCATGAAAGCATAACCGGGGTGACAGTAAGTTACAAAGCTCTATCAAATACATATAAGTAGGTACTCGCAAAGTGATCATATTTGGCTTGGCACCGACTTCTAAGAAATCTGTAGGGTACCTAGCCATAATGTTTTATTTCAATGAATAGGGTAAAAGGTTTAAAGGTTTGGGTAGGAAATCCTAAGAAGTAGGAACCAAAATTATTTTTAACTTTTTAGTTCGGGCGAATTTTTGAAGGCGGTTTTATTTTTATTTTTAAAATATTTTATTTTTTGCTTTTTAGTAGTGTAAATATAAAATCGTTATTCAGTATGCTCTAAATACTTATAATTAGAATGTACTGCACTGTAGTAGGCCATAAAACCTGAACTGGCGAACTTATATGAATACAAAAACAATTTCAAAGGTAACAGACTTAGCATGCCAATATTATTTAAAGAATCACTAACCGCTAACCGACATGTCATAACTACTAAGCAAACACTTGAATAGATCTCGAAAATGTATGATCCTCCAACCCCTAATTGTTAAGGAGTTATTCCTTTCATCATCAGCTCACCAACATGAGACTATGACCACCTAAAGGCAAATACTCGAATAGCCTCCAAAATATATGAAATATGTTATATTTAAAGAATTATCCCCCAACTCCTAATCTCCAAGGAGTTGTACCTTACATCATCAGCTCACCAACATGAAAGGATGACCACCTAAAGGCAAATACTCAAATAGCTTCCAAAATACACGAAATATGTTATACTTAAAGAATTATCCCCCAACTCCTAATTGCTAAAGAGTTGTACCTTCCATCATCAGATCACCAACTTAAGATGTTCATGACTAGATGCAAATACTTGATTAGTCTTCGAAAATAAATGAAAAATGTCATGTGTGCCTACAACATTTGAAGAGTTCCCTCGATTTCTCCAGGATCCCATCATCAGATCTGGATTCGGTGACAATGGGACCAACTAGAAGGTATACCCTTTCAAACAAAAAAGAATATTTCAAACCGGTCCACGCGTCTTCGAGTAATCGGGGAACATACATAAAAAAAAAAAGATTTCGACGAATTGTAAACCTCCTCCTTTTTGAAGTCGGTTAATTATAAATTTAAGTCATACCTGATTTTCAAAAATTATTTAGACCATTTTAGAGTAGTTCTGTGAAAATATATTGTTTTATTTACTTTTAGTACCTATAACTAACTTTTGTAACACAAATGACGCGATCATGAGATTTGTTTTGATTAAGGCCATAATCTATGTACAATTTTTTCGCAATCCAGTTAGGGACCCAGCCTGTGAAGCCCGTCCCCGGTTCCAATCCTGATGACGACTTTGAGGACGTCTTTGAACTAAAGTAAGATAGTAAATTACTTTGCATTCTTGGATAGTAGGTGATATAAAAATACGTAATGTACCTATGGAAATATTTATAAACCTTCAGAAAAGAGGAAGATTCTCAATTAGACAATATTTTTCGTTTCGGAAATTCGTGTACCGTTTTTTTTATGGGTTCAAAATGGTGGTTGTTTAATGGTTGGCACCAAGCCGGGATCTAGTTATGGGATCTTGAACAAATCAGTTGTTAGACGGTTTTTAATTTTGCAAACAACAGATGTGTCTTGCTTGAGTAAAATAGCTATGACATAATATATATATATATGACATAATATGGACTGGCAGACGGACACTCCACTAATATACTTAGTGTACAATTTCTACGTGTTCCTCGAACATCTAAAATCATGAACTGCCTTTGTTAGCAATTGCCTCTTTATTGGAATAACAGAAACATAAATAATTACATGATTAGAAAACATCAATTTATTTTATAATTAAACAAATTGATGTTGGTGTTACGACATTGTGGGATAAATAGTTACGTTCCTCCAGACATTGTTTTTTATATTTACGGCAGATGAGGATATCTCAAAAAGTTTATACATTTGGAACATAATAAATCTTCGATAAAAAGAATCAATAAAAAGCAAGATGCACCACATTTTCCAAAATATCCCAAAATGTTAGTATGAAACGTTCCTTTTTTGTTACCAAAAATGTATAGGAATGTGCAAAAAAAAAAGGAAGTCCATAAAACTTTTGAGAATTGCACAGGTAGGTTTTTTTCTTCACCTCGTTCACTTGCCATCATTTCTACATTTATAATTATTAACACGTTCAAGGGCGTAGCTACTATAGCATTCGAATTAAGGCCCCCTTTATATGACACAAATGCTATAGGAGTCTTTAATCGTCCCCCTTTCTTAACCAGAAATGTTAGAGAATTCGCTCCGCTATAGAAAATACCCATAGTCCTCGGCTTACTGTCACGTTGTACCAAACCTGGATGAGATTACTGTCACATCACATGATTTTTGCTTAGTTTTTGAGTAAGCGACAACCTCACCTCCTTGCCCTCTTTTTACGCGCACAAATGCTATAGCAGTCGCGGTAGTATGGGGATTTGTTCAGATGTGCGGCATGTGCGCCGGGTGAGTGCAAATACATAAGATGATGTTTAAATCATTGTAAATACTGTTTTTATCTATTATTTCTATATATTTTGAATACGTTACTGTAAAGAATTTTAGTAGGTATTTATTTTTTACTGTGAAATGAATTGGAGATGGATTTAAATATGCGAAAGGTAAATTAAAATATTTCCATCAATATGTTCGCCGTTGTGTTTCGCTTACGTTTTCAAGAACATAATATGGTCGATAATTGGCTCTAGACGTTTAATGGGTCATTCTCAGAATTAGGCGTTCTCAGCCTCAACTCCGTCTTGATTTTGTACAGTATGTTTACTGCTATATTATCTATAAAATACGAATCATTGAGTTATTTAGATCATATGTATACTTTTGTCCCTCATATATATCTATTAGTTCACTTTTTATAAGCCATTGTTTTTTTCACCAAGACGGAGTTGAGAATGTTGCGACGGAGTTGATATATTTTATTCGGAGTTTAGAAATATGATATGGAGTTGATGGATACAGTGCTCTTAAACCTGAAAGAGAGTTTATATATTTTAATACTAGCGATCTGCCTCGGCTTCGCACGGGTACTATACCTACATATAAACCTTCAAATCTCATCAAAATTCGTTGCGTAGTTTTAAAAATTTAAGCGTACAAAGGGACATAGGGACATAGGGGCAGAAAAAGTGACTTTTTTATTAATTTGTACATGAATTTTAAAAGGCATGGACGAAAGCAAACATTAACAATCACTTTGTGAATAACATGTTACACGTAATAATACTTATTTTACGCTGACGCTCTTTTTATTTTAACGGGATTTTGCTTTATTTTAGCTCTACGCCTACGTTGAGCTTCTTTCATATACTCTACCGTAGGTTTTTGATTTTTGGCATTCTAAGTATATGAAACAAAAAAAAATATTGAAGTAAGCTTAACGAAAAGCCCTGGCTCCAAAAATGCCGTAAACGGTATCGTAAGTAAATCTATCGTTAGTGTTCAGAACGAAGAAATCCGTCAAATTTCACATGTTTTAATTTTTTTGGTATTGTAGATCAATGTACTATGTAAACAGTACATGTCTATGTAAAATTCGCAGTAGGTACTTAATTAAAGAAAGGGAGTATAGGTCCTTTAATTTTGCTTTAGCAGCAAATGTGATGAAAAACAAGCATGTGACTGCTCACTTAGATACTAAATACACGTATTTTTTCAACTCCGTCTAAATATTTGACGGAGTTTATTTGACGGAGCCTAGGGAGAAAGCTATTTTTTATTTTTATTTCATTATTTATCTTATTTAGTACAGCGACATTACACGCATTTAATAGGTAATACAGTTTAATTCATTATACTTTAATAGTAGAACGATCAATCACACCAATAGAAAAATAAATGACTAAACGGAGTTGAGAAAATGCAAGTGACAAAAAACGGAGATTAGATACTTACGTTCGTAAAATCGCCCAGCGTCGCCAAACGCACCTCCGTCGCCCAACGTGTCACAGACAAGACTGAACTGGCTCGTTCAATGCAATAGTGATGTACGTAAATTTGCAAATAGTGATGTGAAATTTTGTTTTGCTTCCAATGACGGAGTTTAGTCATAAATTCGTACGCGCGGAGAAAAAATCATATTTCTTTATACAAACAGTTGAAATGGCAATCAACTTAACAAAATGTTAATTTGTTTAATTGACAATAATAAAACAATACCCTGTGTTAGGAAATAGTAGTGGTTCCCGAGTTGCAAAGGGGTTTGTCCCAAATTTTGGAGTCTGTACGCTTGATGGAGCATGATAAAAGTAGGCTTTTATATTTTTTTATTACTAGTTCTCAAGAGATTATCTTCGAAATTACAACTGCTACAGGTAGAATAAAACAAAAACTAACCTACAACATTTTTTTTACGCCATATATATGCAAGAATACAAAGTTATACTACCCGACGCCCAAAAAACGTGCCCTATGAGAATGACCCTAATACTGTTTGTTTACAGCATAACGGGGGCATAAATACATTATTAGTCAAATATATCTGTAATATTTGTAATAACTAGACGATGAAAAATAGAACACGAAAAATTTGTCGGTTTGTTCGAAGAGGCAACTAATAAATCTTCGGAAGAGGTTTTAAGTGTCGAGGAGTTGGAACTATCAGCTAACGAACAAGAACTGGTGTGGCAGGACAATGATATAGAATTTTACTGGCATATAAAATCGAGTCCTGACTAAGTTATTCTATAGCAGTCGAATGCTATAGCAGTATGCGTCCTTAACTACCATATTTCTCATGTGTCATAATGACACGCATGCTATAGCATGTATAAAATTTCCATACAAATTTATGTGTCATTTTTGGTCGGAAGCCAAACTCCTTACCGTCCGTGAACGTGTTAAGCAGGTTATTTACATCTTTTCACTCAATCTTGAGTTCTGAAACAGCTACCTAATAACAAAAACGTCATGTAACTGTACATTATCATAAAGCCGCATATGACATTTTCCCATCGAATCTTCACTTAAAAATATTCACTGCAAAAACGTCAAACGACTCTTAATTTTCTAAAGTGACATACTACATTTTATTTCGAAGTCTGGAACTCTGCAACTCCCTTCGAAAGTCGGTCAGACTGGAAACAAAAGACAGGACAGCAGTGAACGCTCATATTATGTGGCGTGAGGTTTGCAAATATTTGAACGGATAGTAAATGGCCTAAGGCATAAGCGCAAAGCGTAATTGAAAACTTGATGTTCAAATGTATTGTCTTTGCATACCATTTGTATTATTAACTCATGTGTTTGCTGTTAACCATACTTTTAGATTACATTTTCACAAAATTACATTTTGGGGAATGTGGTGGATCTTGCTCAGCCTCATTGATTCTTTTTCATTTATTCGAATTTTTATCAATAACGAAAGCGTGATCCAACTGTACAAACTATTTGAGAATTGCTTAAATATGTTCCTTTGCACATAATGTAAAGAGTATCATGAATTAATACAACTTATACATCATCATTATTATCTCAGCCAAAAGACGTCCACTGCACAAAGGCCTCCCCTCTGGACCTCCACATGTACCGGTTAGATACGATCTGCATCCAGCGTGTCCCGGCGACCTTCATAAGGTCGTCTGTCCATCTTGTGGGTGGACGTCCTATGCTGCGTTTGCCTAGCCGTGGTCTTCACTCGAGCACTTTTCGACCCCATCGACCATCTGCTTTGCGTGCAATGTGGCCTGCCCATTGCCACGTCAGCTTCCTAATCCGGAGCGGCTATGTCAGTAACCTTAGTTCGCCTACGGATCTCCTCATTTTTAATTCAATCACGCAGAGAAACTCCGAGCATAGCCCTCTCCATAGCTCGTTCAGCGACTCTCAGCTTAGAGATAAGGCCAATGGTGAAGGACCACGTTTCGGCGCCGTAAGTCATCACTGGTAACACACATTGATTGTAGACTTTCGTCTTAAGGCAATGATTTATGTCGGCCGAAAAGACATCGCGTGATTTCCCTAACGCTGCCAAACCGAGTTGGATTCGGCGGTTGACCTCCCTCTTGAAGTTGGACCTACCTAATTGGACATATACAGTGTGAAAGAAATAGCCCATACTCGCCACGTCGGGCAAGCAGATTAACCAACGCAGTAGTGTGCCTACTATGATGACGCTGCCGCTCATCATCAATCTTTAATAAATAAATGGTCAGTTAACACTTCACTCTCTTAGTCAACTTTTACGAAGCCCCACGGGAAGAGGCGCCCATCATTCAGTTTACACCAATGAATTGTGTTGAAGAAGAAAACGATAGTAGATCAGATAACTAAAGTAAATCAAGCAGCTGACTGTGTATAGCAAAGGTTTATTGACGACTGACTTTGAAATATTTACAATTTTGACATATTTTTTAAATAGAGAAAAAGACAAAAGTCAATAAAAAAGTATAAATAAATTTTATAAAAACTATATATTACCTCAACAAATTGCTACTAACGCGGTTTTACAAATAAAATTCATGTGGTGAATTTCTTTTACCTTGTACCAATTGCAAGTCCAGCTTTTCAGTCCTCAAGCCTTTACCGCTTTCTGCACGATGGAGGCTTGACATGAAAATGACACAAGTACCTTTACCCTTGTGATACTTAAGCTATTTTGGACTTCATTCATTGTCTTCAGCTTAAGCTGTATGGCATGTGACAAGGATACGAGTTACCTTTTCTACTACCTTTATAAATCACTGCTGGTGCATTCCACAAAAAAGTCCACCATTGTCCATAACGACACCGTTTTTCTCAAAATTGTGGGTTTATCGAAGTTCACTTTTTTTACTCGGAAAACTCAAATTATCGGAATATACACGCGTTTCTACGGGCTAGCCCATGGAATGCTCCTGCTGCATTGGTCATTTTAAAAACCGCTATCAAAGCCGCCTCATGATTACTGACATCCAGGGCATTCAATTGTTAGTTGTTTATAGAGTAAGAATGTAGAATGATTTAAAATTTAAATGTCACACTGTATTTCGGCAACTGTTTAGCTTTTTTCCCAGAAGTGTGGAGCT
This sequence comes from Thaumatotibia leucotreta, assembly GCA_025490895.1. NCBI lineage: Eukaryota > Metazoa > Arthropoda > Insecta > Lepidoptera > Tortricidae > Thaumatotibia > Thaumatotibia leucotreta. The sequence goes on from JALPQI010000366.1 coordinate 395,358, forward strand.
TCGTTTGCCACAAGTGTGAAAAACTTTGTCGCTCTCTTATCGAGCTCTACAGTCATCAAAGGCGATATCTCCTTTGACATTAATTGTTTTAATCGTCTGTAATAGATGCAAAGACCAATGATGACGATAAATGAGGAAAGAAATACCAAATAATTTGCACATGCAATAAAACCATTCAACTTAGTTATTCCACCAGACCAAACCAAAACTAAATCGCTTGCCCACTAGTTCACAAAATTAATAGTTAGTCGGTCGTGATTGAACGGGCACTATAAATTGAAGTCTACAATAATTGGTTTGCGCCATTGAAAACGCTGCGAAAATAGGTTTCGATTGAAAATAGGAAAACATATCAATTGACTGGGACAATATTTGAATATTTGACAATACAGGGTGATTACGGAGTCATGATCCCAACTGTGAAAAACGTGTTAAGATGGAGTTTTTTCCCATGGGACCTATATGGAAAGTATTTTTACGAGTTTATTAATATGTAAACATTATCTATCTATACTAATTCTTTTCAAATGTGTTTACATAATTATGAAAGGATTCAGTGGGTAAGAATTTTTTTTTTTTCGTGGTAAGGTTAGTGCGGCTAAGTCGGCATATTTTATTTTGAAGGAAAGTCCGTCATATGCGTCTTATACTATTCAATTAGGGTCGGAAATCAGTTGGTAGACGGACTTTCCTGATGACGGTCTTACCCGCATTGACCTTATTTACATTTGTCCCATATGAAACCTTGTTTAGAAAGACCATCTTATCACGTCTTACTCAGTTCACGACCCCGTAATAACCCTGTATATTAGAGCTGGGGATTTCATGCATAGGCTACTAGTGTATCTACTCACCGTTTCACCGCCTGCTCACACTGTAGGTACCGGCAACGTTGCCATGCACGTAACGTGTCGGGGCCGGCAAAATATTCTCGTCGAAAATTCTTGCCGGTCCGTGCATGGCACGCGACGGTGTTGGTCGGCGCCGGAACGTCCTAGTAGGCATAGTCTCATACTTTTCAATATAAAGAATATTTTTTTGTCTGATACGTTCATGCTACGGTCATGGTATGGTACGGTCTAGTGGGCAGAGACCTTTAAGTCTCACGCTTTTGTTACGATCTCGGTAACGTAAACAAGTCAAGGGTGCTTAGGGTCTGCACGAGATCCTTTCACATCTTGCTATTCTGAACAACTTGGCTCCGCTTGAGCACCCAATCCTACGCGTAGCTCGCGTTTGACTTGCTTTGCTCCTTGAAGCCGCAACTCAAAGGTGTATCCTCCTCCTGACCATTTTTTTCCGCAACACGACCATCAAACGTGCCTATTTGTGGTCCCAACTCAAAGGTGATTTTGGTCTTATTCATATGTACAATGGCGTTCAGAATTGCATGAACGATTTATGAATGAATTCATTCATAAAGTGTCCATGCAATTTTGAACCCGACTACTTGTCGGCGCGATTAATAAATCGCGCCGACAAATTGTGACTTGTGTCTCCGCTGTAGCTTTTGATCTGTGGGTCCAAAAAATTTTAAAATAATCACGAATAGTGGCTTACTTTAAAATAAAACAATTTTGAACGTAACCAACCCCGTCGTTTTCGAACAACTACGGAACCCTACACTGAGCATGGCCCGACATGCTCTTGGTCGGTTTTTATGTATATCAGCTCATCATATCAGCCATAAGACGTTCACTGCTGAACATAGGCCTCACCTCTGGACCTCCACATGTACCGGTTAAATGCGACCTGCATCCAGTGTGTCCCGGCGACCTTCATAAGGTCGTCAGTCCATCTTATGGGTGGACGTTCTACGTTGCGTTTACCTAGCCGTGGTCTCCACTCGAGCACTTTTCGACCCCATCGACCATTTGCTCTGCGTGCAATGTGGCCTGCCCATTGCCACTTCAGCTTGCTAATCCGGAGGGCTATGTCAGTAACTTTATTTGGCCTACGGATCTCCTCATTTCTGAATCGATCACGCAGCTAAAATTGCACGCTCAATAAGTGATGACATTTATCTTTGAGCTTTAACTCTTCGCACGGAAACTGTGAGCGGTAGTAATTTCAAATTCGCAACAAAGACGCAAAAATCCTACCAAGTTTAAGAGTCCCTTAACGACCTTAAGGGCCTGAAGTTTCAGACCCCTAAGTCCCCTTCGTACCCGTTATCGGTGGCCTAGCTTATCTGTAATCCTAACGAACTTAATAATAACTAGAGACAAGTTAAATGTAAAGACTTCTTCCTTGAGCAGAATTTTATTCTTGTGTTGTAGGGAACATGCACGACGATGCTGCTGCCAACTGGAGGGTTACCATGACGTACTAATGCGATTCAGTTTAGGTTCAGGGAAAAGGACAGTAATATACGACTCGTATAGCTTGCCCCTTTCTCCCAACCTAAACTGAACCATATTAGTACATCATGGTAACCCCCCTGGTTTCGGCAAACGAACTGTCAAATTAAATACGTGAATTTAATTTTCTTAATATTTATGGATTTATTTACTCTTAACCTACTTTAGGGACATAATTTTCTAAAATAGATTTAAAAAAATCAGTTCCAGGTCAATTCCTATCAAATTTACAAAGTTTTAGTAACTTTCTATCATATCAGTGACTTTCAGGCCCTGTTTCAGAGCACAATCTTCAGTTCGACGACCGTTTTCTAGTCACAACCCATTACACAATCAATAAACTTCCACATCCAATAGAATTTCGATATTTTATTTTTCGTACCTATGAATCTGGCTGTTTGACATACATACATAGCGCCGCCTGGTGGCAGAAAAAAATATCGAAAACCCTCATTGCGTGAATATATTTTGTTGTTTTTATTTGGAAGTCGGTATTCTCACTAGTCTCTGGTAATAACGAAGGATCACTGGATTCTCTAAGGGGCTGTTGGTCTTCTGAAGACATTGCGGAATTAATGATGAAACATTGAAAATTATCTATTGGTTTATTATTTTAAGTAAAATGAAGTTGCGAGCTTGCTTATAGTTCCGCTTTTTGATGGTTTAGGCAGGACTTATGCTAGACTGACTTCTTAATTTGTTATTAATTAGTTTGTTTTCAGATATTGCATTTTTTTTAAAAGAACGTTAAGTAAAATTCTAATTATCTTATATTAACGTTCTTATTTTGCCTTATGAATAAATCGGTGACAAGATAGCTCAGACTCCTGATTTAACTTTTTTTTTTTTTATGTTGGCACAACAAAGTGGCTCCACTCCACCTGATCATAAGTGAAAAGTAGAGCCCAAATCGCGGCGGCAACGAACAGGAGACAATCAGTAACCTGTTAGTTGCCACCGCCTTGCTGGCCCGCTAGATGCTGGTAAATACACCGGCTGACCCCGAAACACCTTAACTGATCTTTTTCCACTTGAAGCGCTAATATTTTGACAGTTCTTCTGTAGTCCAGCCAGTCTGTTACGGAACTCAACATTCCAGGTTCGAATCCAAAATAAAATTATAATATTAGTTAGTCACGGCTGTATGCCATGGCATGTATCTCCCATAACACAAGCCTCATTATCGTCCATCGTGGGACTAAGTCGTTTACATCATACACATTCATCATCAGCCTATCTCAGTCCACTGCTGGACGTATGCCTCTCATATTAACTATGCGTATAGACGCATTAGGATGTAAATGCCCATAATCGCCAAGGTAGGCAAGCGGATTTGTGATCGCAGTAATGCGTACACTATGATGACGCTGCTGCCCATCATCAAGTTCTTTAATGTTAAAAAAACACACATCAAACATAAAAAATACAAAATACGAAAAGAATTAAAATTATATAAATTCAAAATTAAAAACATCCAATACTAAAATTAAGTTTTTGTGTAAAATTCCCGAACGGAATAAAAAGCCTGGTCAATTAAGAAATCTTTTAACTTTTTGACTAACAACTCATAAGAAGCCGCCTCCTTAATTTCACGGCTTAAATTGTTGAATATTTTTTTGCCCACTAAATGAATTGGACGATTTTGCCAACCTGACAAATACAGATTTAATGTCACGGTCGGTTTCCCTCTGATCAGGGCGACGCATAGAATACTCATGTTTGTGTTTGTACATATATTTGTCAGCCTCCGTAGCCTAGTTGGTAGTGACCCTGCCTACGAAGCTGGAGGTTCCGGGTTCGAATCCCGGCGAGGGCATTCTTTGTGTATTTATTTATCACAAATGTTTGTTTCTTGGTCATGGCTGTCTATATATTTAAGTATCTATATGTATCTATCTATTATATATATCGTCGCCTGGTACCCACATCACAAGCCTTAATTGAGCTTACCGTGGGACTAGGTCGATTTGTGTAAGATGTCCCAAGATATTTATTTATTTATTTATTTATTTATTTTGCCACCTCAAGAATATACAAACAGGACACTGTAAGAATTTTCAATTCGCGGAAATATTCCTTGGTCGGAGTAAACGGCGGCACTCCAGCTAACATTCGAACAGCCCTCTTCTGCAGAACGAACACTCTGTCCCTATCAGCCGCTAGCCCCCAAAGATCGATACCGTATATAAGAATTGAATTAATGTATGCATAGTATGCCATACGGAGATTCGCACGTGAAAGCGCCGGAGCAAGCCGGGACAACGCAAATGACGCATTAGCAAGTCTGGTGGCAATTGAATCTATGTGCTTATCCCACTTCAAGCCACAGTCAAAGTCAAAACCGAAAAACCGCACGTTCGGAACTTGTGGGCGTTTAATGTCGTTAATTGTTATGTCAAGGGGGGTAGGATAAAGTCCTCTTAACCAAAAGTGCATAATAAATGTCTTACTCAAATGAATCAAAAAGCCGTTATCATGGAACCAGGATGTCAATTTTATTAATACACTTAAAATGTTATTACGTAAGTCATGAAATGAATCACCAGACACAATGGCACATCCATCGTCTGCGAACATAATAAAATCGCCATCTCTGAACAAGCTTATAATTATAAAGTCATTTACCATGACAAGGAAGAGGAAATCATTTATCGAATAATGGTCAGTGACACTTAAATCCCTTAGTCGACTCTTACGACACCCGCAGGAGGAGTTGGGGTGGTGACAAATGTATTCTTATTGCCGTCACTACACGGCCAACTAAGTCGTTTAGTGTAAGATTATCCCATGTTATTTGAAAATTCACTGTACTAATAAATAAAAGCCTGTATTTAGCCCAACTACTGTAACAATCCCGAACGCAATTAACTTACCGTAAGTGCACCTTATTTTCAATGCAGAAAAGGTCAAAATGATTCAGCTAATTGTTGCTTTGCTCCAATTCCAGAAACCAATCTACATAACTATTACAGTTACGGCGAAATTAATGAGCTTTTGTAGCCAGTTCAAACTTCAAAGGTTTTGCAAAATGAATGTCTGAACCGTTCATATTGTTTTTTGTTTATTCAAAGCTTGTTATTACGAAAATACTCATATTACTTCTGCGGTAAGCCGTCTGCTAGCGAAATTGAATTAAGCAAGCAGGGGATTTTTTATATAATGTTTACGAATTCGCACGAAGTATACTCGTATAATTTATACTTATTCGCCAAAATCATTCAACCCTAGAACTACAGGGTTGAATTGAATATACCGACAAAATTTTTTTAATATATTTATTTTCAAAACTACAATTTATGTACATAGATTAAATCTAACTAATCTACTTAACCTAACCTATATCTAAGATTGGCCCTTGTGGCATTGTACCGAGGATGCTGGCGGCATTTCCTCGCTGTATCGCAATACTGATGCGTTGTGCGAGGAAGTCGCCAGCTCTTCGGTCTTTAGTTACATCAACCAGACGTTTCGCGATCTCAGCAAACAATTTGCGTGCGCTGGGGCCCCAAGAACCTAAAGTTTCTACGCCAAACGGTACAAAATCGTACTCTTTGCCGAGGCTCTTATATTTATTACGTTTTAAAAATTCGGCATTTTCAGCCGCAGCGGCTGCCTTAAACGTAGTTCGTTGAAGATGGGACGGTGCCAGGGTATCTACGAAAGTAGCATCCCATACCAACATCCGTCCCAAGCTCCAAGGAACCAAAGACACACCATCAGGTCTCTTACCATCATCCCTAATAATACCAGTAGGCTCAAGAAGAGCAGGTACGTTGATCGTGGCAAGAGACCTGCGGATTATGTCGTTAAGCGTCGCATGTCTGGAAGTACTGCCTGCGCTTTTTTGACAACTTAGTCCGTGGTGTCCCAGTCGGTCCACGTCTGTGCCACAACAGCATAAGTGAGGGGTACATACCGCGGCCCCGAGTCTCAGGCCGGTTGCGAGCCTAAGAGAGGCCGGATCCAGGAAAGTACCAGTACTAGCCGAAGGATGGGCATGCAGCCAGTAACCAGCTTCCCGGGTTCCGACCGCCAAAAGTCTCGCACGATCCGGACCTGCAGAGCTGTTTAGAAGAGAATTGTATGTTAGATCACAATACACATTGTCCCAGCTCCTTTGCGATTTTAGGTTGTCAGGAAAATTTTTAGAAGGGCAAGCAATTTTGAATGCATTTTTGGCGTCCTCCAAACCCGCAGTCTCACAGTTAATAGGCAGAGCCCTTAGGATCTTTCCTGTGAGATCAGACGTGCTGTGGACGGATGCCAAAAATGCAGGAGAAGCCACACATGAAATTTTTCGTATCCCTAAACCCCCATACCGAATAGGGAGGGATGCTTGGGACCAGGAACGCTCCGTTAGCTGAATATTTAGAATTTTTTCTATGGTAATTTTGATTAAGTCGTCTAAAGGTGTTAATAAATTAATATTTTTCCAGAACGGACAGCAACGGAGCACGTATGTCAATTTAGGGACAAAAAGACAAAACTTAAGAATCGCAAGAGCATAATGAGGGCTAATTTCGAGTAGACGATTTGCGTGATTTTGGAATTTAGAAATCGAGTTAGAAATATAATCGGGAAAGGATTCTTCAAAAATAGGAGAACCCAGGAGGCAAAGTGAATATTTGTCTACTATTTTTATACCAGGAGTCAGACAATCAAATTTGGATTTTAAAACAGTCAAACTATAGGAAGTCTTTTGAATAAAGAGTTCGCATTTACTATAATTTAGTTCAATCAGGTTAGCGCCAAAGAAAAGTGGGACAATTTGCGAGTTGATTTTGCCTGAAAACATGAAATTTATTAATTTAGTAAGGGAACAGACGAGCTGTTCACCTGCGTCGCCCGAACAATGAGAGGTTAGATCCTTCAAATGTTGGGGTGAGATCCCATCCAGGCCAGCCGCCGAACCGGTTTTGAAAGAATTTATAGCGTCGATGACGTCCTTCGCTTCGATTCGGAGGCAGACCCGGTCAGCTGTGGGTGGGTCTAACTGGTACGGGGTTGCAGGAGCCGGGGGATGTTTAGATCGTAAGGCCGAGAGAGTGTCAGCAGTATCTGGCGACAGTACGTCACTTGTGAATAGTAGACGAGCGGCACTTTTAAGATCGCCGTCGCTAATTTTATTTTCGATTAACTTAATTCTGTTGTAGGTGGATGAGGCACACCTATTTAGTGAAAACTGTGGAGTTATATTCGAAACACAATTGTTTTTGATTTTTTGCGTCAAGGAAATTGCCTCATCTTTTTTGACATGGAGGGTATTAAACGAAAACGTAAAAAGTTTATGCCAATCATCAATTTGGTTGTTCTCCACACATTTCGTAATCAGGCCAGAAAGGTGTCTAGCGACGGAAATCCTGGCGCCGCGCGGAACTCTTTTAACAACGGGCACGTTATTCTTTAGATCACTCAGGTATACATGAAAAGGGGTTGAATTTGGATTGTCCGAAAGGGGGGCCGGTAGTACGACTGGGACTAAATTTAGAGCGGGGCCGTTTTGGCTGAGACAATTGCGATGTTTCTTGGAAATGTGAATATTAAGGCCTCTCTGGTTCTTAAAAGAGTTGTCGCATTGTACACAGGTATAACTCACATTTGACGCGCCATCACCTGATAGGGTGGCGGTATGCATCCACAACACAGCACAACACAACACAATAAAAGTAAAAACATAAATTAGTGTGAACAAAATAAACAATAACACTAAAAGTATTTAAATGGCGTTGACGGACGTCAAGGCGACACGAAGTTGCCAAACCGGACCGCAACGTCTGAAACAAAGAAAAATGTTATTATTTGTTCAGTATTGGGCCTGCCCACACTTTTGCGGAGTAATTATAATGCGGCCGAAAAGAATAAACCCAATTGAGGCATATAGAGCCACGAATGTTTTGGAATTTTAACTAAAATATAGCAACGCAAAAGTGACAGACAGAGACATTTGTTTTTTTTTTTTTGACATTGACATTTTGAGAATATAATGTCATATGAACTTATCTGGATTCGGATTAGTTTCAGAGATAATGATATGTTTTTCAAAAAACAATTTCGATCATAACATTCATTAACACATTGAAAAATGCCTGTGGAATAAAAAAAAATTACACTATTAGTTTTCATCTTGACGGGTTAAAATACCAACATACATACAATATAAACATTTATAATAAGTTCGTTTCCAATTTGTCTGCTCCTAACTTTACCGCACATGTGGAATTACTAACACACCTGACCAGTTCCTTCCCTTTACTTAAGAACCTTCAAACTCCATGCGAAACACCTACTTAAACCTCTTAACTTTAGGGCCACAATCGCTTGCATTGCAATGGCGCTTATGATGTTTTGATGCGTATGCTTTGTTTTTCAAAGCCGACTCTAGTTGAAGAGTTCTTCAAAAGGGCGTATTCTCGTATGGATGTCAAAGAGAGATAAGCTCTTTTGAAATGACACGACAGTTGATGCTTACATTTAGATGTGTGACCCGGATAGTCGGTGCACTGGCACTGGCATAGACGCGTTACAAACTGTATTTATTTAATACTATGCTACTTTGGTGGCCGTGTGGTGACGGCAGTAAAAATACATTTGTCACCACCCCAACTCCTCATGCGGGTGTCGTAAGAGTCGACTAAGGGATTAAAGTGTCGCTGACCATTATTTGATAAAAGATTGATGATGGGCAGCAGCGTCATCATAGTGGACACTTCCTGCGATCGCCAATCCGCTTGCCCAGCGTAGCGATTATGGATATTTACCCCCTAATGCGTCTATACGCATAGTTAATAGGAGAGGCCTACGTCGAACAGTGGACTATCATAGGCTGATGATGATGATGATGATGATCTTTCGTGTTCAACGCAAATTTTACTAGTCGTAAAAAAGTACGTTTTGTTCATGGGAAACATTTTTCAGAAAGACCATCCTAACACTTTTTTCATCTCGACCTCGTAATCACTCTGTATAGAAGCAGGCAAGGTGCTCAAAAATATCTGAATATTCACTCTAATGCCACGGTTATAAATGCCTGCTATGCTATTCTCTTATTCACACATTCGACGCTGCGTTCGTCAACGAGTTCGACGTCGAGATAGCCTTGTCTAAAATTCTAGCTGTTTGATTTGACATTAGGAATGGAGGCTGTGAGCGAGGTTGTGGGAGAGTTCGTCTCTCTTTTTCGTTAGAGAATACGAAGTTCGTACATTAAACGTCAAACCAGGGATCGGATACCGGTTTTTTCTCCATACAAAAGAACGGTTCGAATTCCGTTCTTTTTCGTTCTTCGGTCTATAATATTTTTGTTAATTGAGTAATTGAAAAATATGATGTTAATAATTACGTAAAATGTTGAATACTACATAAAGAGCGTAAAACATTTTAAAATATTGAGCTATATCGAGGTTTTTCTAAAAAACCGGTTCCGATCCCTGCGTCAAACTCTCGACGCAGTGTAGTTCCAGCTCACGCCGCGCTCGTCGCCGAGCACTAGTGTCGTTTAAAGTACATTAGTGAATACAGAGTTGGGCGTAATCAATTCCTTTTGGAATTAATTACAGGGTTACATTCCAGTAATGACGATTCCTCAGTAATGAATTACTAGTATAATAAAAATTACTGTAATGCTGTACTATGGTTACGCCTGTAATCCATTCCTTTGGGATCGGTATTGTAATCAGCTACTGTAATATTGAATCCACCGTAATCAAGTACTTCTGTAATCTGCATTACTTACAAAGTAATTTTGTTACTATTACTCGAAGAAATTGTTTTTGATTTATATGTCATTCTAGTTGATATCTGACATCCTAGCAGTTTCATGAATGTTAAAAACGTATTCTGAAAATGTAGTATATTTTTAAGATCCAAGATGGCGGCAACTTTTTTAGCAATTTTCATCATTATACTCGTTTCCGACTAATTCGCATCCGTGGAAGCCGATTTTCGGGTCCATTCTAAGATCCAAGATGGCGGCAACTTTTTTTAGCAATTTTCATCATTATACTCGTTTCCGACTAATTCGCATACGTGGAATCCGATTTTCGGGTCCATTCTAAGATCCAAGATGGCGGCAACTTTTTTTAGCAATTTTCATCATTATACTCGTTTCCGACTAATTCGCATACGTGGAATCCGATTTTCGGGTCCATTCTAAGATCCAAGATGGCGGCAACTTTTTTAGCAATTTTCATCATTATACTCGTTTCCGACT